>CM031234.1:466495405-467010405 GCA_018340775.1 Taxus wallichiana var. yunnanensis
TCTCTCTAAAGCAAATAAAAAAATATATACATATATATATTTTTAAAAGCCAACCTTGATTTTAAAAGGGGAAAATGCAACAAGGAAAATCTCTGCCCTTCCTTAATTCAAGTATTAGCTCCTCCAAAACTTGCACATCCAAAAGACAAAGCTAAAACAAAATGAGAAAAAGAATGAAAAGAAAGAGAAGGAAAACAAGAATGAAATTCAAATGAAAAGAAAGGAAAAGATAAGGATGTTAGGGAAAACTTTAGGGTAAACTCAAAATCTAGGGACCAAATTTGTTTGATCCTAGGGCTCCCATTTATTCCTACACACTTAAAGTCATGTGCCTTTTTGTGGGATTGAGAATTAATTAAGGGGGGGGGGGTGTGTGGGAAAATAAGTAAAAAGGGGAAAATATAATTATCTAAAAAGGGTGTAGACTCTTTCTAGGGTGTCCCTAGTAAATAGATAATAATTCAAAAAAAAAGATAATAAAAATAACAATAATAATATTGTTTTGGGATAGTGTTTAGTAAGTGGGTAAATCATTTTAGTTTAAAAGAATTATTAATGGAATCGGATTTGTATTGATAGTATTCTCTTTTAAAAAAAAAATTACCCAAATTTCTAGTGACTTATTGGCCTATTTTTTTCGTGTCCCGAGGTGGGGCACTACATTTGGTATCAGAGCGAAGGTTCACACACGTGGACACTCTGGGTAGTTAATTAATTGGTTAACAATATTTGTAATAACATTAAAGTAAATAAATAAATAAAATAATTAAAAAAATTCTTCCACAACCATTTAATCATAATTTAATAACCTCTTCGCTCACCTCGTGCACAGGATGACACCCATGAGACGACATTCGGTTAGGGGTTTGGGATGTGGTTCGCCTACGCCCGAACCACCGGCACCTGAGTTGGGGCCTCATATCTTATAGGCTCTTCAAAAGTTGAATGGTGTTGTGCAACATCGTCTTCCACCACCACAGGAGGTGAGAGAGGAGGAGATTCTGTTAGGAAACGAGGAGCCGATAGATGAGGACGCACATTCAGAGCTGCCAGAGCACGATAACCCAAGGTGGGATAGGTCATGTAGCCCTTCCATTCATCACAAGAGGGTAGACTCGTACCATCGTAGCCGCTCAAAAGACTCGAGGGACCATTCGGGGATAGGCGACCCCTTTCATCTATTGGACTACATCGCCAGGATCGAGATATAGGAAGTGTGATCAGAGAACTTCTTTGCTTGTAGCCACCCAGCTACACGGGCTCTACAGATGGCTTTGGGGCTGAGTCATGGCTCCTTAGCTTGGATAGTTACTTTGGCTTGCACTCTTATGAGAGAAATGTCAAGGAAAGGTTCACCATACACCTCCTTCGAGATGCAACAGGTGTTTGGTGGAGGAATGAGGAGTGGAAGCTCCATCTGACTCGAGAGACAGTGACCTAGGAGATGTTGAGGAGTGATTCAGGGCTCGCTATATGTTAGAGCATTTCATGCAGAAGAGGATCGATGAGTTTCATGACTTACGACAGGGATCTGACATAGTAGCACAGTATGAGAGCAAGTTCCTGGATCTTCTGCAGTATGTGGACTACTTACAAGATGAGAAATTACAAGTTAACAGGTTTATTCGAGGCCTTAATGTAGATATAGTAGGAGCAGTTAGGATGTTATCTCCTCCCACACTTGAGAAGGCCGTTGAGAAGGCCTACTTAGCTAAGGAGAATAGGACCAAGGCACATGAGCATCGAGATAGAAACAAGAGAAAGTTTCAGGAGATAAGATACATGCCTTTTAGAGTCGAGAGGTTACGAGGTATAGTACACCACCCCTAGAGGAGGATTCTGGCCTCTGCCAGTAGCCATGAGGGCTCCACCACACCCAAAATAATAGACGCAACATCATGGCCACCAGTAATAGAGGGCTAGAAAGACTCAGAGCTTTCAGAGAGGTGGTACTAGAGGAGGTTTTGGTGGAGCCAGGGATAGGAGGTAGGGTACTCAGTAGGTGCTGATCAGCTTGCACGCAGCGATCTGCTAGGGTTGGGTGGTAGGATTAGTGCACCCAGTACGGGGAGGGACCCCATCTCAGAGGGGTACAGGAGGATGTTTTATTTGTGGATCTCCTGATCACTATGTGCGTATGTTCCCACACAAACCCAATACCATGGATACACAGAGGGCCTCTAGATCAGAGTAGATAGTGGGTGACGTAGGATGTGCTCATCGTGTATATGCAGTGGTTGACAACCACCAAGGTAAGCATCAGGCCACATTCATTGAGATGGCAGTACTATCGGGTATTTTGTCTCGGTATTTTTGATTCGGAGTGCTTGATTATTTTATATCACCTTCTATAGTGGACCGGTGTGGGCTAGTGGTGGTTAGGAAACTAGATAGTTAGCGAGTTGAGTTGGCCTCTGGGGCTAAAATCATTGTGGACTTGTATGTGGAGAGTTGCGTACTTGATTTAGGAGCCTTTTCCACTACACTTGACCTCGAGTTATTCCTCTAGGATCTTATCAAGTAGTATTGGGTATGGATTGGCTCGAGGCTCATCGAGCTAAGGTGGATTACAGAAATAAGTTCATTGAGTGTCAGGATGATCTTGGGAGTGTAGTTATGATATCAGGGATGTAGAGGCCTATCTCCTTGCGCATGATCTCGGCTAAGAAACTCAAGCGGAGCATGCGTAAGGGATGTCAATTGTTTGCTATCACCATCAGTGATTGATCAAAGAGCACTCTAGAGCATTCACCCTTAGATGATCATGCAGTTTTGAGGGAGTATGCAGATGTGTTTCTAGGTGAGCTTCCAAGGTTACCACCCCACAGAGAGGTGGATTTCACCATTGATTTAGTACCTAGATCTGCACCAGTTTCTAGGGCACCCTATCGGATGATGACTCCAGAGCTTCATGAGCTCAAGATTCAGTTAGAGGAGTTGTTAGATAAGGGTCTCATTCACCCTAGTGTATCTCCTTGGGGAGCACCAGTCATATTTGTGAAGAAGAAGGATGGTTCTCTCAAGCTATGTTGATTTCGAGAGATAGCTTAACAAAGTTACAATTAAGAACCGTTATCTGCTCCCTAGGATTTATGAATTGTTTGATCAGATACGAGGAGCAAGAGTATTCTCCAAAATTGATCTCAAGTCAGGGTACCATCAGTTGCACATTTCAGATGCAGACATTCATAAGACAGCTTTCCGCACATGTTATGGGCATTATGAGTTCACCATTGTTCCTTTTGGTTTGACTAATGTCCCAAGCTGTCTTCATGAGCCTCATGAATGGAGTATTCAAGACATTTCTGGATCACTTTGTCTTAGTGTTCCTTGATGACATATTGATATATTCTCATTTCGAGGAGGAACATGAGGAGCATTTGAGGTAGGTACTTTAGGTTTTGAGAGAGCAAAAGTTGTATGGGAACTTGGAAAAATGTAGCTTCTTTCAGACAGAGATTCAGTACTTGGGTCATATCATATCAGGAGAGGGTATCTCAGTAGATCCCTCTAAGATACAAGGCTATTATGAATCGCCAACACCCACATCGATTCTTGAGGTGAGGAGTTTTATGGGATTACATGACTTTTCTAGGATTTCTCACCCTATTACTTGTCTTCAGAGAAAAGGGAAGAAGTTTGATTGGTCAGAAAAGTGTGAGCGAGGCATTTCGATTGCTTAAGGAAAGGTTAACCACGGCGCCCATCTTAGTAGTTCCAGGCCCTACGGAGGATTTTGTTGTTTTTGCGATGCATCACTAGAGGGTTTAGCGAGTATTTATTATAGGAGCATCTGGTTCCTTTGAGTCTCGTAAGCTCAAGGACTACAAGTTTAATTACCCTACTCATGACTTGGATATTGCAGCGAGTTGTTCATGTAGTAATGCGTTAGGAACATTTTATTTTGGGTAGACCTTTCATTTTGAGGACAGATCATTGTAGCTTGCAGCATATCTTCTCACAGCTAAACCTCAATGCTCATCAACGGTGTTGGATGGAGTTCCTATGTGAGTATGACATGGAGGTGTAGTATATCAAAGGAAAGGAAAATGTTGCTGCAGATGCACTTAGTAGATGATGACATGTCCTTGCTTCATTGACACTGCAGTCATATTTGAGAGGTAGGATTCTTGAGCATCTTCCAGAGGACAGGTTTTACGAGGGAGCTAAACAGATGTTGGAGTCTTAGGGTTCATTAGAGGGTAGATATGCAGGGTGTATTTTAGAGACAGATGGTTTACTTTGGTTATATAGGTGCATCTACATACCTAAGCCAGGTGATTTGCGTAGCTTCATCCCTGCGCAGAGGCTCATCAAGCCCCGTATCTGACACATCCAAGAGTGAAGAAAATGCACGCCAATCTGAGGGAGTTATATTATTGGTCGGGCCTTTGACGAGGACATAGCATATTTTGTTATAGGTTTCCTTTAGTGTCAAAGGGTCAAGGAAGAGCATTCTCATCTGCGAGACTCTTACATCCTCGATGATATTCTGAGTGGAAATGGGATGTGATCTCCATGGATTTCATAGCTTGGACTCCCTATGTCTTCTTATCATCATGATGCCATTATGTTCACCGTGGATAAGTTGACCAAGGTTGCGCACTTCTCGCCAACCAAGGTCACCTATAATGCACGAGGCCATCGCAATGTATTTATGGAGGACATTGTTAGGCTGCATGGGATTAGAAGACCATCATCGATGACCGGGATAACATCTACACTTCAGTTTTCTGGACTTCCTTTTAGACCGCTCACGGGTGCTCAGTTAATTTCAGCTCGCCTATCATCCTTTACTTTGACTCCAACTTGTCTTGCCATACACTAGATGGTTTATTGAATAAAGTTTCCAATAATTATGAAAATGACGCCTCATTTAACAATGAATGCAATAGTTCCTCTTGTTGTCTTGGTTCCGAGGTGAGGAATCAAATTACCATGTCTCGCCAAAGTAGCTATGAGATTGGTTTTCAACATCTAATAAAATCTACAACTTCCCATAGTGCACATGTACTGTTCACACCGAACTAAGCTGCACCAAATGAAGAAATCACTATTGATACCAAAACTTGATCCAAAACCAGGTGAGTTAAATTTTAACTTTTAATCATTTCCAAGGATCTAGGAACTCAACATCAATTTTATGGCTCATTTAATGTAAAATTTATTAATTCCTTCTATTTGATGCACCTCAATCTAATTTTTAATCATAACACTGAAATGTGCATTCATCTTTACATTGTGGATTATGGATATTGAAATTTCCAATTAAGTCCAATTTTGTGTTTTACGATGTTTTCTTAATCAAATTAATCCAAAATCCATATAACTGATTTTTATCTAATCAAAAGCTTCGTCAAAATAGAAATAAACATCCAAAAATCTGAAAATAATACAATAGTTTTTAGAGGGTTCAGAATTCCTACATCCTCGAGTTCATAATGAACCAATCCATTAATAAACTTATAATTGTAAATACATTTAACCCTTACAATAAACCAATAATGAATAAAAAACCTACAAAAGCGGGTTTCGGACATTCAGGATTCTGAGTGTCCAACAATTGCCCCTCAGCTTCCTGATTCACTTGCAATTATTTCTCACTTATGATTTTTTCCCTTGTGTGACTTCAATTATTTTTAAAAAATTCACAAAATTTCCAAAATGGGAAAATTATCTCAACATTATGATCGTCTCAAAATTATGAGAAATTTTTCTTTTTACACCATGATGAAATTCAACCTCTAAGGGCCTCAAATCCAAGGATGAATGCCTGCTACTCCTTATCCTCTACACACGAGACCTAAAATATCCTTAAATAAAATTTTGTGAGTGAATTTTATAGCTCAATAGGATCCTCTAGTGAGTTGGTTAGGAAGGCGTGTTTGGTGTGAGGAGGTTGCATTCGACATCGTGTCTCCTTTTACGTAGACGACCCTTCGCATTCGTGTGAGGTAAATCCCACATTCATTGCATAGCATTAACGTGGGGGTGTTGATTAAAATATGTAGTTAGGCCTATATAACGGTGGTGCATAGCAATGTTTTGGCCTTTTGTTAAACCTCCAAACCGTGACATGCTCGGTTTGGGCCACGATCATCATTGTTTGTGCGTTGATATTTAAACCGCCCAATTTGGTTGAGTAGTGTGGTTTGCTATCATTGATCCTCTGAGATATAATATATAAACCTGATCAAGATAGAAGGGATAATATAATCCAAAACCATATGGAGATAATCCCGATCAATAGAAAACTAACGACCAAATAGATAAGGCCCGCGTCTAATGTGGAAATAATATGTTGAACTCATTGGGAGTTGATCACCGCACCAAGCTAAATGATATCTCGCCGAAGGTGTGTAAAGAACAAATATAGTCAAGTAATGAAAAATATGAACTCTCAATACAATAATCCCACATGGGAAATGTTAGAGAGATATATGGCATATAATATCAAAAATACGATAATAGCAATATGAAAAAGGTGGCAAAGGCACCCCTCTTACAAAAGAGTGTGTTGAACTTGGCTCAGGGCCCCTAGCCATCAAATAGTGGGGCCCACTACATTTTTCGTGTGTAAAATATTGGAGGCTCAAAAATAAAAAAATTTACCTTTTCACCTTTTGAAAAACTTGCCACGTGTTAACGCGTTATTCACCCGATTGACCTACGGACCATTTTCAAACCAATCTTTGATGTACGATATTTTTGCATCCGAACTCCGTTCGGAGTTCTACATACCATTGGAAAGGTTTAATTGGTCATGGTTTACGGAGGTTAATGAAACTTCCCACACCCTAAAAATATTCCGATGTGAATAGGACGTTCGGTGTGATTGGGACACATGGGATCACCTCTCAAGCTGTGGGACTTGGGCTCAAAGTGAACCTCCGGAGAAGGCCGGCTTCCTCTTCCTAAACTAAGTGATGTACTACTCCTAGTGTAACAAAAATGATTATCTAATCCTATGCTAACATCTTCATGGGGTTTTAGGGAAAGAGATTTACAGAAATGAAATTATACTAGGGATGGTGATGCACCAAATAAAGGGTGTTTCCAGACTCAGGAAGGGTTAATTTGAAGAGGGTGTGTGCACCACAGGTCAACTTCACCTACTACAACTTAGAGAGGGTACATGATACCACAAACTAAGAGACATGCGTTCCCTTTGTTAAACCTTATCAGATCGAGAAATATACCAGTTTCCCAATGAAGAAGGATGAACTCAAGAAGGGTGAACAGACACCACAACTCAACTGCATGCAATACTCCACCACTTGATAAGCACAAAACTCCAAGAACCTGTAATAGAAACTTAAACTTGCACAATGTACCTGCAAGTACGAGAAAGGCACAAAGAAGCATAGAAGGATGAAAGGACCAAGATTAGTCACAAAACACACACTTTTATTGCTTCAATAACATGCACAATGCATCATACATTTAGAAGAGGTAATAGTTGCCATTACAGTCTTGAAGAGGAGGCTTGAAAGTTATCTCAACACACAAGAACAACTTGCAGAAGAGAGAGGACTCTGAAAAGCATACACTCACCTAAGATATCTAACTATCCAACTTGTCTGAACTATTGGAACCCTTTGAAATGAGCTTCCAACTTACATTTATAGAAGAATATGTGAGAAAGAAGAGGAAAGGTCATAATTACATTCCTAAATTGAAGGCCCATGATGTATTTATTACAGTTAGTTGAACCACCTGAGAAGGTTCCATCATGGGTCATTAATTTCCTGATGACCTAGTCTTCTTCTTAATTAATTAAAATAAAATATTTAAATAATAATAATAAATATTATTATTAAAATATTTTAGTTAAAATATTAAATTAATTAACATAATGTCGGGACCCCCCGTTGACCCATTTGACTTGAAGAGGAGGAGGGTCCATGTGGATAGAGTCTGCACATAGCCCAACTTGGTGAGTTTCGAATCCTCTAACTTAGTGTTGCACTCGATTTTGAACCCCACACCAACTCTTTCCTTGCCTTGGCAATCGAGCTCTTTTGCATTGAGTCCTTCGAATGGTGAGCTATCAAACTTGATTCTTATCATTTTCCTTGGTTAACTTGAGGCCATTTATGCATTCCACATTGCCTTTCGTGAAACATATGTGAGCTTCCCCACAAAGTCACCAAGCTCCATTGGTTAGTTTTATCCTTTCCGAGTTCCATTTTTCCACGAGCTTGGTTCATTCTCTACATGCTCATCCTCTATAAGCTCAACCGGAGCCAATTTACCCCACCGTCATGGCTTTTTGAACACCTTGTGAGCTAATCAAAATGAACTCAATTCTCCACAACTCATCTTTCACCAGCTCTTCTTGATGCTCATGCATAGGGTTCCTTGACTGAGTTGTATATCTTCCTCATTAAGCCACAATGCAGAGGTTAAAAAATTCAATGAATTTAAATTATTTCACTCCTGCATGTTGTGCTATTTAGAAATGATTTTTGAGATATGAAAATTGTTAGGGATCTAAATCATACCATGGCTTTGTTCTATAATACATGGTCAACACTTAATTCGATTGATTTCTCTACGTGATAGCTCTAGCTTAACACTCAATCGAAAATAGCTTAATAGATACAGTTATTTCTTCTTATTTTGGACAACATATTCACATGCATTCCACATTTAAACTCCATGAAACAACACCACGAGCTCCCTGAATTGTCATTCACGCTTTCTTGAGCCAATTCTTTCCAACTCGGATGAGCTCTACATGAAATCTCTTGAGTTGTCTAGCATCAATATCACTTCCAAGTGTGTCCCCACAGAGCTCTTTCAACTCGACTCGGCACTGGCTTTTTTTACATGTCGACCCGAGCACCCGGTTGGCTCAACTCGGACTCTCACATGTCTATGTACTAAGCTCATATTTACCATCTTGCACATCTGAGTTCCTTACTCCCTCGACTGAACTCAGTCACTAGATTGCTTCAATGCAGTTGCGTTGCCCATAACCCAAAGCACTCTGCGAGCTCGTGTTAGTGCCACATTCATGTGGTGAACATCAGCTACAAATCCAACCCCATGATTTGAAGCTCGGACACAAGACATAATGATTACATCATGCCCCTGGCCCTGATAGGCATCTACCGTATTGATATATAAACCTTTTCCTTCATCATATTTGAGGACAACATCAAACTCTCGGTGTAAATATTTCAGTTGTAGCTTATAAGGTGTGATAATTCCAACGAAACCTTTATGCCGAAAAACTTAGTGACTCGTTGAAGATGCTCATATAATTGCAAAAGCAAATTGTGCTTCATGAATATTCTGATATGAAACAGATCCACCTCTATGAGATTCACTTCCATGAGTTACATTGTAAAACAAGTAAGGTCTCGATAGAGAATATTTGTAATAAATTTCATCAGGTCTCCTGGTAACACTCTCACTGTCACTTAATCGATTTTGATAAAAATATCTTGAAGGAAAATCCCAAATTTGAGGATGTATTCGATACTAAATAGATAACAACATAGTTAGACAACCTGCTTGTTGGAAGTGCTCAAAAAGGCTTCTACTATACTGCAACATGCCTGCTTGCTGCTGGTTAAATACTATCAACTAGATGAGATCTCACCATGGTTTCAACAACTCATCACTGTCGGCACATGTTTTTAAGCTTGAAACTGAGAAAATCCCTTTGCTATGAGTTTCACCTTCCATACATTAGATGGTTCACTCACCTAAACTCCTCTGCAACACTTCTCCAGTGATGGGTCATTTTCTCCATTCGACAGTTTGATCATTAGTAAGAAGAGCTTGTTACATTGTTACCGCTATCAGTGAGCAACTCGGTCCACCTCCTATTCTTTCACCATGCTTTGTATTGATGAGCTTGGTATTACCTCCTTACGTCGTGTTGTTTTCCCCATGACCCACTAATTCACAACTATCCTATTAATCCTCTGGTGACTCGCATAATGACTTGGACCACTCAAGCTGCATGGAATTCTCATGATGGATCACCATCGTATGATCTCCACTTGGCAATTTGATCTGATTTCTCCCACACTCGGAAGTATCACCATGGTTTACCAACCCAATATTTCCACTTGGGAATGTATTCCCTGAGTTCCCCTATTCATGCCTTAGCGTGGGATTTATATATCTCTTACTATGTTGGGCTTGTCATAGCTCATCGACCCCAAAACTCTCACTTGGCAATGCGGCCTTGGGAACCCGCAGAGTATCTTGCCATCGGCATACCATGCTAACATCCCCACTTGGAAAGAGGGGAAAGTTTCTCCACCATTCTAATTGTCAGCTCGACTCGATACAACTGACCTCTATGTATGGTGATCGACTCGTTCCTTTAACTATGACTCACCGTGAACTGCCATGATTTCTCTTTTATGGGTTATCTTATCAAGACCGGGCTCGGTCATTTATGCTATTGTCTCTATTGAGTCATTAAATTGAGTTCATATTCCAACGAGGAAGCATCGATCTCTCCATGTTGAATTAAACTGAGTCGAGCTCATCATTTCTCTGCCTCAATGAGCCAACCATCGAAACATCCTCCACTCCTATCGAGATTCCTTTACGACAAGCCAAACTCAGTTATTGAGCTTACATTTCCTACTCATGAACTCATCTAAGGCTTGTGATTTGAGTTATGACCGAGTTAGGACAAGGCACGAGCTCCTCCGATGACTCATCTCTTTATTCCCGATTTGACACTATTTAGCTCGACCGAGCGAGATAAGCTTATCGAACTCCTTGATGGCTCGCATACCAAAAAAAAAATGAGTGATCTCACCTGATTTGCATAACCATTTAGCTCGATCGAGCTATATGAAATATAAACTAGTCTATCACCTTGCTTCATCTTTCAACACTTAGGCCCATATCATGCTGAGTTGACCTCTTAACGCTATGCACTAATCTCTTTATGCGTGGATCGAGCCCACTATGAATAACCTGATCCTTTGACCCGAGTCACTCGCACCGAGCTATATTCCAAGTTTTCCACTGCGACTCAATTTTGAGCTCTATTCCGAACTGACCATGGACCGAACTCCCCATTGAGCTCTGCACTGAGTTGGCATTGGGCTACGCATCGAGCTGGCACCGAGTTGAGCCCGAGTTGGGCTAGGTGAGATCACTTATCAATTTATTAATTTTTAAATTGTTTTATCTCCCTGATGACCAGAAGTGGGTCCTTGGGACCAATGTCATGATTTGATCATAATAAAGCCCCATTTTCCAATTTTTCCATGTGCGTAAAATTGGATAACATTTTTGGTGACCTCTCGGGGATGATTCCTACTAAGCATGATTCTAGTAGCCTTAAGTTATCCATTGGGCATGGAGTCTGTGTTGGAATCTGAAAGTAGTATGATTTTCTTTGACACATCTCAAAATCTCCTTGAGCATTGCCGATATCCTGGACCTCCCTAGAATGCTAAGCATGAAGTATACTAAAACTGTTGAATGCTTGACATCCATGGAATACTACAAAATTTTAATGAAGAAGATTTTTGAAACTCTTATAGAATATTTGAACCTTCCTTCTCCCTGACACCTTCCAATGATGAAACAATGTGTAGAACAACACAAAACACAACAACAAGGAAAGAAAAACAACAACACACAACAATGTGCATAAGCACTTGGAGGAAAACACCTAATTTAACTATATAGGGGTGGAACGCTTCTCAAAAAAAGCTTTGAGATGTATCCCATTCACATGAATGGGAAGTTCTTCTCCATTGAGCCTAGATAGATGAAATGAATTTGCCTCTTTGCAACTTGTGATGATGTATGGCCCACAGGAGAGAGAGTGTCAAACTTGGCATGCACTGCTGGTTTGGCCCTGTCTTCATCCCATTTGAGAACTAAATATCCCTCTTGAAAACACCTGTCGGATGCCTTCTTGTCAAAAGATTTCTTAACTTGAGCTTGATGCTGCTCCAAAGTTTTCATAGCCTTGTCTCGTACTTCCTCTAACTCCATGAGTTCAGAAAACCTTACTGTCAGAGGATCACTCTCTATAACTTCAAGTTGATGAGCTAACTCCAAAGAAGGTAACTCAATGAGAGCGGGAGTTTTCCTCTCTTCCATATACAAGAATGAAAGGAGAATTTCCGATGGCCCTTTTAGGTGTGATCCGATCTGCCCATAAGGTGGTCTTAAGATGTGTATGCCAAGTCCTCTTGTTAGTCTCCATTGTGCGCTTAATAATCCTTATGAGGTTTTTGTTGCTAGACTCAGCCAATCCATTTCCTTATGGATAGTAATTGGATGAATTTTTGAGGTATACCCCATTTTTAATAGCCCATTCACTCAATTTCATACCAAGAAAAGCCAACGCGTTGTCTGAAATGACTGTAAATGGAACACCGAACCTTGTCATTATACCCTCCAAAAAATCCAGAACTACCTTTTCATTTCTCTCTTTTAATGCTACCTACCTCTGTCCATTGAGTAAAATATTTATTACAGTAAGGACCCATTTATGTCCATCACTGGATGGAGGATTAATCATTCCGATGAAGTCCAACCCCCATTGAACAAAGGGTTGATCCACTTGAATTGGATGCAGCGGAAGAGCTGCCAACTTCTGCTTACCTGTGAAAAAGGCACATTCCTTACATTTCCTTACCCAGAGATGGGCATCCTTGAATAAATCCAGCCAATAGTAGCCAGCTCGCATGATCTTGGTAGCTATTGTTCATGTGGAATAATGTCCTCTAGATAGGCCATTATGAAATTCTTCTAGTATCTTACTTACCTGTTCGGTCCTACGCACTGAAGGAGAACGTCGTTCAAATATTTTGAAAGAGAATGCTATCTACCAAAACATATGGGATAGATTGAAGATGGAAAGTTCATCTTTGGTTTTTATCCATGTTTTTGGGTATGCTCTGAGAAGAGGAAATTCTTCATTTTGGATAACCAGTCAACTTGATCAACATCCTCATCAGTATTTAGGAGTGTCACGTCCTCATTACCTTTTGATTCCATGTCTGCAGCAAGTTCTTTGACACAAACCCTTACCTCTGACAAGTTTAGTGACTTTGATGTGCACGTCATACTCCATTACCTTCGTGATCCATCAGCACACTTTTCATTCATTTCTTTATTCAGCAAAAACTCCTTGACACCTGGATGAGACACCATCAGATGAATCTTGTTGTTGGACAACATGTGCTTGAATTTCTTCAAAGCTTGAATAACCGTAAAGACTTGATTTTCAATGAATGAGTATTTGAACTCGTAGTCTTTGAGGGATTGACTGAAGAAAGCAATTGGTTGCTCCATCAAGTTGTTGTTTTGTTGGGTGAGGATCCCTGAAATGCTCTCTTGACCTGTAAAAGCATAAAGGATAAAATATTTTTCAAACCTAGGGTTCACCAGTGTGGGAGCTTGAGAAATGGTTGTTTTGATGGCTTCAAAGCTTTCTCGTCCTTCCTTTTCCATGAGAATGGCATGTTTTTCTTTAGCATGGTTGTCAGTGGTTTAGCCAATGTCGTGAATTGAGGGATGAATCTTCGCATGAAATTTATGGTTCCCAGAAAACTCTGGAGGCCCTTCTTGTGACTTGGGAGAGATAAGGACATAATGAATGAATCTGGATGGATTGATTGATAATCTCTTCATTGAAACAACATGCCCCAACAATTTTCCCTCGTACCTTTGTGAAAATACATTTCTTGGGGTTAAGTGAAACCCCAAATTCCCTACACCTTGGAAAAATTTCCTTAGATGCGTGATGTGATCTTCTGCATGCTTAGAGTATATAGTTATATCATCAAGGTAAACCAAAATAATATCATTGATTAGTCCCTTAAATGCCATGTCCATGGCTCTTTGGAAAGTAGCCCGGCATTGGACAATCCGAATGGCATTTTATTGTAGGCATACGTGCCCCACTTGGTAGTGAAAGCCATTTTGAATTGGTCGGATTCTTGGACTAGGATTTGATTGTAACCCAAATATCCATCGAGAAAAGAAAATCTTTGAGCTCCTGCCACCATTTGAAGGATCTGTTCCATCGATGGAAGAGGATAATGGTCTTTTAATGACACATGATTCAAATCCCTAAAATCCACGCATAACCGGATCTCTCCGTTCTTCTTCCTCATGGGCACCAAATTGGCTACCCATGAGGAATGCTTGATGGGAAAAATTATACAAGCCTCGATGAGCTTGGTTAGCTCCTTTCTCATTAGTGGCTCAATTTTGGGATTAATTGGTCTTTGTTTTTGATGAACTGGCTTAGCATTAGGATCCAATTTGATGGTATGTTGTGCTAGACCTGGATCAAAACCACACAGATCTTTATAGCTCCATGCAAAGATGTCATGATACTCTTGAAAATTTTTGATGAAAGCTTCTTTCTCCTCAGAAGTACACACTTTTCCGATCTTGAGAAACTTTGCATTTGATACTTTGACTTCCTCAAAATATTCTTCTTTGACCACCATGTTAGGGCTTTGTCTTTTGGCTTGGTCATCTGAATTGAAAATGGATTCCAAAGTGACTAAACCTTTTGGTAACTTGTTGCTTTTCAATTGGATAATTTTCTCACCATATGACTCCTACAACTTATCTTGATTTTTGCAGACAAACTCCACTTCTTCTTATAGGAAGAGGACAATTTGTTTGTCACTATCGAACACTTGCCAACTACTCACATTATCAGGGACTGCTAGTCGAACCACCATTTTAAAAAATTGCTGCCCTTCTTTTATGATATCAACTAGTATGTTGTATTGTGAACCAATTGTAGCAAGCCTATCCGCATCTTGATTTTGACCTCTAGGAACTACATGGATTCCAAAAGCTTCGAAATCTTCAATCAAGTCCCAGACTTGGTTCTTGTATGATCTTAAAAGATCATTTTTGGATGCACTACATTCCAAAACTTGATGAACAACTAACTCATTTCTCCAAAAATAGTTAGGGCCTTGATTCCCTTCCTTTGGGCTAGTTGAATTCCTTACACAAGAGCCTCGTATTCAGCAACATTGTTAGTGCAACTGAACTACAACCAGAAAGATGAGAAGTACTTATCTCCCTCTGGAGAAATTAACATAACACCAGCACCGGATCCATTCTTACTTCTTGAGCCATCGAAGAACAATTGCCACAGTCCTTTAGAATCACTTGGTGTTTTGACAAGTTGTGGTATGATTGTATCTTCTTCATGGATACAGTAAGTACCTAATCTTGTTTCTTCCAAGACCAGCAAACCAGCTTCTTCTTCTACCAATACATCAGCGTAGGGATCATACTGATGATCTCTACTTACTTCATCTAGCAAAGTATCAGGGACTTCTTCAACAAGGGTGGTTGGTTCATGATCGACATCTTCCTCTTCTGGATCGCCGATGGTGTAATTTCCATTTATGGGACTAGCAGTGTAGGGTTCTACATGATTATGGTAGATTGGTTCTACCCTTATAGTTACTTTTGTTTCCGTATCGAGTCCTGAGAATCATATGTGACCAATCGGCCATGATAGGTAACCACCCATCTTGGTGGTGAAATCCCATGATAGGTAGATGGAAAAGAGGGGAGGGAGATCAATGACCGATATGTCTTGGGTGAATGAAAAACTTGGGCATGCATGAATGGTAAGTTGAAGTCCTTTGATAACCCCAACAGTCTTAACATTTGTGCCATCCAGCTGAACAACCCCTCTTGCAACTGGCGCATATTGTATGCCTAGTACATCTGTAATTTGTTTAGGCATGATAGAGCTATTGGCACCAGAATCGATCATGCAATTATGTACCAGGTGGTTGCCAATGATTAGGGAAATGTAGAATGGCGGTGGTTTTTTTTAATAGGAATAATTTTCCCTTCCGGTTGACACAAACTTGTAGCAATTTTCACTCCATGGCTTGGTGATCTAATGGTTGTACAAAACTATTTAGAGCTTCTCGCAATAGGTTTCTTTGAGAAGGGATCGAGAGTGCGTCCCACATGGTAATGCTCAAATTGGTTTTCTTCATTTGTTCTACTATGCTGAAGGGAATCACTCCAACTTTGATGACACTTTTTTGGGCATTGGGGTCCTCCTTTGGAAAATGTTTGTTGGGTACCGTGATGCCTGGAGAACCATCTTTCCCTGTGGCATGGCTAGCCGGTGTTTCTGGTGATTTCTTTCCCACATTTTTATCAACTACCATTTGTAACCTAGGTTGAGAAGTGGATGCTAGATCAGCTTCGGGAGGTTGAGGCTCCATTTCTCTCTTCTTGGAATGAGTGTTTGCTGCCACTGATGAAGAATCTGTATTCAACCCACAAAAATCTTCTGCTTGCAGTTTAGCAAAGTGGATTCTTCAGGTGCCTACGGTTGATCTGTTACTTCTTGCGTGAGATGAATTGTTTGTTAACTCTGAAGGGAAGATACACTTTGAACCATAAGGGCCTGGCTAAGAACCCCATTGGGACAAAGATTTTGATTGTGAGGTTGAGAGAAAGGATAACACCATTCGTAGTCTTGAACTAGATTATTTTGAACAGGTACTATAGCTCTAGATGAGCTAGTTGTAAGAGGGTTCTGAAATTTCAAGGGCTGACATTTGCAACTTGACTTGTAGTTTGATTTTGAGGCTGATTGTTTCCTTGAAAAGGAGGATGGTTAGCTTGATACTACTGATTTTGTGGCTGATACGGATGATTGTATTGAAACTGTTGCCTTTTGAGTGCAACGAGCTCATTTCCAAAATTTTACAGTAGTGACTTGACTTCAAATAGGTCATTTGAAGAGGTAGGGGAAGATTGAGATGGTTTCTTGGAGTCTACTAGAATAGGAGAAATGATAGGTTGATGATTCGTAAGATCTAGAGAAAAGGGCATTGGTGGTCATGGAGCTATCTTTCCAGCCTGAATCAAAGAATTCTCTGCACTTATGGCAACTTTGTAAGCATCAGGAAGTGTAGTCCCTCCCATGGACTGGATCATAACTGCTACATCACTATTCAAGGCTCACAAATAGTACAAGAATGCATTATGTGCAGAAGGCTTTACAAGTGCGAATCCTATTCCAAGTCCTATGGAATCGGAAGTTGAAATCACTCATGTATTCTTGGGAAGCTCTCTTCATAGTAGTGAGTTGTTCCAAAAGTGATAGGTGATCACTTTTGTCTTGAACTATTTACATAGCTTTTCTCCCAACTCATCCCAAGTGGTTATAGTGCCAACACCTAACCCATGAAACCATTGAAGTGATTTTCCCTTGAAAGAGGTAGCAAGAAGTCTAACTGCAATGTTGTCTTCTATGATATTATGTACTGCGCAGATGCTGGCTACATCAAAGATATGCTCCACTAGAGTAACGTGAGTTTCCCCCATGTAGAAGGGTAAAATTTTGAGTGCCGCAATAGGTATCGGGTCACGTTGAGCCAACATAAGAGGACTGCTTGCATTGAAAGGGGGAAAACTTGGTTCCTTGCCATAGCAATGAAAGGTTGATTGTTCCTGGGTGGAGGAAACCTTCCGTAAGGAGGAGTCGAATGACCCCTACTAGGTAAATCTATAACTGGGGATGTGGAAATGCCTCTTCTTCTTCTCTTTGGAGGAGATAAGGAAAGTTTGATATGCTGATAATTTCCTTTCTTTGAAGAAGCTCTTGTCTGAATTCTTCACATAAGTTACCGCACTGAGATTTGGAATCCAGAGATATAGAGTCGCAGGTACTTTGACTTGTGTAAGTGAGAAGAGAAGTACCAACTCTGTCCCACCAGGCATGCCAAAAACTATTGTCACCAAATCACTGCACCCTCCGAATGGCCAGGATGTGAATAGGATGTTTGGTGTGATTGGGACACATGGGATCACCTCTCAAGCTATGGGACTTGGGCTCGAAGTGAACCTCGGAGAAGGCCGACTTCCTCTTCCTAAACTAAGTGTTGTACTACTCCTAGTGTAACAAAAATGATTATCTAATCCTATGCTAACATTTTCATGGGGTTTTAGGGAAAGAGATTTATAGAAATGAAACTATACTAGGGATGGTGATGCACCAAATAAAGGGTGTTTCAGACTCAGGAAGGGTTAATTTGAAGAGGGTGTGTGCACCACAGGTCAACTTCACCTACTACAACTTAGAGAGGGTACAGATACCACAAACTAAGAGACATGCGTTCCCTTTGTTAAACCTTATCAGACCAAGAAATATACCAGTTTCCCAAGTGAAGAAGGATGAACTCAAGAAGGGTGAACAGACACCACAACTCAACTGCATGCAATACTCCACCACTGATAAGCACAGAACTCCAAGAACCTGCAATAGAAACTTAAACTTGCACAATGTACCTACAAGTATGAGAAAGGCACAAAGAAGCATAAAAGGATGAAAGGACCAAGATTAGTCACAAAACACACACTTTTATTGCTTCAATAACATGCACAATGCATCATACATTTAAAAGAGGAAATAGTTGCCATTACAGTCTTGAAGAGGAGGCTTGAAAGTTCTCTCAACACACAAGAACAACTTGTAGAAGAGAGAGGACTCTTGAAAAGCATACACTCACCTAAGATATCTAACTGTCCAACTTATTCTGAACTATTGGAACCCTTTGAAATGAGCTTCAACTTACATTTATAGAAGAATATGTGAGAAAGAAGAGGAAAGGTCATAATTACATTCCTAAATTGAAGGCCCATGATGTATTTATTACAGTTAGTTGAACCACCTGAGAAGGTTCCATCATGGGTCATTAATTGCCTGATGACCTAGTCTTCTCAATTAATTAAAAGAATATTAAAATAAAATATTTAAATAATAATAATAAATATTATTATTAAAATATTTTAGTTAAAATATTAAATTAATTAACATAATGTCGGGACCCCCTGTTGACCCATTTGACTTGAAGAGGAGGGGGGTCCATGTGAATAGAGTCTGGACATAGCCCAACTCGGTGAGTTTCAAATCCTCTAACTCGGTGTTGCACTCGATTTTGAACCCCACACCAACTCTTTCCTTGCCTTGGAAATCGAGCTCTTTTGCATTGAGTCCTTCGAATGGTGAGCTATCAAACTTGATTCTTATCATTTTCCTTGGTTAACTCGAGGCCATTTATGCATTCCACATTTCCTTTCATGAAACATATGTGAGCTTCCCCATGAAGTCACCAAGCTCCATTGGTGAGTTTTATCCTTTCCGAGTTCCATTTTTCCATGAGCTTGGTTCATTCTCTACATGCTCATCCTCTATAAGCTCGACCAGAGCCAATTTACCCCACCATCATGGCTTTTTGAACACCTTGTGAGCTAATCAAAATGAACTCATTCTGGACTCATCTTCCACCAGCTCTTCTCGATGCTCACAGGGTTCCTTGTGAGCATTAATCAAAATGCATGTAATGAACTCAATTAAGACTCACCTCACAAACTCATCTTGCTTCAAACTCCAAATCGATGCCATGAATTACCAAGCCACCTACATGCATCGTGAACATGAAGCTTTAAGCTCGAAATGAAATCTTCTACAAATACATTAAACCAAAGCTTAGTCTTTATCTCGAGGGTAAACATGTTTCCACAATATGAAAAGTTTGACTCTAAATCATACTTTGTGGCTTTGTTCTATAATACATTGGTTGTACCCACAGAGGTTAAACAATTCAATGAATTTAAATTATTTCACTCCTGCATGTTGCACTATTTAGAAATGATTTTGAGCTATGAAAATTGTTAGGGATCACGTCACGTGGCCCTGTCAACACTCAATCGATTGATTTCTCTGTGATAGCTCTAGCTTGATAGATAGAGTTATTTCTTCTTGTTTTGGACCACATATTCACATGCATTCCATGTTCAAACTCCATGAAACAACACCATGAGCTCCCTGAATTATCATTCACGCTTTCCTGAGCCAATTCTTTCCAACTCGGTGAGCTCTACATGAAATCTACTGAGTTTTCCTAGCATCAATATCACCACCAAGTGTGTCCCCACGAGCTCTTCAACTGACTTGGCCTGGATTTGTTTTGCATGTCGACCGAGCACCCGGTTGGCTCAACTCGGACTCTCACATGTCTATGTACCGAGCTCATATTTACCATCTTGCACATCTGAGTTCCTTACTCCCTGACTGAACTCAGTCACTAGATTGCTTCAATGCAAGCTGCATTGCCCATAACCCAAAGCACTCTATGAGCTCGTGTTAGTGCCACATTCATGTGGTGAACATCAGCTACAAAGCCAACCCCATGATTTGAAGCTCGGACACAAAACATAATGATTACATCATGCCCCTGGCCCTGACAGGCATCTACCATATTGATATATAAACCTTTTCCTTCATCAGATTTGAGGACAACATCAAACTCTCGGTGCAAAACATTTCAGTTGTAGCTTGTAAGGTGTGATAATTCCAATAGAAACCTTTATGCCTACCAACTTAGTGACTCGTTGAAGATGCTCATATAATTGCAAAGAAAATTGTGCTTCATGAATATTATGATATGAAACAGATCCACCTCTATGAGATTCACTTCCATGAGTTACATCGTAAAACAAGTAAGGTCTCAATAGAGAATCTTTGTAATAAATTTCATTAGGTCTCCTGGTAACACTCTCACTATCACTTAATCGATTTTGATAAAAATATCTTGAAGGAAAATCCCAAATTTGAGGATGCATTCGATACTGAACAGATAACAACATAGTTGGACAACCTGCTTGTTGGAAGCACTAAAAAAGGCTTCTACTATACTGCAACATGCCTGTTGCCTGGTTAAATACTGTCAACCGGATGAGATCTCACCATGGTTTCAACAACTCATCACTATCGGCACATGTTTTTAAGCTCGAAACTGAGCAAATCCCTTTGCTACGAGTTTCACCTTCCATACATCAGATGGTTCACTCACCTAAACTCCTCTGCAACACTTCCAGTGATGGGTCATTTCACTCCATTCGACAATTTGATCATTAGTAAGAAGAGCTTGTTACATTGTTACCGCTATTAGTGAGCAACTCGTCGCCTCCTATTCTTCCACCATGCTTCATATTGATGAGCTTGGTATTACCTCCTTACGTCATGTTTTTTTCCCCATGACCCGCTCCAATTCACAACTGTCCTATTAATCCTCCTGGTGACTCACACAATGACTCAGACCACTCCAAGCTGCGTGGAATTCTCATGATGGATCGCCATCGTATGATCTCCACTTGGCAATTTGATCCGATTTCTCCCATGCTCGGAAGTATCACCATGGTTTACCAACCCAATATTTCCACTTGGGAATGTATTCCCTGAGTTCCCCTATTCATGCCTTAGCGCGGGATTTATATATCTCTTCCGACTACGTTGGGCTTGTCATAGCTCATCGACCCCAAAACTCTCACTTGGAAGTGGCCTTGGGAACCCACAGAGTATCTTACCATCGCGGCATACCATGCTAACATCCCCACTTGGAAAGAGGGGAAAGTTTCTCCACCGTTCTAATTGTCAGCTTGACTCGATACAACTCGACCTCTATGTATGGTGATCGACTCATTCCTTTAACTATGACTCACCGTGAACTCACCATGATTTCTCTTTGCGGGTTATCTTATCAAGACCGGGCTCGGTCATTTATGCTATTGTCTCCATCGAGTCATTAAATCTGAGTTCATATTCCAACGAGGAAGCATCGATCTCTCCATGTTGAATTAAACCGAGTCGAGCTCATCATTTCTCTACCTCAATGAGCCAACCATCGAAACATCCTCCGCTCCTATCGAGATTCCTTTACGACAAGCCAAACTCGGTTACTGAGCTTACATTTCCTACTCATGAACTCGTCTAAGGCTTGTGATCTGAGTTATGACCGAGTTAGGACAAGGCACAAGCTCCTTCGATGACTCATCTCTTTATTCCTGATTTGACATTGTTTAGCTTGACCAAGTGAGATAAGCTTATCGAACTCCTCGATGGCTCACATACGAAAAAAAAAAGAGTGATCTCACCTAATTTGCATAACCATTTAGCTCGATCGAGCTATATGAAATATAAACTAGTCTATCACCTTGCTTCATCTTTCAACACTCAAGCCCATATCATGCCAAGTTGACCTCTTAACGCTATGCACTAATCTCTTTATGCGTGGATCGAGCCCACTATGAATAACCTGATCCTTTGACCTCGAGTCACTGCACCGAGCTATATTCCAAGTTTTCCACTATGACTCAATTTTGAGCTCTGTTCTGAACTGACCATGGACCGAACTCCCCATTGAGCTCTGCACTGAGTTGGCATTGGGCTACGCATCGAGCTGGCACCGAGTTGAGCCCGAGTTGGGCTAGGTGAGATCACTTATCAATTTATTAAGTCCTAGGATCAATGTCGTGATTTGATCATAATAAAGCCCCGTTTTCCAATTTTTCCATGTGCGTAAAATTGGATAACAACAACCATATCAACTCTACACACAACTGTGAATTATCAAATCCCCTGTAATGCCATAAAAAACAATTGATCAGATAATATCACCCATTAAGCTAGTGTTAGACTATCACTTTGTGATACAACCAATTACTTAAGTTAAAATTCCATAGAAATAACTCAATATAGCATACACCTAAACTACCCCTAATTAGGTTAACATCCATTGTTTATACGAAACTATAAAAAACTACAAATATTCACTATCACATATAGTTAGACCATTAACACAAAAATAACTATAGTCATAAAACTGAATCCACATGAATCTGATAAAAACCACCGTAATGCCATCACAAAAATTGGTTAGATAATAACACCCATTCTACAATAGAATACTAGTGTCCAATTGATTCTCTCGTGATTAGGCTAATTAAAGCTACAAATATTCATTACCTAGAATAATTAGACCATTAACGCCCAAAAATAGTTATATTCAAAATATGAATCAACGTGAATCCCTAAATTCTATCCATACACACTGAACTATAAAAGGATAGATCAAATTGTAACTATGCTTACAAAAAATGTGAAACTGTCATCTTCGTAATCGATCACCAAGAAATACCAACACACTGTTTGTTAGTACACATAATGTAAACATCGATTGTAACTACATCGGGTAGTTAAAAGTACATGCCCTAAAAAAAAGGTTCTTAATAAATGTGCAATTAACCTATAATGACACAATAGATTTGTATATTATCTAAAAAATAAAAAAGGTGTTAACAAACTTGCACAATGACATTTAACACCGAGTACTCAAAAGTGCACTCCAAAATAGACATTAATACCACATGCCAACTAAATCTACATATTGTTGCTAAAAATAGAAAATTGTATCCGCCATCCTTTAAAAATTAAGAAGTAAAATATGAGAATTTTAAACCTATCTCCCGAGATATTCTTACAGTGTGACCCCAATTTCCAATTTCAAAGTAATTAAAACACATGTGAATTATTCCTTCAAAGATACAGGAAATCCACAAATTACTCTAAAAATTTTGTATTCTTTTTAACAAATACTTCTATGTAAAAAAATCTATCAAACTCACATGAGTCTACATTATCTCGTATCAAAATAGAATAGACTCGTCAATGTTTCCATAATGGATAGCTTAAAGGTTGATTTTAAAATTGTGGTTCAAAATATTCCTTTACTTTGAGTCCAACTTGTCTTACCATAGACTAGATGATTTGTTCGACGAATTTTACCACAATTATCAATCTAATGCCTCATCTTACAATGAATGCAATAATTCCTATTTTTTTCTTGCTTCCGAGGTGCGGAATCAAGTTATAATGTCTCGCCAAAGTAGCTCCGGTAGGTTTTTTCAACATCCGATAAAATTTGTAACTCCCCATAGTGCATCTTTACCTATTCACACTAAACTAACTTCACCAACTCAAGAAATCATTGTTAATCAAATTAAACTAGAATCAAAATATTGAGCTAAAACAAACTCGATACGAAAAACTTGATCCGAAAACGGGTGAGGTAAATTTTTAGTTTTAATTGTTTCAAGGATCAAGGAACTCAACATTAATTTTATGGTTCATTTGCTCCAAAATCGAAAAATTCCTTTCATCCGATGCACCTCAATCTGATTTTTATTCATATCACTAAAATGTGCATTCATCTTTACATTTTTGATTATGGATACTAAAATTTTCAATAAATTCCAATTCGCATTTTGCGATGTTTGCTTAATCAAATTAATAGAAAAGCCATATAAATTATTTTTATCTAATCAAAAACTTCATCAAAATAGAATTAAACATCCAAAAATCGATAATGAGAAAATATTGTTTAGAGGGTTCAGAATTGTATGCGTTCCTAAGTTCATTATGAACCGATCCATTAAAATTTATAATTGTAAATACATTTAACCTTTACAATAAACCAAGAATTAATCAAAACCTACAAAACTAGGTTTTAGACGTTCAAACAACTCCTGGAGTGTCCAACAATTGCCCGTCACCTTCCCTGATTCACTTGTAGTTATTTCTCACCTAGGATCAATGCCTTCATGTGACTTTAACTATGAAAACATCTGTCACAAAATCTCAAAATGGGAAAATTATCACTCCATTATGATCATCTCAAAATTATGAGCAATTTTTCTTTTATACCATGATGAAATTTAGCCTCTCGGGGCCTTAAATCCATGGTTGAATGCCGTTGCTCATCCTCTACACATAAACCCTTAACTATCCTTTAATAAAACTTTATGAGCTAATTTTATAGCTCGACCGATCCTACTGGGATTTGGTTAGGAAGGTGTTTTTGGCGTGAGGAGGTTGCGAGTTTGACATTGCCTCTCCTTTTACGTAGCCAACCATTTGCATTAGTGTGGGATAAATCCCATATTGACTACATATAAGGAAGGGGTGATGTTTAAAATAGGTACTTAGGCCTATCTAGCAGTGGCACATAGCAATCTTTTGGCCTTTTGTTCGGCCTCCCAACCTGTGACATGCTCGGTTTGGGCTGAGATGGTTGTTGTTAGTGCATTGGTATTTGAACTACCTAGTTTGGTTGAGTAGTGTGGTTTGCTATCATTGAACCTCCCGAGGATATAATATATAAACTCAATCATTAAATGGTCAACTCGTTGATTAATAAGGCATTTGGTGGGCACGCCAAACTAGAGGGGAGATATATAATCCCAAACCATATGGAGATAATCTTGATCAATGGAAAACTAAAACCAAATAAATAAGGCCCGTCTAATTTGTAAACAATGTGATGAAATTTGTGGGGAGTTGATCACCCCACCGAGCTAATAGATAGCTCGCCGAGCTCTATAAAGAACAAATATAGTCATGTAATGCAAAATATGAACTCTCCAATACAATAATACCACATGGGAAATGTTAGATAGATATATGGCATATAATATCGAAAATATGATAATAGCAATATGAAATAGGTGATAAAAACACCCTTCCTATAAAAGAGTGTGCCAAACCTGGCTGAGGGCCCCCAACCATCAAATAGTGGGGCCCACACAATTTTTTGTGTGTATAATACTGAGGCTAGAAAAAATTAAATTTTACCTTTTCACCTTTTGCAAAACTTCCCATGTGTCAATGCGTTATTCACTAGTTGACCAACTTGGACCATTTTCAAACCAATCTTTGACATATGATATTTTCTACATCCAAACTCCATTCTGGAGTTCGCATACCGTCGGAAGGGTTTAAGTGGTCATATTTTAGGGAGGTTAATGAAACTTCCCACATCCTAAAAATCATTCACATCACTCCTCCCAATCGGGAATTCTTTTTTTCCATAACAAGTTGTATATCAAAGAAATAAAACATGCTAACTCTTCTCCGTAATTGGACAATCACAAATAGGGACCCGAAAAATCATTATAAGTTAATCAATGCAAATAGTTGATTAGCCAATATCATAAAATGATTAGATAATAACACCCAATTAAGCTAGTGTCCAATTGATACGTTATAACCATGTTAACTCTACATTTAAGCGTGAACTATCAAATCCCCTGTAATGCCATCACAAACAACTAATCAGATAATAATACCTATTAAGTTAGTGTTAGACTATCACTTTTTTTGATACAACAGATTACTTAAGGTAAAATTCCATAGAAATAACTCAATATAACATACATCCGAACTGCCCTAATTAGGCTAGCATCCACTTGTTTATCCGAAATTGTAAAAAAAAATACAAATATTCACTATCCAAAGATAGTTAGACCATCAACGCAAAAATAGCTATAGTCACAAAATTGAATCCACGTGAATTTGTTAAAAACCCGTTGTAATGCCATCCCAAATATTTGGTCGATAATAATACCCATTCTACAATAAAAGCTAGTGTCTAATCGATACTATGTGATTAGGCTAGTAACTGTTGAAAATATTCACTACCCGGAATAATTAGACCATTAACACCCAAAAATAACTATAGTAAAAATATGAATCAATGTGAATCTACAAATTCTATCCAGACACTCGAACCGTAAAAGGATAGATCAAATTGTAACTATGCTTACAAAAAATGGTGAATTGCCATCCACCGCAAATGATCACCACACAATACTTGCACACCCGTTTGTTAGTAAAAATAATGTACACATCGATTGTAGCTACATCAGATAGTTAAAAATACATGCCCCAAAAACAAGGGTCTTAATGAATGTGAAATTACCCTATTACGACACAATAGATTTGTATATTATCTACAAAATAAAAAAGGTGTTAACAAACTTGCATAATGAAATTTAACACCAAAGATCTTAAAAATGCATTCCAAAAATAGAAGTTAATACCACATGCCAACTAAATCTACATATAGTTGCTAAAAATAGAAAATTGTATACTGTCATCCTTTAAAAATTAAGAAGTAAAATATGAGAATTTTAAACCTATCTCCCAGATACTCTTATAGGTGACCCCAATTTCCAATTTCAAAGTAATTAAAACACATGTGAATTATTCCTTCAACATACATCGAAAATCCACAAATTACTTTGAAAATTTTGCATGCTTTTCAACAAATACTTCTATGCAAAACAAATCTATCCAACTCACATGATCCTACATTCTCTCGTATCAAAATAGAACAGACTCATCAATGGTTCCATAATGGATAGATTAAAGGTT
Source organism: Taxus wallichiana var. yunnanensis (assembly GCA_018340775.1). Classification (NCBI taxonomy): domain Eukaryota; kingdom Viridiplantae; phylum Streptophyta; class Pinopsida; order Cupressales; family Taxaceae; genus Taxus; species Taxus wallichiana. The sequence continues at coordinate 466,522,473 of CM031234.1, forward strand.
GATTTAAAAATTGTGGTTCAAAACTTCCTTTACCTTGACTCCAACTTGTCTTACCATACACTAGATGATTTTTTTGGACAAATTTTACAACAATTATCAATTTTATACCTCATCTTATAATGAATGCAATAATTCCTCTTGTTTTCCTATTTCCGAGGTGAAGAATCAACTTACAATGTCTCACTAAAGTAGCTACGAGAGTGGTTTTCAACATCCGATAAAATCTACAACTCCCCATAGTACACCTATACCTATTCACACTAAACTATCTTCACCAACTAAAGAAATCATTTTTGATAAGATTAAACTAGAAGAAAAATATCGAGCTAAAACCAACTCGATACTAAAACTTGATTTGAAAACAAGTGAGGTAAATTTTAAATTTTAATCGTTTCCAAGGATCTAGGAACTCAAAATCAATTTTATAGTTCATTTGCTACAAAATTAAAAATTTTATTTCATCGATGTACCTCAATCTAATTTTTATTCATATTACTGAAATGTGCATTCATTTTTACATTGTAGATTTTGGATACTGAAATTTTCAATTAAGTCCAATTTTACGTTTTACGATATTTGCTTAATCAAATTAATGCAAAAGCCATATAACTGATTTTTATATGATTAAATACTTCATCAAAATATAATTAAACATCCACAAATCTGAAAACGAGATAATATTGTTTAGAGGGTTAAGAATTCCTACATCCCCGAGTTCATTATGAACCGATCCATTAATAATGTTATAATTGTAAATACATTTAACCTTTACAATAAACCAATAATGAATAAAAACCTACAAAACTTAGTTTTAGACGTCCAAGGGACTTTGAAGTGTCCAAAATTTCCCCTCACCTTTCTCGATTCATTTGCAGCTTATTTTGCCTAGGATCAATGCCTTCGTGTGGCTTTAGCTATGAAAAAATCTGTCACAAAATCTCCAAAATGGGAAAATTATCACACCATTGTGATAGTCTCAAAATTATGAGGAATTTTTCTTTTACACGATGTTGAAATTCAGAATATAAGGGCCTTAAATCCAAGGTTGAATACCTACGCTCATTGCTCATTGTCTACAGAGATGGACTCGAATTATCCTTTAACAAAAATTTGTGAGCTAATTTTATGGCTCGACCGGATCCTTCAGATATTTGGTTAGGTAGGTGTGTTTGGTGTGAGGAGGTTGAGAGTTTGACATCAGGTCTCCTTTTACATAGGCGACCATTTGCATTGGTGTGGGGTAAATCCAACATTAACTATATATAAGTTAGGGGGTGTTGTTTAAAATAGGTGGTTATGCCTATCTAACAAGTGGATAATAGCAATGTTTTGGCCTTTTGTTCAGCCTCCCAACTATGACATGCTCGGTTTGGGCCGAGATGACTATTGTTGGTGTGTTGGTATTTGAATTACCTAGTTTGGTTGAATAGTGTGGTTTGTTATCATTGATCCTCCGGGATATAATATATAAACCCAATCATTATATGGTCAACTTGTTGATTAATAAGGAATTTGGTAGGCTTTCCAAGCTAGAGGGGATAATATAATCCCAAACCATATGGAGATAATCCCGATCAATGGAAAACTAACGACCAAATTAATAAGGCCTGTCTAATGTGTAAACAATGTGATGAAATCGGTGGGGATTTGATCACCCCACCGAGCTAACAATGAGATAGCTTTCCAGAGCTCTATAAAGAACACATATAGTCATGTAATGCAAAATATGAACTCTCCAATACAATAATCCCACATGGGAAATGTTAGAGAGATATATGGCATATAATATCGAAAATATGATAATAACAATATGAAATATGTGGCAAAACCACCCTCCTACAAAAGAGTGAGCTAAAACTTGGCCGAGGGCCCCAAACCATCAAATAGCATGGCCCACCAAATTTTTTGTGCATCAAATACTGGAGGCTCAAAAACACTAAATTTAATCCTTTTCACCTTTTACAAAACTTCCCATGTGCCAACACATCGATTAATAAGGCATTTGGAGGGCTCACCAAACTAGGGGGATAATATAATCCCAAACCATATGGAGATAATCGATCAATGGAAAACTAATGACAAAATAAATAATGCTTGTCTAATGTGTAAAAATGTGATGAACTTGGTGGGGAGTTTATCACCCCACCGAGCTTATAGATAGCTTTCTAAAGCTCAGTAAAGAACAAATATAGTCATGTAATGCAAAATATGAACTCTCAATACAATAATCCCACTTGGAAATGTTAGATAGATATATGGCATATAATATCGAAAATACAATAATAACAATATGAATTAGGCGGAAAAAACACCCCTCCTACAAAAGAGTGTACCAAACTTGGCTGAGGGCCCCCAACCATCAAATAGTGGGACCCACACAATTTTTTGTGTGCCAAATACTAGAGGCTTGAAAACATTAAATTTAACCTTGTAACCTTTTGTAAAATTGCCACATGTCAACGCATTATTCTCCAGTTGACCTACTTGGGCCATTTTCAAACCAATCTTTGGCGTATGATATTTTCTATATCCGAACTCCGTTCCTAGATTTATGCATACCGTCGGAAAGGTTTAAGTGGTCATGGTTTTAGGAGGTTAATGAAACTTCCCACACCCTAAAAATCCTCCACATCGCTCCTCCCAATGGAAATGCTATTTGTCCACAATAAATTGTATATCAACAAATAAAATATGCTAACTCTTCCCGTAATCACACAAACACATATAGGGACCCAAAAATCTTTATAAGTTAATCAATGCAAATAGTTGATTAGGTAATATCATAAATCAATCAGATAATAACACGTAGTTAAGCTAGTTTCAACTAATATGTTGCAACCATGTCAACTCTACATGCAAATGTGAATTGTCAAATCCCCGTAATGCCATCACAAACAACCGATCGAGATAATATCACCCATTAAGCTAGTGTTAGATGTTAGTTTTTTATTCAACCGGTTACTTGAGTTAAAATTCATTACAAATAACTCAATATAACATACATATAAACTACCCCTAATTAGGCTAGCATCGACATTTTATCTAAAAGCGTAAAAAATACAAATATTCACTATGCAAAGATAGTTAAACAATCAATGCAAAAATTGCTATAGTCACAAAAATGATTCCACATGAATTTGTCAAAACCACCGTAATGCCTTCACAAAAAATTGGTCGATAATACACCCATTCTCGTAATGCAGAAACCTAGTGTCCAATCGATACTCTATGATTAGGCTCATTACAATTACAAATATTCACTACCTGAATAATTAAACCATTAACACCCAAAATAGCTATGCTAAAAATATAAATCAACATGAATCTACAAATTATATCCATACAAACTAATATGTAAAAGGATAGATCAAATTGTAACTATGCTTACAAAAACGGTGAACTCCCATCTACTACAAATTATCACGTGTAATACCTACACTCCCATTTATTAGTATAAATAATGTACACATCGATCAGATTGTAACTACATCGGGTAGTTAAAAATACATGCCCTAAAAATAAGGGTCTTCATGAATGTGCAATTACCCTATAAAGACACAATAGATTTGTATATTATCTACAAAATAAAAAAGGTGTCAACAAACTTGCATAATGACATTTAACAACAATACTCAAAAATTCATTCCAAAAATAGACATTATTACCACATGCCAACTAAATCTACATATTGTTGCTAAAAATAGAAAATGGTATATTACCATCCTTTAAAAAGTAAGAATTTAAATATGAGAATTTTAAACCTGTCTCCCATATCCTCTTACAGGTGACCCCAATTTCCAATTTCAAAGTAATTAAGACACATGTGAATTATTCCTTCAAAGCATACACCGAAAATCCATCAATTACTCTAAAACTTTTGCATGCTTTTTAACAAATACTTCTATGCAAAAAATCTATCTAGCTCACATAATCCTAACTTCTCTATATCAAAATAGAACAGACTCATAAATGGTTCCACAATGGATATCTTAAAGGTTGATTTAAAATTTGTGGTTTAAAAACTTCTATTACCTTGACTTCAACTTTTCTTACCATACATTGGATGATTTGTTGGACAAAGTTTCCAACAATTGTCAATCTGATGCTTCATCTAACAATGAATGCAATAATTCCTCTTGTTTTCTTGCTTCCAAGGTGAGAAATCAAGTTACAATGTCTCGCCAAAGTAGCTACGATAGTGGTTTTCAACATCGATAAATAATGAAACTCCCCATAGTGCACCTATACCTATTCACACTAAACTAACTTCACCAACTGAAGAAGTCATTATTGATCGATTAAAATAGAAGAAAAATATCGAGCTAAAACCAACTCGATACGAAAACTTGATCCGAAAATGGGTGAGGTAAATTTTCACTTTTAATCATTTCCAAGGATCTAGGAACTCAACATCAATTTTATGGTTCATTTGCTCCAAAATTAAGAAATTCCTTTCATCCGATACACCTCAATCTAATTTTTAATCATAACACTAAAACATGCATTCATCTTTACATTGTGGATTATGGATACTAAATTTTTTAATTAAGTCCAATTTCTCGTTTTACGATGTTTGCTTGATAAAATTAATATAAAATCAATATAACTGATTTTTATCTGATCAAAAGATTCATTAAAATAGAATTAAACATCCACAGATTTGAAAATGACATAAGAATGTTTACGGGGTTCGAAATTCCTACATCCCTGGGTTCATTATGAACCGATCCATTAATAATGTTATAATTGTAAATACATTTAACCTTTACAATAAACCAATAATGAATCAAAATCTGCAAAACTATGTTTCATACCTTCAAGGGACTCTGGAGTGTCTAGTAATTTCCCCTCACCTTCCTAATTCACGTGCAGTTGTGTTTCACCTAGGATAAATTCCTTTGTGTGACTTTAACTATGAAAAAATCTCTCATAAAATATTTTAAATGGGAAAATGATCACATAATTGTGATCATCTCGAAATTTTGAGAAACATTTCTTTTTTTACAACATGATGAAACTAGGCTTCTAAAATCCTCAAATCCAAGGTTGAATGTCTATTTCTCCTTATCCTCTACACACAAACCCCGTACTTTCCTTTAATTAAACTTTGTGAACTATTTTTATAGCTCAACCGGTGCCTCCAACGAGTTGGTTAGATGAGTGTGTTTGGTGAGAGGAGGTCACGAGTTTGACGTCGGGCCTACTTTTATGTCACCAACCATTTGCATTGGAATGGGGTAAATCCCACATTGACTACGTATAAGGTGGGGGTGTTTTTAAAAATAGGTGGTTAGGCTTATCTAATCGTGGCACGATCATGTTTTTGCCTTTGTTTTGGCCTCCAAACCGTGACACGCTTGGTTTGGGCCGAGATGACTATTGTTTGTGTGTTGGTATTTGAACTTCTTAGATGGGTCGAGTCATGTGGTCTACTATCATTGATCTTCCCGAGATATAATATATAAACTCGATCATTAGACAATCAACTCTTCAATTAATAAGCCATTTGGTGGGCTTACCAAGCTAGAGGGGATAATATAATCCCAAACCATATCAAGATAATCCCGATCAATGGAAAACTAATAGCCAAATAAATAAGGCCCATCTAATGCAGAAACAATGTGATGAACTCATTGGGGAGTTGATCACCCCATCGAGCTAATAGATATCTCACCGAAGCGTGTAAAGAACAAATATAGTCAAGTAATGCAAAATATGAACTCTCCAATACATTAATCCCACATGGGAAATATTAAAGAGATATATGGCATATAATATCGAAAATACGATAATAACAATATGAAATAGGTGGCAAAGGCACCCATCTTACAAAAGAGTGTGTTGAACTTGGATGAGGGCCCCTAGCCATCAAATAGTGGGGCCCACTAAATTTTTCGTGTGTCAAATATCAGAGGCTCAAAAACAAAAAAATTAACCTTTCACCTTTTGAAAAACTTGCCACGTATCAACGTGTTATTTGTCGATTGACCAACTTGGACCATTTTTAAATCAATATTTTTCGTATGATATTTTTGCATCCGAATCTGTTCTTGGAGTTCTAGATAATGTCAGAAAGGTGTAAGTGGTCATGGTTTAGGAGTTTTAGGAAAATTCCAACAGCCTAAAAGTCCTCCAGATCACTCCTCCCAACTGGGAATGCTTTTATCCACAAAAAGTTGTATATCAACCAATAAAACATGTTATCTCTTCATGTGATTGCAAAAACACATATAGTGACATGAAAAAGCATTATAGATTAATCAATACAAATAGTTGATTTGCTAGTCACATAAACCAATCATATTATAACACCAATTAAGTTAGTATCCAACCGATATGTTACAATCCTCGTCAACTCGTACACAATCGTGAACTGGTCAAATCCTCGTAATGCCATCACAAACAATCGATTAAATAATAACACCCATTAAGCTAGTGTTCAACTATCACTTTATGATATGACTGATTAATTAAGTTACAATTACATAGAAATAGCTTAGTATAACATAAATCTAAATTACCCCTAATTAGGCTAGTGTCGACTATTTATCTAAAATCTGTAAGACACTACAAATATTCACTATCCAAAGATAGTTAGACCATCAATACCAAAATATATATAGTCACAAACCTAAATGCATGTGAATATGTCAAAAACCATTGTAATGCCATCACAAAAAATTGCTTAGATAATAACACCCATTCTACAATAGAAAGCTAGTGTTCAATTGATACTCTGTGATTAGGCTAATTATAAATTCAAATATTCACTACCCAAAATAATTAGACCATCAATGCCCAAAAATAGCTATAGTCAAAATATGAGGTGAATATGTAAATTCTATCCATACACACTAAATTGTAAAAGGATAGATCAAATTGTAATTGTGCTTACAAAAAATGGTGAACTGTTATCTCGTTGCAAATAATCACTAGAAATACTTTGCACACCGTGGTTTGTTAGTGAAAATAATGTACACATCGATTGTAACTACATAGGGTAGTTACAAATACATGCCCTAAAAATAAGGGTCTTCATGAATGTGAAATTACCCTATAAAGACACAATAGATTTGTATATTATCTACAAAATAAAAAAGGTGTCAAAAGACTTACATAATGACATTTAACACCAAGATTTAAAAATGCATCATGCGAACTAAATATACATATTGTTGCTAAAAATAGAAAATTGTATACTACCATCCTTTAAAAAGTAAGAAGTTAAATCTGAGCATTTAAAACCTGTCTCCTAGATCCTCTTACAGGTGAACCCAATTTCCAATTTCAAATTAATTAAAACACATGTGAATTATTCCTTCAACATACACCAGAAATCCACAAATTACTCTTAAAATTTTAAATGTTTTTTAACAAACACTTATATGCAAAACAAATCTATCCAACTGACATGAGCCTACATTCTCCATATCAAAATAGAAAAGACTCATCAATGATTTCACAATGGATAGCTTAAAGGTTGATTTAAAAATTGTGGTTAAAAAACTTCCTTTACCTTGACTCCAACTTGTCTTACCATACACTAGATGGTTTGTTGGACAAAGTTTCCAACAATTTTCAAACTAATGGCTCATCTGGAAATGAATGCAATAATTCCTCTTGTTTTCCTGCTTCTGAGGTGAGGAATCAAATTACAATGTCTTGCCAAAGTAGCTACGAGAGTGGTTTTCAACATCTGATAAAATGTCCAACTCCCCATACTGCACATGTACCTATTCACACCGAACTAAATTCACCAATGAAGAAATCATATTGATAAGATTAAACTAGAAGAAAAATATCGATAACAAAACTTGATCTAAAAAAAGCAGTGAGGTAAATTTTCACTTGTTTCCAATGAGCTAGGAACACATTTATGGCTCATTTACTCCAAAATTGATAAATTTTGTTCATCCGATGCACTGAATCTAATTTTTAATCATAACACTTAATGTGCATTCATCTCAAATTATGGATTATTGATCTTGAATTTTTCAATTAAGTCAAATTTCTTGTTTTATGATGTTTGCTTAATCAAATTAATACAAAAGCCATATAACTGATTTTTACCTTATCAAAAGCTTCATCTAAACATAATTAAACATTCAAAAATATGAAAATGACACAAGCTTGTTTATGGGGTTCGAGTTCCTACATCCCGAGTTCATTATGAACTAATCCATTAATAATGTTATAACTATAAATATATTTAACCTTTATAATAAACCAATATTGAATCAAAAACCTACAAAGCTATGTTTTATACCTTCAAGGACTCGGAGTGTCTAAAAATTGTCCCTCACCTTCCCGATTCACTTGCAGAACTATGTTTCCAAAAGAATCAATTCCTTTGAGTGACTTTAAGTATGGAAAAATCTATCACAAAAGATTTAAAATGGGAAAATTACCATATAATTGTGATCATCTCGAAATTTTGAGAAAATTTTCTTTTACACTATCATTAAACTCATCTTCTAAAATCCTCAAATCCAAGGTTGAATGCTTATTGCTCCTTATCCTCTACACATAGACCCTACATTATCTTTGAATAAAAATCTACGAGATCTTTTTATAGCTTGACTGCTCCTCCGGTGAGTTGGTTAGGAGAGTTTGTTTGGTGAGAGGAGGTCACGAGTTTGACATTGGGATTATTTTTACGTTAGTGAACATTTGCATTGGCATGGTGTAAATCCTACATTGACTTCGTATAAGGTGGGGGTGTTGTTTAAAATAGGTGGTTAGGCCTATCTAATCATGGCACATAACAATGTCTTGGCCTTTTATTCGACCTCCCAATTATATGAACACTCAGTTTAGATTGAGTTGTGTAGGCCGAGCATAATCAACTCACGGATTAATAAGCCATTTGGTTGGTTCACCAAGATATAAGGGTGAAGCCTAGATTTTACTCACAAAATCCCAAGGCGCAATGATACATCACTCATCCCGAAATGAGAAATCATCCGAAGCACGCAAGGGTTATAGGTTCCTCTTTTATGTTAGCTTATTCCAGATCTTAGCACGATTAAAAAAATTCCAGATCCATAATAGATAATCAAATATATTGCAGAATGTCACTAGATCTAAATCATAACATGTGTAAGAATGAATTTAACAAGTATCAAGACTAATCCCACTATCCAATAACTAGTAATAGACATGCTTACAACCAATATCCATTCACAATGATCTCGTTATATTAATTCTTATAAAACACAAAATATTCATACATACATAATATCATCACCATAGTCATGCACACTCATAAATCAGCAAAAGTATAACACTACAAAAATATGGATCTATGTAAACCGTGCAAATCAATACATATTTATAGGAGTGGGAACGTTCCCTTCACCTCCCATGTACCTTTCAAAAATAGGCTACATGCTAATAATAGCGATGTTCCCTTACAAAAGCATGCAATCACTCTATTAATAGATTATCTAATAATACAAAAGTAGTCTAATCCTATTAATAGCCTCAAAAAATTGCATGGCGCTTGATCTTCAATTTTCTCAAAATAGCCTTTACATGCTTAGAAAGTCTTTGTGTCATTACATGCTCTACACTCCATGTACAAAAATAGCCTTTCAATGAAAATGATTAACTCTTAACTTTACACTTTCCTAGGTGCACCCTGTTCTGTTATATTTTTAATGAGCGTCCATGCACCTTATATCCACACGCCCAATCCTTCCACACCTTGCATACTTCGGATATATTTTGAGATCCGAACATTACCCCACACTAATTTCATTTCTTCCCCCAATAATGGGTAATCACAACTTATCCCTCCATGAGAAAATAATAAGGAAGCAAAGAATAAAAGAATCACAATACAAAAGAATGAAAAAAAAATTCGCACCCTTTTCTTCCATAGTGTTGGGAATTAAAGCTGGAATAGTGCCACAATTCAATAACAAACCAAAGCATGTAAATAGTGATTTATATAATTCCCAAAAACTTATAGCAAGTGGAGGTGTAAAATAGATAAATCTAATTAAAAACAAAGTAAAGACACAAAACACGACATGTACCATGGTTCACCCAATATGGGCTATGTCCACCAAAGATATATATCTCAATATATATAATAAACAAGAGTACAAATCGACTCTTCAATACAAGAGTACAATGCATCTCTCCAAGAGTATCTCCTCCTCTAGATCTCTAAATGGATCTACATGAGTGCACTACAACCGTGCCTCCAAACCACCACCAGATCTCACATATCAGAGCAATTGGATCTCCAACTATACAACCAAGCTATCCTATGATTATGTAAACAAGACCTCTCACAAGGGCTTACCAATGTGCAACCATAACTATGCACCAAGAAGTAAGTATCTCCCCCTCTCTCGCATCTCGCCACTGTATAAAAAGAAGACAATCTCCTCTAAAATATCTAGATCTACATGGATCAAAAATACAACATGATCTCATGAATCTATGAATAAAATATCTCACAATAACCCATGGATCTAACAATACAAGCCTAGATCTAAATGGATAAAAATACAATATGATCTCATAGATCTATAATACAAGATCTCACTAACATGTAGATATACAAGAATACAATCTATGTGCTTTGTATACTATGCAAGCCATTACAATTAGAAAATAATTATACAAAGGAAATACAATAGATGAAACCTCTTCTCACCATTCAGATACACCTGATCTTTCCTTCTGTCCCACTTATCTCCATGGAAGCTCTTTCTTCATGTAACATATTCTTTCTTTTTCTTCTTCTTCATCCTCTCAACCAAGGATTACTCTAATTAACCTTCTAACCATAGATTTCATGCTTATATAAGCATACACAAACTTAGGGCACCTAAGCTATGTATTTACAACTTGTAGATCACCTTTAAATCAAAGGTTGGATCTAATCCCACGTCTAAAATAAAAACATAAACACATAGGCAACCGGTGCCAGTTCTCGATGTTGACGGTGTCAGTTCCCTAATTGATGTCAGTTCCTCCTGGGTGACCAAAATTAGTTCCCTAACCAATGTTTGTTACTTGATTGATGTCGGTTATTGTGTAAACGTACAAGTTTTAAAACATGCTAATTGTGAAGTAATTTAGCTCCATTACTCAACAATCTCCCACTTGGACATAAATTGTGTATTCTGTACCTATACAGCACCATCCTCTACTTTTGTGAAGACCAACTATTCTTTACTTCAATAATTCTCTAAAAATCAGGAAGATTAAACCATCTTCTAAAACCAAGAAGATAACAAACCATGACTTACCATATACTTGCATGAAGCTACTACTGATCCATGATACATGAGCTATCCATACATCAAGCTCCCATTGAATCATAACTCCAAGCCTCTCATGCAACTAAGCCACCATGACTAACACACCTGCAAGAGATCCCACTCAAACTGAAATATTGAGCTTCAACTGCAACCATAGCCATACCTATAAAATCAACCATGTTCTCCAACCATCTATCCATGTCTCCATGCTACTACCAATGCAACTAACCAAAGACAAGTCAAACTAGAATAAGCATAAGCAATAAACAAGATCCTGGGTAAGACAACCCAAATGAGTTCTACATGCAACAAGTGGGTGATCAATCCACAACACCTGCATAACTCAAAGAATCCAAACACTGCAATCTACAAATCCAACCATGCATAAACAACTTGCATGTCTAAGAAAACCATCTATAGAAAACACATCTATCATGGAGTAACATAGTAATAAGAGGAAATACAAACATCCCCTACTCATGCTCTAATTAAATCTAAACCATGATCATATGCATCCATGTGTAAAATAAATATTTTCATCATCATAGACTCATAAAAAAATATCCACATGTATAAACTCACCATATACATCCATCCATATTATTAGGCTCTCTAGAAGCTCCAAGTCTCTCATCGACTAACTCTAAAGCCACATATGAATCATGTGCTTCATCAATGTCAACAAAAACAACCATGCTAACCATGTTACTAATAAATAGTGCAAATACCAGCAAACATGTCATCAACATACTCTACAAAACCATCCAAGATGAAAGAAAACAAGGGAAACATCAACAAGATGTAAATATACACTATTGTCACACTATAACCTGTAACAAACAATTTTTCCTTCTTTACACTTCAAACTCAAAAGAATTGCTCTCTCTTCTTACCCCAACTGAATAATCATCAATTGCCATCCCATAAGGATATCCAGGAACTATAAAATAAAACTAGAAGTGATGTCATCATGCACTAAGTATAAAATACTTGTAAAAATGTGAATGTCTTCCAAAACAACTTGTGCCTCATGCTACTACTCTGAAGGATAGCATACTCCTCTTACTCCACACATGCATATGTTACCAACCTGCAATGCCAACACCCATGGATTGCTCCCACTTAACATGAACTCCCTTACACTGCCTCTAATAACAAGCTCAAAAGTTAAAATATATATCAGTGAGAAATAAAACTAGATGAAAGAAATATAAACCTGATTCCCTTCTTATCAAAGAATACTTCTACATCACAAAAGTTTGGACTTCTTATGAAGTAGGTGAATCACCTTCTTTTCATCCTGTTTACTCAACATATCTCGTTACAAACAAATGTGTATAATCATGACTTTTCATTGAGGATCTCATCCTTAGACTAGATACCCTTGTCCTCAAGATTCCAACACATCCTAGAAATAAAAGTTAAACACACTAAATATCCATGGTGCATATTTTACTTGTGCACACAATCCAAACATAATACCAATTGCTTTAAATGAAATAAATAAAACATGAACCAAATAGAGATATTTGAATTCAACCCAAGTCTCGCTGGATACCTGAGCCAACTCTGTCCTCTTTCTGATTCAAACATTGAAGTGATCTACTCCATTTCTTCCTGTACACTCTGTGCAAGAAACCTGATCCTCCAAACTGGACACTAAAAACATCCATGTCCTCTTATACTGCAAAAAAACAATGTACAAACTCATGTCATAGATACCAACCATGGTATGCTAACTGGTACCAGTTCCCCTCGATGATCGATGTCAGTTCCATGACTGACACTGGTACTATTGGAACGAACACAATGCCTCTAATTGACATAGTACACCAAACCAGGTTCCTACTCCAACCAAAGATGATAGTTGTGTTGAGCCAGTCATTTCAAGAAGCACTGAAATCTTGCAAAAAAACTTAACAACAATAATACATGCAATAAAAATAAACCAAGATGAAATACATCACCTTACTAGTACCAAGATACTTAACCAAATCCTCAACTAAATATCACGATTCTCTCGATGGAAGCTCCGTATTCATTATGTGCTATTATATTCTACCTCTCTAACAAAGCCTATGCATTTAACTACACCAAGGATGCATAAATGCTCCTCTATCTCTTACTTAGATCTTTAATCCAAAACCATGCATGTGCAATCAAAATATACAATACCAATATAAAAAACCATACCTCTATAATCTAGATCTACAATCTGACCAACATGCTTGTGCCTCCAAGAACCAGGGACACCTTAGCAAATAAGATGCATTCCATGCATCTCTCAATTTATTTAGATCTGTTATTTCCTATTTAAAACCAGGTTGCCCAAGAACCAACCAAGGTAACCCTTTAACCAACCATGGTCACCCTGCTGACATTGATTTCCACTTAACCGGTGTCGGTCACTGTATTCTCCAACAACCTCACATTTCTATCTTCCTCTTTAGATTTAAATCTCTTCCTGTAATTTTCACATCAAGAAAAACAAATCATGATCTCATACACCTCTTAGTAAACCACTAAAAATAGAATGAAGTAACACCTTTCTTTGAAATAACTAGCTTTGATACTAGTTGTTGGTACTTAGGACCTGAGAATAGTTCTATGATTCAATAAAAACCAAATCATGCAAATAATGATATATACAATTTCCCAAAATCTACAAGAGTGGAAGTGTAAAATATATACATCCAAATAAAAAAATTTACACAAAAACAACACAACATTGATCGTGGTTAACCCAATATGGGCTACATCCAAAAAATAGATATATCTCAATATATAATAAACAAGATTACAAACCTACTCTTTAATACAAGAGTACAATGCATTTCTCCAAGAATATCTCCTCCAATAGATCTCTAAACAGATCTACATGAGTGAACTAGAACTGTGCCTCCAAACCGCCATCATATCTCACATATATCAGAACTAATTCATCTCCAAATTTGTAACCAAGCCGTCCCTGTGAATCTGAAAACAATACATCTCATAAGGGTACTAATGTGCAACCATAACTCTACACCAAGAAGTAATTATCTCCTCCATATCTGCATCTTCCACTGTGCAAACATGAAGACAACCTCCTCTATAATATCTAGATCTACATGGATAAACAATACAACATGATCTCATGGATCTACGAATACGGGATCTCAAAATAACCTATGGATCTAGCAATACACTCCTAGATCTACATGGATAAACAATACAATATGATCTCAAGGATATACAATATAAGATCTCACCAACATGAGGATCTACAAGAAGAAACTCTATGTGCTTTACATATTATACAAGCCATTAAAATTAGACAATAATTATACAAAGGAAATACAAGTATAAGAAACCTCTTCTCACCATTTAGATACACCTACTATTTCCTTATGTCCCACTTCTCTCCATGGAAGCTCTGTCTTCATGTAACATGTTCTTTATTTTTCTTCTTCTTCATCCTCTCAACCAAGGATTACTCTAATTAACCTTCTAACCCTAGCTTTCATGCTTATATAAGCATACACAAACTTAGGGAACCTTAGCTATGAATTTACAACCTTTAGATCACCTTTAACTAAAATGTTGGATCTAATCCCATGTCTAAAATAAAAATATAAATGCACAAGTAACCAGTGTCGGTTCGCTTATGCTGACCGGTGTCAGTTCCCTAATGCTAACTAGTGTCGGTTCCCTAACTGATGTCAGTTTCTCCTAAGTGACCGAAGTCAGTTTCCTGACTGATGCTAGTTACTGTGTAAACTTGTAAGTTGTAAAACATGCTACTTGTGAAGCAATTTAGCTCAACAACTCAACACACAGGAGGATCAACTTTGGATATCCATTCTTGATCTCTAGCTCCAAGTCATTCCAATCACTTATCAATTTATTAGTTTTCATCGAAATGTCTAGAAGGAATTCCTCCATTTCATCAAGGGTCATGTTCTCACCCTCATTTTGTAGTACTCTGAGAACATTGGCCATGCTTGAGACCATTCCATCCATGACATCCATTCTCTCGCACTAGCAATTTCCTATTGTCCTTTATCTTCTCCTTGTGTGGATTATGGGTTGTAGCAAGTGCATCACGCTTCTCTGTTATCAAATTCAACATCTCCATAAGTACAAGTGTTTCATTCTTCACTTTATTTGGAACCTCATCTTATTTTACCATGGTTGTTGTCTTGATAATTATATCTCGAGGCTGCACACATGTTCAATACCAAATCAACCTTTTTAACTCATCCTTCAAGGTGCGATAAGGCCTCATAACTTGTAATATTACATGTTACTCGATGCTTTAGCATTTTGTGCATGTTTTACAACATCCTTGGGTTTTGGAATTCTTAAGGATCCCTCATCCAAGTAACACTTGAACTAATGTGCGTAATTATTATAAAGTATATGGAAACTTCCTCTGCAATCTTATCCCCCAAATCTAGCCTCTTCTACACAATATCATCACTAAATCCTTTGTCCATGATGAGTATTGAACGTCATCTCAAATTTCTCCTTTTCCATTGTTATGCGCCGGATCTCAATGTCCTTATGCTTGTTATCATCAACAATGCTCTAATGGTTTCCTCTTTATCAATGTTCCCTGTATGCAACCTCAACAAATATATTACTTAAAGAATTTATTACCTGTTCATTAGACATAATAGTGGGCTTTACATTCACATGCCTTAAGTTAGGTGATTTTTAATTCTACATAAAACACATGACTCGCACACATGTCAAAATCATAATCATCCATATGAGTCTATATAGACCAAGACAATTTCTTACATTTGTGTGCGTTTACCATTACTACATCCATAAGTTCCCATCCATATAAGTCCTTATTCTCTAAAGTGATTTGGAACCACATGCTTATGATTTTACTTGTGTTGTCCACATAGCCAACTGCAGGAGTCTCATAATATTCTATGTCATTTCCCTTCCTTGATGGTTTACCTTTCTTGATCCGGGTACCTATATCCAATATCAATATTTCTCCTTTCTATGTGGTATGAGGCACTCTGAAGGCTTGCCCTTATCTATTTCCTTCTATGTATCCTCGTAACGACTCTTCATCATTATTCATTTTTTTCTTCCTGAGGCTCCTTTGTATTCTCAGGATGTATTAGAGTATATGGCGCTCTCTCCCTAGATTCATCTTCCTTATTAGGTTTATAATTGCGCATTTTCTTCTTCTCAGTTCAAATTTCATAAGGCGCATCCTAGGAGAGCTTCTAAGGGGTTGTGATGTCCCTACATCTAAATTCTTGTACTCCTTAGCACTCTTTTGAACTGAGCTTCCTTAGTATTTTTCTCCACATGTATTTCCATTTTTCCTATCTCTAACACTTCATCATCTGGTTCCTACAATGGAGGGGTCACCTCATGCTTTTTCTTTTCTACAACAATAGACTACTTTTCGCCATGACGCGCCTAGGCCACCACTTTCCTCATAAAGTTCTTCTTATTCTTCCTCCTCTTAAAGGGGTAGAGTGTCTTCTTCATCTTGCAGTCCCAACTGTATGCTTCCCCTTGGGTAGTCTAGGGAGCTTGAATTCATTTTCCACATATCTCCCATTTTCTAACCTGGGCTTGAGTTGGATATATATAAGGGTTTCCCCTACTTTCCCAAATGCCAAACTCATTGCATTCATGTTTATATCATCTAAAATTAATCTTTCAATATATGCAAACCTACATGGATAAATGTAATTCTTTCTAAGGGTGTGGTAGTCACATTCTACCTTATCAACATTAAACAATAGTCAGCACACATCTAAAAACCTATGTACGATGATGTCCGGAAATAGCACAGATGAATACATATTTTAGCTTACAACAAGGGCTCCATTTTCCATCCTTAATCCTGAAGCGTCCAATACAAAAGTGTTGATTCACTAGAAAGCGTACTTGTTTATATAGTACCAAAGGTAACTCCTTGTGTATCCACCATTCTTCTTCAAAATTAGCTCATGCAACACCCATACCACATTTCTACTCTTTGCTTAAATGGCCCACTTATGGAACTATCACAAGTTTATTTAGCAAATCTTTCGCCAAGGACTTCTTCTCCTCTCGAGTATTTCCACATATTGTCTTTTGGCCCATCGGGCACTCCAATCTCAACAAAAACTAATGATAGAAGTATAACACCAAAAATTATCTTCTCACCTTCATGTGCTTCCTCAATAATGGTTTTAGTAATGAATCCCAGGAAGTTATATACAACACCTTCTATCATCTTCTTCACGACATGGAGACAGCCTTGTTTACCTAGTACTAGCACTCTTGATTATTTATCTTTGTCAAGAGGTGGGTTGTGGCCTGAATGACGGGATACTTGTGTAACGTAGAGATTTACATCTCATGCCCTCCTTAGTGTATCTAGGCACCTTCTTAGTTTCCTCTATGGCCTCTTTATCTATGAGGTCACCGCTCAACTTGGTCCCTGAATTCCTTAGAGCTATCAAACTCCAAATCAAGGGTGCATTGATCCTCATTCATCTCCCACCAAAATATGAGAAGTCATTATGTACTTTTCTCATTAGCCATTGGTATAAATTTTCAGGTTTTCCAAAATAGCGAAGCTTATACACCTAAAAAATTACCACCTTAGTCAATAACTTCTCTCTCACATCATCATAGACGGCCATGTCATCTGCCATTCTCTTCGATTTCTTCACCATAAGAAATTTCTCCAATTCTTCCTTGGTATCTTTGTTCATGTGGTTGTAATCACTGACCTTACAATAGTGAATGTGTGAATCCCAATCGTAACCCATGAGAACCCCTTCTAAGTATTTCATTTCAAAAATACCTTCTCGGGACAATCTTCCATCTCAATCTCAACCTCTTTTTTTCTTCTTTCCCATAGTGACCACTCCAGGTGCTAATTTGGGTGCTATGGAAACTAGAAAGGCGTGTTCTTTCAACTGATTCAAGCTCGCAACTCAACCCTACATGCCTTAGCTTGAAATCGCATGCCCTAGATCTAAACCAAACCCTAGCTATCAATTTTATTTCTCACACACCTATGCTTACTCAAACACTTCTCCAAATGGAGCACAAGACAATCCCATGCATAAATCTAACAAATTCAACTAGGTCATAATTCTCTGCACTTTTCAGCTCATTCGCTAGCTCACTCCTCCACAACTCACTTGAATGATCTTGATTTGTAAGGTGAAAATTAATTCACAACACTATCTTATATACAGTTTAAAAATATTCCACTTTTATTTCTCTTCATCTACCACTATACATCACATTAACTCAACATTTTTTCAATTTTCTAATGTGATTTTTCCATGCCATAGTAATAACCTTCTACCACACCTACTACTCGTCTCACACGCCTTCATGCACCGAAGTAACTTTCCACTACACCTTTCACTAATTAGTTTCCCATGCTGCAACCTACCTCATGCTACACTATGCATCCATTCCTTCATAAGTTGTCTTCATTTATGAGTAATATTTCTCTATCAAAGCACATTTATTTCAATCACATGCATAATATCTCTATGCATACCCATTCTTAGAGAGCAATCAAATCCAATCCAAGTATCTTGAATATAATCCACCACATACTAAAGGTATGTGCGGTCCTCTACACATGAACTCACAAGAATAATAACCAGCTTACAAGTGCGCCAAAGATGCTTATTACAAAAACACCGAACTAAATTTGTAAATCATAACAACGATGAAAGGAAACACATATAAAGGAAAATGCATTAAGGGAAACCTAATCTAAGTTATAATACCACCTTATTACAAACACCAAGAAGACTTATTTTTATTAGGGCTTCACTACTCCCATTGAAGTAACTGGGTAATCATGTCCCATCTAGCACCTCTAATTGGTAAGCGTCTCGAATCAAGTATGTACGTTATAATATACATTCCCAGCCAATGCAATTTAACCTTTCCAGTGGCGCAAAAATTTGAGTCATAAAGAAGAACCATCTATCCAACTTCAAGATTCTTATCCTTAATATGTCTATCATGCCATGCCTTTTTCCTATCCTTTTCCTTCTTCGAATCCATCAAGCTATGTTGCACCTTTCATCTAATTGCATGATTTTGTCAATGTGATCTTCAATCGCTTGATCATCTCGTGAAACCTCCTGCATGTGCAATACATAGAGGACGTA
Source organism: Taxus wallichiana var. yunnanensis (assembly GCA_018340775.1). Taxonomy (NCBI): domain Eukaryota; kingdom Viridiplantae; phylum Streptophyta; class Pinopsida; order Cupressales; family Taxaceae; genus Taxus; species Taxus wallichiana. The sequence goes on from CM031234.1 coordinate 466,541,905, forward strand.
ACATGAATTTCACTCGTCGAATAGCCTCTACATCAAACACTAACTAAAAGGGTGTGGATTTGTATAATCTTTTATACGTTGTCCCGTATGTGTAAAGTACAATTGAGACTTTATCATCCTATTATTTCCTTCCAACATCACAAATTTTAGTCAATATGTGGCTCAATATCTTATTGAAGGCCCGAGAAGTTCCATTAGCCTAAGGCTGATAGGGTGTTGTTTTATGGTGTGCAACCATAAATTCCACCAATAGTATTATGATAGTCTCATAAGGAAATGAGTACCCCTATCACTTGTCAAACTCAAAGGAGATCCATACTGTAGATAATGTTTTCCCGCACAAACCTTGCTATTGTAGCTACTCTGTAATCCTTAGTAGGTTCCACTTTTCCCATATTGTAAGATAATATGTACAAGTTATGATGTAGTACGATCAAGTTACGTGCACGAGGATGTGAAATAGGACGCGAAAATTCAATTGGCCACTTTTCAAAAGGTTACGCATTAGCAATAGGCCTTAAAGGAATCTCATCTATATGCCCAGGATTTCAAGGCAATCGACAATGGTCACATGCCTTACAATATTCTTTACAATCCTTACACAGTGTTTAGAATGTGCATATGCCTCTTTAGAATAGGTATTTTAAATAGTATAATTTATTGTCGTTTCATTTTACTATGTTTTAGAATGGGCACCCGTTCTCATGACTTGTATAAATTTATGAAATTTATTGAGAATTTTTACATTATCTTGCATCAAATGTGCAGATTCCCATTCTCATATAGGAATCCTAAAAGACCTGCGTGGGAAAAAAGGAATCAAAAACAATATTTATTGTATGAGAATGTAGATAAAATGCACATGCCCACTGTCATAAAATCAATATTGCTTTTAGGAGAATTTTTATAATGGGCACATTCCCATTCTAAAAAAACAAATTACTTATATTATAATGTTTAGAATGTGCATATGCCTATTTAGAATGGGCATTTTAAATAGTAGAATTTATTGTCATTCCTATTACTTGAATTATAATGTTTAGAATGGGCATATTCCCTTTATGATAGGAATAATCAAATTTACTTTGTTTTAGAGGTGCACCCATTCTCACATCTTGTTAAAAGAGTTATGAAATTGATGTATCTTTTTCATTGTCTTTTATTGAATGGGAAGATGCCCCTTCTCATTTAGGAATCATAGAATAATTTCTTGGGTAGATAGGAATAATAGAAGAATACTAAGAAGAGTATGGATTAAATAGTCTCACATTTTTTAAATATGTAAAAAATAGGAATAATATGAGAAATATCATAAAATCAGCATTGCTTGTATTACAATGTTTAGAATGGACATATGCCCATTCTCATGCAAACAAAATTGTTTCATTTTGTATTGAATGGGCATCACATTTTTAATCCTATATTCTCATATAAGATTCCCATGGGAATATGCACATTTTAAAACAAAACAAATATGTTTTGTCTTGTATTAAATGGGCAGATGCCCCCTCATAACCGTTAAATATGTATTAAAGAGTGGGAAGTTGAGAATTTTTTTCTTGTATTCAATATTCATATTATCATTCTCACATCCGATATAGCGGTATCTCAAAGATTAAGTTTAATATTGCATGTGTATTCTCTTTAATATTTATTTTAGAATGGGATTTTCCTTAATCATAAAGATATGTGAATAAGTATAATAAAGATAATAGAGATAACATTTTCTTAATCAAATCCAACGTATCACTTTGTAATGATTACTCTAATTCCTACATACCATACGAAAAGAATAAACTATATGCATGTCAGTTCAATGAACTGACATGAATTTTCAACTCGTAATCATGTTGAATTATTAGTAAATGAATATTTCAAAATGGTTAACTATCCTTTTGGAAAACAAATTTTACTACCTAATTTTATAATCATATAGACAACTACAAATCTGATAAGAAAGAAAAAAATTCATTCATCATAACAATAATCAATATAAAAAACAAGGTAATAGTAACATCTAATAATGATACAAATGTCAACATTAAATAAGATCATTTCACTAATCAATATTTTACATAAACAAAAGTCATACATCATCACATGAATTTATAGAGATAAAATTTAATTTGTTTCAGAATAGACAATTCCCCATTATCGTAGCCTTTATATAGCTCTCAAAATGATTTACTTCAATATATCTTCCTATATGTGAATGGGAATTTTCCTTTCTCATATATGAATCATAGAAGAATAGAGATGAACTTTACTTTGTTCTACAATGGCCATTTCACTACCATGTAAGAAAAAATAACCAGATGATATTCTTCATCTCCAAATAAATCACAAGAATCAATATAGATTAAATTTAATTTTCTATTGTTCTGTTATGATTCCTATGTGAGAATGGGCATATCAAATGGGCATATGACCATTCTCATTAAGGGATCATAGAATAATAGATATAAAATTGACTACATTCTAAAACTGTGAAATAATTTTTCTCTATTATTATGTTATGATTCTTATGTGTTAGTGGGCATTTACAATGGGCATATGCCCATTATTGTATTGAAATCATATAATAAGATTAGAGATAAAAAAAATTCAGAATGGGCAATTCTCCAACATGTAAGGGAAAGAAAATCATATGATATGCTTCATCTCAGAATAAATCAACAGAGAAGAGTTAGATAAATTCATGCCTGTGAAAAGAATAAGTTCAATATTGCTTGTATTACAATGATTAGAATTGGCATACGCCCATTCTCATACAAATAATTTTTTTAATCTTCCATTGAATGGTTAGGTATCCATTTATATAGAGGTATTAAAATTTTAAGTTCAATATTGCTTATATTGAATGGGCAGATGCCAATTTTCATATAAGAATCATATACCTAAAACATGGCTACAATATTGTTTAATATTTATATTTGTTTTTGACCATGACATAATGAGACCATTAATTTACAAATAAATTATTTACCACCTTTTATTAATTGAAGGTACTTGTTTGTCAAGAATGTCTTTGACTTCCAGTTGGAGGGAAATTAGATATATTAATGGCAATTAATTCACACCACTCCATGGCACCATAGAGAGATTGACGACAATTAAAATTCATACATTCAATATTTCGTTTACCAATACAATTCCCATTCTCACACCCATTCTAAAAATGTTGACAATCATATAAATATATTGTAAGATGAAACTACATAAGCCTTGATCCCTCTCGAGGGTATATAGTTCATCACTTATCTTTGTTAGGGATAGTCCAACAAGTATAATACAATTGTTATTAATAACAAAAACAAAAAATTGTTTGTTTCTATGAGAATGGCCTTTTGCCTATTGTAAAGCTTCTTTGACTAGTAATATTTTCTATCTATAAGGGTTTTGAGAATGCACAAATTCCATTTAAAAATAAATTAAGGCTACGAGAATGCACATATTTTCTTTCTAAATTAAACTAAATTGTGTCTTTATTATCCTTCTATGATTCTTATATGAGAATGGGAATATGCCTCTTCTAAACATCTAGTCTTATTCTACATTTCTTGTATGAGATTGGGCCTCTGCTCATTACAACCATTTTAATAATAGATTTTTTTATCATTTTCATATATTAAGCAACATCTTCTTCCTCCGTATTTTTGTATGACAAAGGACATACTCCCATTCTATACAAAATACAAATATAACATCTATTCAATACAAAAAGAAATGTAACATCTTTTCAATACCAAATGTAAATGTAACATCTATTTAGTCAGATTGCTACATGATGGACACCTAAAACCATCAACAACACTACTTCATTATTATAAAAATTATCTCATATTCACTCATACTATCTCGCTACTTGGATAACCTAGGTCTTACATTATTATCAAATTCTCACTTATATTACAAATTAAATGACACCCATTTTTATTATATATGGTAAAAGGAATATTTTGAAGGGATTGAGAACCCTATATAAACTAAAGATATGAAATTATGCTCTAAAGAGAAACAACAAATAAATAGGGCCCTACAGCCCAAGGAGAAGAAAACATAAAACATGAATCCTAGCAACAAGAGAGTGCCTAAGAAGAGAAGGGGTGCCTAAAAGTAGGCCGACCAAAATAGCTTGACAACCAAATCTAGGATCCACCCAAAAACTAGGAAAAACCCCAACTAAGAACTCAAAGCGTAATGAGAGAGGAGTAAAAACTAACTCCTAACAAAATATGGAAGAGAAGAAAGTTTCTCAGGTTTCTTAGAACAAACTTTGCACCATCTCTCTTCCTCAAGAGTGTGCTTGATGAACTCGACATGATTCCTAAAACCAAAGGTATCCAAGATATAACTGTTATAATGTGATCCTTTCCATAAATCCAGTAGTTTGAGGTTATTGGGATCAAATTCCACAAAAGAAGTCTCGTTTCGCAACATGTTTTTCAATATCAAGAACAATTTTGATATTCCCCTCAAATGGGATTTCAATCGGGTCTTCCACTTGTTCCAAATAAAATTACCACCTATATTCTTATAAATAATCCACAACCCTAATCAATTATTTCTCCTGGGGAGGGAACAATAGATTTTTAAATCTCTATTTGTACCCAGAAGAAGAATCCTCCTTCTCCCATGTATCGTTATTTGAGGATTCTTTCCCCTCCTCCTCATCAGACACACTTCCTGTTGAGTCCTCCTCAGTAGTCAAGCTAATCCTCACAATGATCATTTTATGGAGAAGAGGTGAGTAGGAGGATGATTCAGGGCCAATGATCAAATCTGACACCAAGTGGTCCGGTGACCCCACCGGCATCACAATAAGTGTGTATAGTTTTGTATCTTCTAGCCTACACGAAAACTCCCTACTAGTGGCTGGTTTAGTTCCATGTATAGAAACCCCAACTAAGAGCTCCTATGAAGTTAGCGCCTCGCCATCCAAAACCTTGCTACCTAGGGTATCTCAAATAGCCACCGGGAGAGGATTTAAGGGCTCAAATTGGTACAAACTACCACCAACCATCCTATAACAGAAGCCAATTCTTTAGACCATGTATGCTTGGAACATGCCCTTCTTTGTGCCCAGCAGTCCTTTAAGTCCCACAGCTAACACACGAGAAGATTCGTAACCCTTTTTGATCCCAAATGCCAACCGAGAGAAACAACATATAGAAGAAGGTATCTTCTTCCCCACCTCCACATTAACACACAATCTTGCATATACAAATCTAATTCTAGATTTATTGGTTAAATCTACTGCTAGGATACAACCCAGAGCTTTACGCCCGCCATCCAAAACCTTGCTACCTAGGGTATCTCAAATAACCACCGGGAGAGGATTTAAGGGCTCAAATTGGTACAAACTACCACCAACCATCCTATAACATGAAGCTAATTCTTTAGACCATGTATGCTTGGAACATGCCCCTTCTTTGTCAGTGCCCAGTCCTTTAAGTCCACAGAACACACGAGAAGATTCGTAACCCTTTTTTGATCCCAAATGCCAAACCGAGAGAAACAACATATAGAAGAAGGTAACTTCTTCCCCACCTCCACATTAACACACAATCTTGCATATACAAATCTAATTCTAGATTTATTGGTTAAATCTACAGCTAGGATACAACCCAGAGCTTTAGAGATACCAATGATCACTTATTTATCCCAAAATTCTAGGGAAGGGTTGACATCCCGACCCAAATTGGAAGATATTTGGGATTAAGCTCATGCTTGAGACATGAACGGTCTCCATTTAGAGATGTGTAGAATGGTCCTCTCAAAGAACCAAGGCCCTCCCGTGAGGGCATTGATAAGATCAGATTCATGTAAATGTGAAGAGGAAATCCTTGTTTAATAAGGCTAAGACTGAGACACATCCTTGACATTTTATTTTGGCACATAATATATTTGAGTCAATCTTAGGCCTTGATCTAAAAAATCTCCCCATGGGAGAGAAACCCACTCTATCAGGCAGCTCTATGTGTCACTTCACCCGGAACCACGAGGGTAGGGAAATCCCTACTCCAAGAGGGGGAGATATGTAGATATTTCTCTTTACCCCAATCACCTACCACCCATTCATCCGAGGAAGGGGATTTGGTCTCCACAACTACCCGAGATCCATCCTAATCCCACCCAAGGATTTCAAAATCCAAAGACTTCAATATTACCATTTTATAGGAGTTTGAATTTTTGCATGAGAATATAGATTCTAAATTATAATTTTCATATAAAGTTCTTATTCCATAGTTTTTTCTTCCTTTCCAATAACATCCCTCATATCATCCTTCACCATCTCATCCTCCTCTGAGTTGTTGAGGTAAATCTTAAGCTCCGCACTTTTTGCTTCCCTTCTCCAGTTGATCTATCCTCCTCTGAATATCCATAACCATATTTTTAAGCCCAGACAGTTCCTCTCTGATGGAATTTTGATAAGTACAAATTTTCTTCAAGGCCTCAATATACTTCATACAAGTACATACCATGGCTACCCTTAATTATCGAGGAAACAACATTATTTTCTAGTTGCGTAATCCTGAGGGAAATATTTTCCAATGCTAGACTCAAATCAGACTCCATATTTTCTTTTCCTTTGGAAGGTTCCCCTTTGATATCAGACATAGAAAACCATGTGCAATATCAATACCCTTCATCTTCCTCAATTTATTCATTCATTCAACCAGAGTACAAAATTCATCTAGGTCCTCCAAAGCCTCCCTCTCCATATTACCAACAACATCTACAGTGTTTATCGATGACATAAAAGACTCTTTTATGTCATTTGAGCCCGAAGAGGAGGAATCCTCATAATCTTCTTATCATCCTCAACATGCTTTACATCATCATTCAACAAGCCCCTAAACTTATCAAATTTGGTGAAATCTATAAAGCCAAAATGGAATAAGGACATCATCAATCCTTGATGAAGAGGGGTTTTCAACTTTCCTTTTTGGAAATTCTTGATTGATTTTACAGGGAACAACAGAGAAAGAATGGGAAATTATAATGCATACCATCATGATGGATATGAGTTGACATAGGGAAATGGCAGGCATAAACTACCTTGTTCCTAGCCTCCAAGGTGATAAATTACATAAAGTGTAGGAAGATTTCATTGAGAGGGTCAGTTAAATAATCTCTCTCAAAACCTGCATAGTGATGTCTTAGTTTCTCTTTACCCACCAAAAATGTTCCCATCGCCTCATCACATTTTTTCTTCAGTTTGTAAATCTCCATCCCTTCATTTTTCATAACAACCACTATAGAAATAAAATCTGCATAAGTTTTTATATTAAAACCCTTGATATTAGCCTCGACCACCTTCCAATGAGTAGCAAAATCCTTTCTCAGGGCTTCTTCGTGGCCTTTAAAAATCTGAAATAGAGATGACATACCTACCTTTTCTAAAGCATCATCCAAACTCTTCTACTAATCCCATTGGTCGAATCAGGTTCTAGATGAACCAGTTCACCACCCATTTTTTTGTTTCTCTATTAAAATGGCAATAAAACAAACCCATTTTAAAACCTTCTTGTCTATTCTAAAACCAATGATCGTACTTTATCAAGCCCTTGTCTAGACCGAATGTCCTTTCTAAACCCAATGCAAGCACTTATATCATCCAACCTCTATCATGTCTCCTCATTACTTCTTACTCTTCCTTCATACCTAATACTGACAGAGAATGTTTTTCAATCATTACAATGACACAGAAAGTTCAACCTCTTTAACCTTTGTTTGCAAGGTAAACAACAACCTTGTTCCCTTCCCTGTAGACATGATTATAGGAAATCAGTTAAAGGATGTTTCCATGGCATTCTCCCATTCTTTTTATTTTAATACAAGAAATAGTGAACTTAATCATTTTAATAACTCTTTGAAGGTTGTGAGAATGGGCAACTCGCCATTCTAAATATAATTCAATTCTATCTCTATTCTTCTTTTATGAATCCTATATGAGAACTCACATTTTCTCATTCAATACATGATTGAGCTTATTAATTAATTTAATAACTATGAAGACAAAGTGATAATGAAGAGCTACCCATTCTATAAAAAAATAAATTTTCTCTATTTTTCCTAATATATGATTCAAATACGAGAATAGGCAATTTCCCATTCAAAAAAAAATTAAATTTAATCTCTATTCTTCTTCAATGATTCCTATAAGAGACTAGGCATCTTCCCATTCAAGATAAAAATGTTTGTTTGTATGAGAATGTGCATATTCCCATTCTAATCATTGCAATACAAGAAATATTGAACTTGATCATTACTAATGGGAAAAGTAATAAGATATAAGAGTGAAAAGAAATGGTCAATCTAATACAAGAATTATTTAACTTAATCAATTTAAAAACTATATGATGGCTGTGAGAATGGACAACTTTCCATTTTAAAATGAATTAGATTTTATCTATATTATTCTTTTATGATTCCTATATGGGATTGGGTAGTTGTTCATTAGATACAAGATTGAACATAATCATTTTAATACATATGAAGGTTGTGATTATGGGGAACTTCAAAAACAAAGTAAATTTGATCTATTTTTATTATATGATTCCTATATGATAATGGGAAACTTCCCATTCTAAAACAAATTAAATTAATTATTTTATCTATATCATTCATATATGAAGATGGGCATATGCCCATTCAATACAAGAAATAAATGATTGTTTGCATGTATAAGGGTATAATCTCCTTCTAAACATTATAATACAAGCAATACTGGACTTAAACATTTTAATACCTCTATAGGTATGGATACCTGACCATTGAATGGAATATAAAAATGTTTGTTTATATGAAAATGGGCATATGCTAATTCTAATCATTGTGATACAAGAAATATTGAACTTAATTTTTTCAATAACTCTATGAGGGCATGTGAGAATGGGCAACTTTCCATTATAAAATAAGCTAGATTTTATCTTTGTTCTTATTTTATCCATCCAATTTTGAGAGCATTAATTTTCTCATTAGATACGTCATTGAAATAAATAATTTTAATCCCTATATGTCGTTGAATAAATTCAATATTGCTTAGCTTTTCGGTGTTCTCTCCCACTAGCTCAAGTAAGTCAACCTCATCCGCCCAACTCATAAGGTCAACTAGCCCACTCATCTTGGTAGGTCAACCCACAAAACTAGTTTAGGAATTTAACTTGCATGCCCAACTCGGAAGGGTAGCTCATCCGTTAATATTTGCAGTTCGGATCGCCGCCCAACTTGATCGACTAGCTTGATAGGCCAACATAACTACCAGCTCAATAGATTAGCTTGCCCACCCAGCTCGGAATGTCAACTCACTCACCGAGATTGACGAGTCAACTCTCCAAAAAATCTTGGTGAGTCATCTCACATGTCGAGCTTGGAGAGTTAGCTCACCCACCCAGTTGGTGAGTCGGGCTATCATGTTGACCTTGACGAGTCAGCTCGCTCGCTCATCTCATCCTATGTATCTTGGCCTACATGCAACTCACCTTCCTATCTTGGCCTGCATAGTTAGGCCACCCAGCTCAGAAAATAAGTAACACTGCTTAGGTGGTAACCCCACACTGTACTTTGGTAATAACAAAATAGTTAACTCCTTGTCTTAGCATGAAGGATTTGAAGTGGTTTTTCTAGAATAAATTTTATTTTTTTCAAGGTAATGATATTTTTTAGACTCTGAAACATGCAAGAAACGATCATATTCATAGGCATGCTTTTATAACTATGGAGGATAATACTATGCAATTATTTCGAAATATTGAAGTGATATTCTTAAAACACATATCAATAATACAAAAGATCAAAAATATGACATTATCTTTATACCCAAATCAGAATACAAGAGAAAGAAAGTAGGATGATATTATTCATCTCATAATAAATCAACAGATAAGAGTTAGAAGTATCTCTAAAACTTATCTTCAATTTAAAAAGAAGTAAAAATTCTTTCCAACATAAAAAGTAAATTCTTCTTCTAATAATGAATCATTCTCGGCCTGCGGAACTCACCCGCACAGCTTGGAAAAAAAGCAATACCGCCCAGGTGTAAGACCACTCAGTAGTTTGGTAAAATCATAACAAATAACTCCCCGTATTAGCAACTATGATTTGGTTAACAACTATGCATGTCTTTCAAAACATTGAAGTGATATTCTTAATACCAGATCAAAAATACATAAGATAAATAAAGGGCATTATCTTTAAACCCAAAATAGAATATAAGGGAAAGAAAACTAGAATATACTGTTCATTTCATAATAAATCAACAGAGAAGAGTTATAATAATTCATGCCTCAAATTTTCTTCAAATATTGTGTGTCACATGCCGAAATGGTCTTAAGAAACTGAGGGAGCCCAAAGTGGTAAGGGTCGAAATTTTTTTAGCGAGAGAGGACAAACAATATCTCAGAAATATTCTTCAAATCTTGTCCTTCGTAGGGAAAACCAGTCTAATGAAACAGCTAACTCAAAGCAAAAGGAAAAACAAAAAAGTAGAAAATGGATGAAAAATAAAAAGGAAAGGATGAACAAGAAAGCGATAGCTTCATCGACCCACGATAAAAATTACAATTCCTAATACTTATCCCATCATCGAAAACACTAACCATCGTCATTCTCTCTACAATGCTAAAATTTTGTGTGAATTAATTTCACCAAATTTCCCTCCAACGGAGGTCGATCGATGACGTGTTTGACAAACAAGTACTCTTCAATCAATAAAAATAATCGCTTTCAATTAATAAAAATTAATGTTGCAAAACATTTTATTTACAAATTAATGGAATCGTTATTCCATGGTAAAAAACAATATAAATATTAAAAAATATTGTAGCCATGATTTAGGTTTAATAATTGCACTTAAAATAAAATTTAAATTTTCAAAAAACATCATAACCATGTTTTAGGTTTATTACATATAAAAAAATATCTAAATTTTAAAATTTATCAAAGTCATGATTTAGGTTATTGACATTCAAATTAAAATATAATTTTGAAACATTATCATAGCCATGTTTTAGCTTATTTTTTTATTTGAAATTAATTGACCTAATTTCTATTGGAGAGGGGATAGTTAGGGAAACTATATATGACACATGGTTTTCATGAAATCACTCAAATGTTGAATCATTTACTTTCTTCAAGCACTCCCTGAACTCTAGATGGGAATGTCGACTTAAATAGAAAGAGGGGATGGAGCGGATTGATCCAAAACATATATTATTATTTCTTCATTGGTTACAAAGGACAATCCTATTATTTGGTATTAATACCATATTTTATGATATCTATTTTTTTTTCTTATTTGAATTTTTTGTCACATTTAACCTTGAGTTGTATTTTTTAATATATTTTGATAGGTATCTTTGATATTTATCAAGTTTCATTATAAATATCTTGAATGTACTTGAAAATAATTACATCTCCCATATGTGTTTGTGTTAAAATCACTGATACTATAATATGGTTATGAAATTGATAAAAACTATATAACTTATAGTAATCACATCAAAGGTTAATATTAGATGTTCTAAATAATGAGATAGTACCTTGGAAGAACATTTAGAGGAATTAGTTTTATTCCTTTTTGAGAAATATTTTTAGTATCTTGAGGCAATACACATAAAAAGAATGGGCATATGTCCATTCTCGTACAAACAAACATTTTTATCTTATATTGAATGGGCATATGCCCATTCTCATATAAGAATCATAGAAGAAAAATAGAGGTATTATCTTGAGGCAATACACATAGACAGAATGGGCATATGTCTATTCTCATACAAACAAACATTTTTATGTTGTATTGAATGGGAATATGCCCATTCTCATATAAGAATCATAGAAAAAATAGAGATAATATTTATTTTGTTTTGCAATGTAAAGTTGTTCATTCTCACATCCTTTATAGTGATATTAAAATGATTAATTTCAATATTTCTTCAATAACTTAGAAGGGTTAGAATAGGTATAGAAGAATCATAGAAAAAAATAGAGATAATATTTATTTTGTTTTGCAATGTAAAGTTGTTCATTCTCACATCCTTTATAGTGATATTAAAATGATTAATTTCAATATTTCTTCAATAATTTAGAAGGGTTAGAATAGGCATATGCCCATTCTCATACAAAAAAATAATTTTATTATTGTGATGAGAATGGGGATATGCCATTTCTCATACAAAAATATTTTTATCATTTGACGAGAATGGGGTTATCTCATTTTTCTTTAAAAAACTTTTTTTTATCATTGTGATGAGAATGGGCATATGCCCATTCTCATAAACTAAATATAGAAAGAAAGAAAATTCTCCTATGTGAAACATAAATAATGAATGATAATTAGATCCTTTTATGATAATGTTTAAAATGGACAAATGCCCATTCTCATAGTTAGTGAATATGGGAAGTATGAGGAATTCTTGTAAAAGTAATATATGTTATGTTAATATGATGAAGATATTTGGATGAAGCGGTTAAAAATCAAGTTTCTAGTTAACTTCTATTTAACCTCTATTTATTTATTTCTCATCATTTAAATTCAACCTCATCTATTTATTTCTCATCAATTAAATTCAAATGAGTCAAGTTCAATCATAGTTTAGAAATCATGTTATAAATATATTCATGTCAATTTTAATTATATGTATAATTTTGAAGTATTTCCAAACCTTACTGAATTATAGAAGTTCATAGCTCATGTGTTATGTGTATTCAATATACTTACAATTGTACATACATGATAATTTTAAATTTATTTTATGTAATGGTTTAATAGATTTTCCATCATCTTGCAAACTTTTTATTTTATGTTGTTACAATAGCAAGCGCTTTTGCTTTTGCAGAGGATAATCATGTGCAATTATTTTCAAAAGGAACCAAAGATGTTGAGGGAATATTATATCCAAGTAGGAAGACACTACATTACAAAGATATGAGAAGTGGATTTTTTATTGTCAGTGTTAACATGGTATTGGATGGGACAGTAAAATTTTCTTTCCGAGTTGATGAATTGTAATCCTTGGCAGGATGTTGAGAATAAAGGATACTAGATTGCTTGGGAAGAGATTGAATTGTCAAATCATGTAGATTCATTCATTCCCCCCAATTTGGGAAGTGAAAACATTTGTAGTGGTTCAGAGGATTATAATGCAGAGAGTGATGGAGATTCTAGTGATGACAGTGAAAGCACCATCAATATAGGTCCTAAATATAGAAAATATTTTGTCACAAACAATGTCATTCTCAAACAAAAATCTTATAGCAAAGATGATGACATAGCCATGGGTTATATAACTCATGTGATAGAAGTTCATGAAATTGATGGAGAGAGGTTGGGTCCTTTGAATTTTGGTGTATGCATAGAGATTATGGTAAATATGTGTTCAGAATTCTCAGACTCGCTAGAACCTAATAAAATAATTGTTTGGCCAATAAAACATTTGATTTTAGCAGAAAAAATAACTCCCCTTATGATTAAGGAAGGGGTGCTCAAATGGTTGGACTACACCTTGTACACAAATGATCAACATAACTTGAAGTTCAAGAGAGTTGTTGAAAAATTAATCCATTGTTGTTTGATTGAGTCTAAATTTGTAGCAGAGGCAACAATTACAAATGTAGTTGAAGGATATATGGTACATTTGAATAGATTTGATGTTAATAGATTTGGTATGCATAATGATATAGTATTTAACCCTCCTTTCAAAGGATGTTGCCTATGTAAAGGATCTCTCATACAATGGCCTTATAGGAAATTGGCTGATGTAAATGGTTCTTAAATGGATATTAGATTCAAATAAGTCCCAAAGGAGGTTGAGGTCATCATGTGGGATGAATTAGAAGAGCAAAAACCTTATTTTTTTATCCAATTTCATATGATTCCACTAATCACAATCAATCCAATAGAGTGATAAAAAGATCTTATAATGCTACAAAATGTCTGAAGTGGATACCCCTCAAGCCAATCCATCAAATCAAAATTCGATGAGGATAGAAAATGGTCAATATTTTTTAGAAGAAGTGGAAAATGTAGAGTTTAGTTGTTGAAAATCTAATTGTCTCTAAAAATTACCTCTTTCTTCAGTTAGAATTCAAAATTTGTGGCACATAACTAGAGCCTTGAATGAAGTTCATAGAAAAAAAAATTGTGTTTGATGCATTAACAACAAATGCCATCTTCAATGTTGGTAAGAAAACTATGGAGATACATAAAATGAAATTTGATGGGATGGATGTTTGTCAGAATGCATGGCACAAAGTATATGGGTACCCAAGGAGTTCCTTCTATAAACATAAATATGAATGGATAAGTAGAAATAGGCTTGTAGTGAATGACAACACTGGAAAAGAGAAACAAAGGTCAAACACTATCACAACAATTTCTTGCATATCAAGAATTGTTGAGATAAATTCATATATCTCTCCACATATGAATTAGTCTATAGGATAGGATGGAGTAAAATTTCCCAAAACAAATCCTCCTTCATTCTATACCCAAAATATACTACGAAAAAAATGCAATGAGGAGCTTTAATTCTTAAAACTTCCTCAGGTGTCGCAATCAAACTTCAGAAACATAATGAATAAGAATTTTCCAAAGTTTTCCATTACAAAAAATAATTTCTTTTCCAAGTGTGATGAGTGCATAGATTTTTTCAACAAACATGGAGCCACCATATGCACATTAGCACTCAAAAATACTTAGGAGTAACTAGCATGGCACAATCAATATATTCAAAGTTGTTGTGTAGCTTACTATTCCCACATATTGCAATCAGAAGAACAACCTCATGGATTCTTGAGCATTGTGCATGATAAAATGGATAAAATGAAAACTTCCATACCAAGGATGGGTAAAAAATCAAATTCAATAAGTAATGTTATGAACCTACCAGTTACTTTGACTGGTATGCTCACACATGGACACAATACGGGGGTTTTGGCCATTTTGGCCTACCATTTGTTGAACGTGGAGCAAACTATACAATCACATCATTAGCTTTGTGTCTCAGGAAGCTTGAAGAACCTATAATTGATGAGTATGGAGATTTTTTTATCATTGTGGATCATCCAAACAACCATTGCATGATGCATTATTACAAAATGATGTGCATGAAAAATGTAAAAGGTACAAGGAAATATTTAAGCATTCAAAGCATTCAAAATTAGTTAGTGTTTCTAGCATGAATACTTATTTCATAAAGTGACCACTGATCCTCTACTTGCAATTGGATAATGATTCAAGTAATAAAAATAATCCTATATTATTTACATTTGTATCAATGTTGACAAAGAAAAAGGGTATTCAAAATTGTGTATGTAAGCTTCCTTTTAATGGGACACACCCATGAGGATATAGATGGTACTTTTGAAATATTAGCAGCATCATTACATAAAGTAGACACATTTTCTTTGCTACATATCATGGACTCTTATAGAACATGCCAACAAGGGTCAAGTACATTCACTCCTTATCTTATTAAGGAAGTGTACAACTTCAAGGACTTTGTGGAGCCATTCTTGTTGGATGGAAACCATAAGATAGTGGGTATCAACAAACCAAATTTATTTAGATTCCATGTTGTGGATGGTATACCGGTGATGGAGTACAAAGAAACATTAAAGTATAAACAATGGTCTTTCTATCCATATATGGCATACAAAGGATAATGGTGAACCAAGCTTGCTTAGAAAGGGCAACCTCCTTTGGCACCTTTCAAGGAACTCAAAGAAATGGAAGATATAAAAAGGGAATAAAATCATATATTGAGCATTGGGGAAAAGTGAAATAGGAGAAGGTAGTGAGTATTGGCTTCGAAGATCACGTACTAGGAAAATGTTTTACGTGCTTTGGGTAAACCATTTGTAAATTCAGAAGAGAGGTCGATACTTTTTTTTTTGGATAAAACCAGTATCGGAGAAAGACATATATGACCAAATAACAGGAGCTACACATATTCACAAAGAAGGCTACATTTTTCAAGATATCCCAAGTAATAATGATATTTACAATGGTCATGTTTTTGGAATAACTAACCAAGAATTCAATCTATTAAAGGATGTGTTCAAGGGACATATGCTACTTATACGGCTAGGATATGATAATAAAAATATATTGATGGGGAGATTAGATGGGGATATTTTCATTCAATAGGAAGGTAATGGTGTAATTAAAAAGCTGAGAGTTCAATATTGGAAACCTATAGGGAGAGGAGAAGGTACAACATTGTATCGAGATTGTTTAAAGCTAAATAAAAATTGGACCATCTCAAACAAACCTAAAGAATATATTGATGTGGATAGCATCATCTGGGCATGGACACCAAACAAAAATTGGCAAAGTGGATCCATAAAGATACCCGATAAAGGACATGTGGCCATTAAATCATACCTTGAACTACTTGAACATGATAAGGAATGTTGACTTGGAGAAACTATTGAAGTTTATAAATTTGTATGTGAAATCATCTTGGCCTGGGATGTGGGTTTTTTTAAAAAAACTATATTATAAATATTGGTTCGATAAAATTTTACGGTTGTACTATGATTTGATAATTAAATGAAATACTAAGTATTATATTAGTTTGATTTTTTTCGTAATATAATTTTGTAAAATATCACGTTGCTTATGGAACTCTTGATTCTTATTAATGTATTATTAATAACATGATTTCCACCATCCACTTAATTTAATTTGAAAAAATCTTTAATTATGCTCTAAGTAAGTTTACGGGAGTTGGATCTTGTGATTTAAAGGGAGTTGGATGTAATTTACAAATAATTAATTTCAAAAGATTAATGCTTTGGATTTTTATAGGAATTATTACTTGATTTACCAATTCATTACAACCACAAAATCATATGGTGTTTTCCTAAATCTATGTGCATAAGTCAAAATCCTATTAGAGTAGTTGATTATTTATCTTTTTATTCATTTATTAGGATAATTCTTACACTTGTGTTAGCCCTACACTTATTGGGTTAGCTTGCTTACGTGCACTAGTTGTGTGGAGTTATCTTACTAGTTGTGTTGAGTTAGCTTCTCAGTTATGTGGAGTTAGCTTAGTAGTCTTCTGGAGTTAACTTAATTACCAATTTTAGTTGGTGGGAGTTATTCACCACTAATTTAGGTAGTAGTTGCACTTCCCTCCTATATGTACATCTTTCTTATTGAGTAATTCAATTCATTGTATTATAATGTATTGAGCATTATGGATTATGATAGATTTTCATATATGGTATTTTAGCTCTTCCACTTTGTAAATTTAATGTGGTGTGTTATTATCATTTGAGATCGCAGCTTGGAACAATATTCTTATCATTCCTTTCATGGTATCAAAGTAATAGATGATATAGACATTCATCTCTAAGTTTTTTTGCAAGTAAGGGTTTATTATTTTCATGTATTCGAATTTGTTAGCATTTTTCTCGCAACATGCATTTTTTATAAAAAACATAGTGTGACATTGGATTTGGAAGGTTCCAAAACCCTAGAATCAATTGTAAACTTGACCGTGTTTTGAGACAGTCAAATTTGGACTCGAGATATGTACCATCTAGGTGCATTCTTTTATCCATTAGATATAAGCGTGTACCTTTTGAATGTATTCTTTTACCCTCTGGATATATTTTTGTTTATGATGCAACATTTTATCCACTAGGTGTAGATTTGTACCCTCTAGGTGCATTCTTTTATCCATTGGATATAAGAATATACCTTCCCATTGCATTCTTTCACCCTCTAGATATTTATGTTATGGATGCAGTCATTTATCCACTTGACGAAAATTTTTACCCTCTGGGTGCATTATTTTATCCATTAGATATAAGCATGTACCTTCCGGGTGCATTCTTTTACCCTCTGGATATTTTTGTTTTGGATGCAGTCTTTTATCCACTGGACACAAATTTTTACCCTCTCGGTGCATTCTTTTATCCATTGGATATAAGTGTGTACCTTCTAGATGCATTCTTTTACCCTTTGGATATTTTGTTTTGGATGCAGTATTTTATCTACTAGATGTAGATATATACCCTCTAGGTGCATTTTTTTATCCATTGGATATAGATGTGTACCCTCCAAATGTAATAATTTACCCTTTGCACATTTAGGTTTTTGGTGCATGATTTTATCCTTTCATCGCAATCATGTATCATATGGATACTCTCCTTTACCCTTTGGAAATTTGTGTGTCACGTGTACCTTGTAAAAAAAATAGGCATTAAAATATTATTTTAATACCAAAACCTTCTAGAGCTCTAAACTTTTGATCCGTAGCTCAGATTAAGTGGTCATTTTTTTGAAATTGTGTATTTTTTGAGTTCTACGCATTGGTGAAATTTTTGTGCACATATTTAAAATGTAAAAGGTACTTTTACTATTATAATATTTACATGAACTTAATTATAAAGTGTCAAATTTGGGAGGGTGTTGTACTCACTTGTTAACGTAATATTGATTGAGCCCGACATCCTAAAATTTTGGGTGTTGCATTCTTGTGTCTCTATGTGTATACATTTATATCTCTCTTGTTTGTTGAGATATTTTGGATATTTATTTTTTACACTTTTGTTTGGCATGTTGAAAGTCTCTCTTATGGGGAGATATTCTTGTGAAACCCAGTGTTAGTTTGTTAGTGTTCGAGTAGTTTATTTTGGCAACTCATACAAATTTTTGGTGTCAATATACCCATTCAAAGTAGAATGAGAGGGTGTGGTGTTGATAATGATTCATTAGGTTTCATGTCCTTACCTTTTAACATGTTGATATTGCTTCTTCGGGTTTTGTGTCCTTGTCTTATTACCTTATCTTTTCTTGGATTGTGGTACTCCTATTTATTTGTATCTCATGTCATTTCCTTATTGCTTTATTTATTGTTCTTGGATCGTGACACACCTATTTGTGCGCTTGATATTGTTTCTTGATTTTATGTCCTTGCCTTGTTACCTTGGATTTTCTTGGATAGTGGCACTCATATTTATTTGGATTTTGTGTCCTTGCCTTGTTTCCTTGGTTGTTCATGGATCATGGCACACATATTTGTAGCAGATTGATCAAATTATGTTTGGTGTTTTTTTCAGTTTTGATATCACTCCATTGATAGTCTCCTACATGGAACTATTCTGGTGAATCCCAATGTAATTTATTTTTGAGTTCTATGATCAAGCAATGGATTCGAACATGGTGTGCACCAAAATTCTTGACATTATATGAGTTTTGGAGCCAAGCTTCGTGGGATATCTTACGGCGGGGTTTTCTCTCTCTACTTTATTATTACTAGTTTTGGGTACTTTACAGTGTCCATTTTTCCGAGTTATTGTATGTGGGTACCTCATTAGGCCTTGTTGTCGAGACCCAACTTATTTTCCACCCACCTAAGCTATGCTTATGGGGAGTGTTAGTGTAGGTGATTATTTATCCTTTTATCCATTTATTAGGATAATTATTACACTTGTGTTATCCCTACACTTGTTGGGTTAGCTTGCTTACGTGTACTAGTTGTGTGGAGTTACCTTACTAGTTGTGTTGAGTTAGCTTTTTAGTTATGTGGAGTTATCTTACTAGTCTTGGAGTTATCTTAACTACCAAAGTATTAGTTAGTGGGAGTTCTTCACCACTGATTTAGGTAGTAGTTTCACTTCCATCCTCCTTTATTTACATCTTTCTTATTGAGTAATTCAATTCATTATATTATAATGTATTGAGCATTATGGATTATGATGGATTTCCATATATGGTGTTTTAGCTCTTGTTTTGCAAATCTGATGTGGTGTGCTATTATCATTTGAGATCGTGGCTTGGAAAATCCTTCTTATCATTTATTTCAAATCCCTCATATATGAATCATAGAAGAAGAATAGATATAAAGTTGATGCATATAAAAGAATTAGGAAGATACTTGTAACATGAGTGTGACGAGAATGGACATATGTCCATTATCATAGACTAAATAGTTGCTTCTTATTTCATATAACATGTACTCATATCACATTTTTTTAATTTTCAAAACGGATCAAAATTCCTCATATAGGAATCATAGAAAAAAATGAGGTAAAATAGATACACATAAAAATAATTATGAACATAGTCGTACGATGAGTGTGCTGAGAATGGGCATAATTACATTCTCATAATCTCAATATATAATTAGGAACATAATTGTATGGCATAGTGTAAATACTTGAATATGATATTACACTACTTAAATTCAAATAATAGAAATATTGGAATCTGATATCAAACTAAAAAAGAACCAATAATGGAATTGTAGGAATCCAATTTCAACAATTATAAAACCAGAAATAAGAATACTATAAATCTAGATTCTTAGTAAAATGTCCATATTTAATGAAATTACAGTTATATTCTTCATTAGGAACTGATCATTTTTATTAAATATTCTTCTAAAGAGACTAAAACCTTTCGAATTTTGTTTCTTGTTTAGCATAATTATCCCTTTGTTTTCATCGTGTTGAAGGTCAGTCTCGCCTACCATTGTTTAGCATGGAGGTGAATCACTTCCTTCAAAGAATAACTCCTCAAATTTTTCCCGATGCTCAAGGAATGAAACTATCTTCTTATCATCATCAAAGACTTATGAATGCTCAACATTTTTAGTGAATTTTTAGCAGTAGATCATCTCTACTTTGTAGTCACCTTGTGTCAATATTGTCGAGAGGATGATTTGGATTTAGTAGTGCAGCGATTCTTGTTAAATAATTTTTCTTGGATTTTTTATCTTTAGGAATAAATTTGATGGAGACAGCTATGAATTCAAGTGAGGTATACAACATTCTATTCATGTAGTGTATCCGCTTGTCTCTCTTTACTCGGTATTGGCCTCATATTTGATTTATGATGAGCTCATAATCTCCCCTGTGCTCTAAGAAATTTCACTCCCTTATTTTTGGATTTCTCCATTTCTAACAATAAAGGTTCATATTCGGATGTATTATTAGTGTTTTAAAATATTAACTTGAAGGAGTATGGGTATACCTTTCCTTAAAGAGATATCAAAACAATACCAGCACCCGATCTAAAAGAGAAAGAACTTCCATCAAACTCAAGAAACCAAATCTTTTCTTCTTCTATAGGTACATCCCTGAGCTTCGGATCTAGAATTTCTTCATACATTTCTAAATAATATACCCCATGATTTGATTCTTGGAAAAGAATCGACATCTTGAATCTTCAGAATTTTTGAATGTGTATTTTGAATTCCTCTCGGTTCTAACCTTTGTTTCACCCATTTGATGTCAATGTGAGCACATGACCAATCCATTTTCACTTCTCCACCCAACTCTTTACATAAATTTCTAATTAACAACATCCCATAGAGACAATATTTTCTCGCCACTAAAATTGTCCCTTCAATTTTTTATTAGGAATTCCACCGTAACATCTTGGGAATATTTAATTTTTCCTATAAAAGGGACTTGTCTCTCCATCAAATAACATCTCCCTATTGTTTTAGTCAATGTGATCCCAAGAGCATCTACAACTTTAGCTGGCATGACATTATCAAATGCTCTTGAATCTATGATGCAATTACTCAAATTGAAACCATTGGGTTAGGAAAAATGCCTTTTTATTTATTATTGGGTGTACTATTCGACCCATTGCTTTGAAAATACCTAACTAGCATATGGATTTTTGCTTTCTTAAAATGATCAACGATGTCAAAATAACGGATAGATGCATTTGGATTGGCTTCATAAACATGAACAATTGACCTTTTTGCTTGAGAAGAATAATAACTTGCCGATTTTCTCTTGGAGCTAGAGAAGAAGGTAGAGGGTTTCCTATTTTGAGAATGGTAATATCTCGATCTAGGTTAATCTCTTTCTCTTATTTTTTAGTTAGAATACGTTTCAACACCTTGATGTGCTCGAGATCTTGTAAACACTTTGCAAAAGTATAACCACGATCATCTTCAAAAGCTTCAACAAAGTCATTTTATGATTTGTATTATACGTAGCTAATGTTGGAGTCGCCAGAAGGGTCTACAAAATCATCAATTTTTTGATTGATCAAGATCCGTTTCTTGATATTCTTCATTCATTTCAACATTGTTTGATGGGGGAGATTCAATTGCCAGTCTTTGAGGAGCATCAACAATGTGGTTCGATTCTATTTCGATTATTGAAATTCTAAACAGGACATTCTTAGTAAGAGAAACATTAATGCCTAGTGTCATTTACATCTTTATCTCGTAACATATCATTTTACAATCTTTACTGAGAGTGTATCTAAATTACTTGTTAAAGTGGATACTTCAACCTTAACAGTTTTGTTCTTCATTTTTTCCGCCATTATAACATCATCTTCCACCTCAATAGCAATGTTTTGAGCTCCCAATAAGTTTGAAGGACGTACTCTTCATAATTGTTAACAAACTTCAAGAAACAAATCATTAATGAAAAATACTTTCTGATTTTCATCACTAAGTGAGGTAGTAGGAGGGATTTTATAGAGTATCCTTTGAAATTTAGCAATAAAATCTGTATGTTTTCATGTGGTTATTTTTAAGCTGTCTTAATTGGTCTCACATGGTGGTAAAGCTGGTTATGGTTTGAAGATCCAAATGGTAAAACCATTATACAACGAAGTCGTGTAGAGTTTCTATGAAGAGCGTCACCGACACGTATTCATGTTCAACATCCAGGTACTCCATAGGATATAAAGAAAGAAAAAAATTGATCATCTATATTCTATTTTACATCTTTGAAGAATTTGGGAAAAATATTTCTAGATCCTTTAGGAAACTTGTGGAGAGGGAGTGTTGAATTCAAAGGGCTGAAATCTATGCCCCATAGGATAGGAAGTTGTTGTGTCATCCTTTACTATATGTAGTTGAGGAGTAACGTGTTGGTTAATCCCAACTACTAGATTATGGTGCAACTTGTTTGAAATTGGAGTTGGAAATATTCCCATAGGAAAAACAATTTCTCTTCACATTCTAGTATGAGGATGATAGTTGAAATTAAATTACTCTTGCAATCGAAGAACTCGACCAGTTTGCCTTGAGCTCTACTTGCTCATGTGAACGGATGGTTTTCCGGAATGAAGAATTTGTAGCGAAATAATGGTTGGACTATTTGCAAACATAATTTTTATAGGAAAGGGACTTAATATAATGGTGCACAACATTCTATCATGTAACAATTTTCAAATTAATTTAAACATGATGCTAATAACATACAACTCCATTTTTAGAAACTCATAGGAAAAATGCTTTGTGTAATAGGTGCGGGTTTGCATGAAAAACTCTAGATAAACAAAAAATAAAATTGAATACCAATGCTTTAGGTTTTAACTCCTACCTATACCCATAAATAATATAGTTAAACAATAGATGACTCAAGCTCTTTTTTTATTTAATTTATAAATAGACTCACGGGAAAGGCAAAGGTCGGCGTTATTTGTTCATATCTCCCTACCTGAGTCGGTAGAAATTGTTAGCTAGATTTTATGCTTGGATACACACAAAGACTTAGACAAGAATGGGATAAATAACCTTCTTTTAACAATGAATCTCTCGTGTAAGATATTTATTTATTCTAACTACTTATGTGCAAACTGAAATTATTTTCCGGGTTATTACGTTAATCAAAAAGTTCATGAACCATAGCTTGGAAATTTGGTAGCAAGTAAGAAAATGGGTTTGGGAAATTTACGTAAAAGAGAAGAGAAAACAAAGTACATAATTATAGCAAGCTAGGAAAATGAAATTTTCTTCACAATAAGTAAATCGGAGAGCTTATTACAACCATACAAAATAAATAAACACTTAATAAGATCCATGATTTTTAACAGATGAAAATAAATGCATTCACATTCAGATTAAACATAACAAAAAGTTGACCATTAATCTTCACAAAATGCACAACAATAATTTTCACACACAAATAACCACATAAATCAGCCTTCTTCTTATTCAATTCTATCCAAATTTTACAAAATGGACATGCTAAAATCTCAACACAAAGTTTGAAACCTCCAATGCACAAAAGCATAAAATTACCAAACATTTTTCAATCCCTTAGCCCGTAGGATTCCTCCTACATTTATACCATCTAAAATGGTTGTACAAATAGGAGACATTAATTAGACTTCCACACATGCTTAGATATAAAAATGCAAGAAGTTGAGAATATTCTTGCTTGAATTTCTCATTGCTCGACACCCTTCATATTCAAATGTTCTACAATTTAAAACAAAATCTACTACATTGCATGCAGTGCTAGCTATTTCAAAGTAATTGAATTTTTCAAAATGACTTGAAGTAATGTATATTAAATAAATTACTTAAGTTTTACAATTCTAGCTTGATTACTTAATTACATTGTCTCGAACAATGAGAAGAAGAAAAATAAGACGGAGAAGAAGGAAAAGTTAATCCAACTGGAGAACCTCGGTCTCAACCTTGCTTTCCTCCCGCCTTAGTCTTCCTTTTCTATCGATATTTCAAATGTTGATCCAACATATATTTCACTACCTTTTCATTTGATTTAGCAATAACTTGCTTTTTTGTTTCGTACCTAAGCAATTCCTTTGCTAAGATATTTGTACAACCTTTTAATTTTACTAGGCTTGACCCAAGATTCTTAACATCTTGGTGAAGATTTTCAAATTTCTCAATTGAATCATAGATGAAAGGAGTGATGACTTTATCTATTTCTTACTTGAGAAGTTGAAGAAATTTCTCTATAGTACACTGGTGGCTTGGGAAGTATATATCTTGTGAAAACATAGATACAATGATCTATATTATCCATAGCTTCATCCACATCTTCTTTTAGCATTTTCATCTATTCCATTATTTTCTTTACTAGGTTCATGCAAACGGAAAGAGTCTACATTTATTTCTTACCATTTTTGGTTGACGCGTCGACACGATCTTCTCTTCAATCAATACCTTGTCTGGGAGTTATCTTAATTCTTTAATACTTTCCAACTAAATTTCAATGATACCACATTCATTATCTATTTCTAAATTAAAACTCTTCAATTGATCCAACTTATCTTTGAAATCTTTCAATTTAATTAGAACTTCTTAATATTCTTCCTTATCATCCTTTATGATTTGTATTATCCACTCATCAAAAAAATTAACTTTTTTCCTATTTCTTCCACTTCTTTAATGAATTGAGGGTTAACTTGCTCTCTTGCTAGCATAGGATGAGAAGAAGACATGGAAACTTTGCAATGATTTCACAAAACTTGGATATATTGTCATTTAGTTTGGCCTTTTCGTCCTTCTCCTTATCTATCTTGAGAAAGATTGTATCAATAATAGTCATAGTGTCCTACTTTAATACCTCTATGGAGACATCACCTAAGGGAACCCTTTTCATAATTATGTCTTCTTCAATTAATTCCCCTTCTGTTTTCCTACTTCTAATGTCGATACTTCAAGAAACTTCTCCTATGATGATTCAATTATTAGTTTGGAAGTTACTTTAGAATCTTTTTATCTCCTCCCCCTCTTGTCAAGGATTTAATGCAGTTGTAGGTCCATTTCCTCTAGCTTTATCAACTCCTTTGTTGTTGGGGCTGACTATAATGCTAACCAAGATGAGATTTCTTGTCTTGAATCTAGCAAAAATCATAGTTTAATAGAAATAAAACATAGAATAACAATATATTTCTTGTATATAATTTCTAAACCACTATACATGGCTATTATATAGCCAAACAAATAGAAAAACAACATCCCAAATAATAGGGAGGTGTTACTAAACAAATATCCCGAAATAATATTCACGGGTATAAAAATCCACTAACCTATTTAATATTATATGAATAACCACCCAAAACTATATTAGTAAGTGGTTTATTATCAAATTTATTATTACAATAGTAATCACATTTCTACATTTACATAATTACTAACACCTACAATGTAAACATTAATTTTCAGTAACATCCTCCGATATTGTTTACCAGTAGCAAACAACTATCACACATATTTTGTATCTTGCCACCCGTGCTTACTCATAATCTTGGTACAACACTTGAACTGAAGGTAGAATAAGGAACACATCAACGTTTTATCAACCATGCACTTGTTGGAAACACATCTAACCGACGAGGATGGGAACACACTCAGGAATCATTTTCTTATCAACCAGTCACTCTAGGGAACACATCTGACCTAGAAGTGTGGGAACTCAAGCAAGAACACATTTGAATAACCTTTAATGGTTTTCCAAAGGCTAACCACAAACCTAGGTATGAATAGGAACACATATGACTGTTTAACCTCTTCAAGACTCGTGATGTTGCATTTCACTGTGTTATTTGTTCTTCACTATGTTATTACATTGGGGAATTATGTAGGAATAATCACATATACATGTGAACAAGAATGAACCTTTGTTCTTATTTTTCACACCACACTGAAAATATGAAAAACTAAAATCCAAACCACACAATTTAAAACACAAGACACCATACAAGAAGTGCAGCCTTATTATTGGTGGTGACAAGACATCACCGATTGACCTCCTTTCTTTATTTCCTCCATCATCTAGTGTCATGTTGCTAGCTCAGAAAAATGTGAACATGAAGCACATTTGTTTCCACATTTAGATTATTATTTATACTCCCCAGAAATGTGAAAATTTTTATTTTACGGATGTCGGGTAGCATAGAAAATGTGTCTGTAAGGAAATTTTTTATTGTACCAAATTTTTACAATGACATGAATTTTAATGAAAACTCACAAATTTGATATTGAATCTTTTGAATCAGACAAGAGGACATGACTAAAAAAATAAAAAGTAATAAAATGAGATTAATTTTAAAATGAAATTGACTTTTCCTAATTTAAATTTGATATGGAAAATAAACAATTTTTATTTGGACACAAATATTGACACTAATAATCTTGAAATGAAAAAAAAATATTATATGAATCCACTCACTTTTATATGGACACGTAAACCATATGACAACATCGATATAATAAATGACTCTAAAACATAATAAAACAAACAAACTATACAAATTACATGCACTAGTTTATAGATATGAGTGACTAACATGAAGACGTGAGTATACTTGGCTAGCTGATCGATGTAAAAATCAAACCACATATTTATCTAGAAATTTCAATGATGGTAGTGCAATTTAGTAGGTGCTACATGAAATTTGTGTACATCAATAGAATTTACAACACAAGTTGTCATGACTATTACACCATGTCCATTGAGTGACTAACTTAGAAAGAATTCGAATAATGCAGACTAGATAACTAATTTACAAACTAGCAATCGCACGTGAGCAGTGCGATGTGAATGCCGAAAGGGATCAGGTAGAGGAGTGAAGAGTGAGGAGGTGGGAATGGACGAATATGTATTCAATAAATTTGTTAGAGGAATTTGATAGAGGATAACATGAAGGTGAGGGGAAGATGGATGGAACCATAAAATGATAAAGGGAATCTTGCTTATAGGGAAGCTTGTAATTTTTTTAACCTTCTCATCAATTCAAAAAGTCCAAATGTGGCATGTTTTTCAAATAGAAGAAACAATTAAATTTCTTAACGAATTAGAAAAGAAAAGGCATGAGCTATTGCGACCGAGTTCACGATGGAAAATCCCATGTCGATGTATTATTTTTATAGTGGGAGGGACAAAGTATTAACACACAACATCGACCTCGGTGCTATGAGAAGTGTAAATAAAGTACAGGATAAGGCGTACGTAGAAGATATGTGGAAGTGCAATCCCAAGAACCTCTACACTGTCATCCATGACTATTTTAGCATGGCGGCTAGCACTGAAAATGTAGGAATATTAACAACAATTATCTATTGTAATAATCCCATGTAAAATAGAGGAATGTTATCTCATAATACAAATGGAGGACCTAAACCAATCCATAGGATGCTACGAAAGGGGTTGCGAACATTCCCAACAGAAAGCATAACCCATAGCACAATGCACACGCCTAAGAGAGGAAGGAAGACAAAGAAATGGCGTACGCGGTTCCAAAATTGAACTCTTCACAAGCCACCGAGGAACCATTACGGCGCATGCGTAAGGGGGAAAGAATCGGGGAATCGGCCTATTAAAAGGGTTCTATGTCATAAGACACTATCTTTTCTCCTTAATTTACTTTCTTTTATCTGATGCTACTTTTTCTCCTAGAGTCTAAACACTTTACAAATATGGTAGTTACAAACATATCGCACTTATCTATAATAAAATACAGATATTAAAGAGTAATAAAAAGGGATGTCTTTAAGTGCAAAAAAAGAAAATGTAGTAGATTTTACCATTACAAACACGCCAATCCTAGCTCTCTGTTACCTTCATCTGCGAAAAATCACTAGTCAATGAGATGCTCGAAGCCACAAATTATTATGGTTAGCCAAATTTTTAATGCAAAACTATGGTTGATTATCGATAAGGGGCAGAGTAAATGCGCTATTTCTCTGCTACCAATTTTTCTTTAAATAATATTGGCATGTACATACTTAAAATAAACCATCTTACCTTTTAACCCTATATTAAATAATGCATGTGATTGTGTGATATATTAAGTGTAATAGATATGAATTCAGTTATGAAAGATGAGCTTGTCCACTATAATCACTTGATATTTCAACCAACACCCAAACCATTAAAAATAATTGAAGGTCATGTCAACTGATTTTACCGCCTATAAGCCTAACTAAATTATCAGGAAAAACATTCTTGAGTGTAAATTGTTCACTGATTTAGTAGGAGTTTTTCCATGTAAGAATAATTCAACGCTAGATAACAAATACAAATATTTGAGTCAATACTTGACAAGTATTTATGAAACAAACTAAAATGATGCAATTTAAGGAATAATATACAAATATTTATTGTTATGTTTAAAATCATTGACTTGGAGTTACATAAAGTAAAGCATATAGGTATGTCATGTCAAAGCATAGTTTGGAGTATCTGAGAATTAAATTCTTTCACGTCCCACACCTATTCCATGGCTTATATATTTCCTATTCAAATATTATCTAATATATGTGCTCCACTTTATTGTCTCGGTGTTTCTCACATTATTCGTATGAGTGTAGTTTGTACTTAAAGAAGTCAATATCAAAAATTAGGGAAATCCCATAGGTTTCAGGATTGAAATCCAAACATGCACCAATGCTCACTTCTTATGCCACGTTGTAGAAACCCTTTTCAGTTTTAAACTTGAGTTATTGCAGGAAAGCATGGGAGGTTCGAACAGTCATCGATAATTGAGCACCTCCATAAGTTACAAGGAGGGGTTTTCCCATGGAAGCATAAGTCAACATTGGACAAGACATACCAAAATTTGAATAAAAAACTTCACAAGTATTGATAAACATGTTGAAATGATGAAATTTAAGGTGTAATATATACATATTTCTTGTTTTATTTAGAATCATTGTCCTAGAGTTGCAACAAGTAAAATAGTTGTGTATACCATGTTAGAAGTGACGTTCAAGGCCAGGTGGGAATTAAATACTGCATGCCCAACACCTATGCCATGACTCTAGATAGTTCTTAGCCAAATAATATATGTTACATGCACTCCACTTAATTGTCTCCTTGTGGCTCATATTACTTGAATGAGTGCAATTTGCGCTTAAAGGAGCAAAAAAAGGGAAGATCCAATAGGTTCCATGTTTGAAAACCAACCGGTGTGCCACACCTATTCCATGGCTCAAATAGTTCCTATGAAGATAATATGTTATCTAAACTCCACTTTATCATTTTAGTGTCATTCACATTATTTACATGCAACATTTATGAAGAAAGAAAGAGCAACAGAGATTGAAAGAACACAATAGTAGTTTTTGTGAAAACATTTGCAACATTTTTTTGTAATCATTTGAATGTTTTTAATAAAGTTATATATGATTTTCTTGTTGTGCGTGTTTTGTTTGTTGTGTAACAACTCTGTCAGTGTGTGAATAATTTCTTCCTTTTGAATGTTATCTATTTAGTAATCTTGGAATCTTTCCTATTTTTTCTTTCAAATTTCAACCTTTCACGCCACACTTTAAAAAGGAAACAAAATTATCAAGTGGATCTCCAAGTACCTGTAAAAGTTCCACGAATATATGAGATAACAAGTAACTATCACCGAATAGAAGTAATTTTGGTTGATAGGTCCTTTCCACATTTATTACCCATTCAAATCAGAAATGTTGCTTTGTTTTAGAAATTCTCTTTGACCTATTAAACTTGTTACTCTAGACATTTATTAGGTTAAAAACAGTAAAATCTTTTCTTTAGAATAAATTCAATCAAAGTCATAACAAGACCAAAAAATACAAATAACTTCTTTACAACCGTGATGTTATACATCAATTGTGGTCCACAATTCATTCACAGATAATAATTGTTTTCAGTTACAAAATAAACCCTTACTTAAAAACCAATTATACAAACACAATTTTCTTAAGGCAGTTCAGGTTTTAATGACATATATTTCTGGTTCAAGCTTCACACCCAATTCAAGATCCAAAATTGCATTAAGCATCCATGATCACCAACAAGTAGCTAGATTAGAGCACAATGTGCTACATAAAAAGAATGGGAGAAATTTGATATCAGTATATATAATCATTAGTGTTTCACCATTGGTGATTGAATCATACGCTCCCGTCTTCAAAGATACCAAATGATGAGTTTTTGAGATAGGACTTCTCTTACACATACATTAAAAATTCCAAAAAAGAATTCTATTTAAATAGCTAGTGAAAGCCAACTTAACATCATTTCATAATGCCAAAGGCAACCTTTTTAGTGTCCTCTTGGGCACAAGACTTTTAGCTAGAGAAATGAGTTTTTCTCGCATTATAGAAGAGGTTGTCTCCTCTCTCATAAGAGGACTTGCACATAGATATGCATCCATTCTATCTGACTCCTAACTGCCACAACAACGCCCAAACTAAAAATATTGATTGTTATAAAGTTGTGCTGGTCACAAGACCCAAAATATTTCACCCTAAGGCATAAATAATTCAGAAGATAAATATCATACAAGTGCTCACTCTCTACTGGGTTACCTCCAGGTTAGAAGCTCATATTTCTATTTCAAAGATGTCAACTCTCCCATGTTTCCTCACTCCTGGCACCAATTCGAACAATCCCGATTCCCTACATTATTATGCTCATGGAATAGAGTATGAAAATATTTTTCAAGCTGAAGTGTTCTAGTTGAACAACAAATCTCCAAAATTTAATATCTGTGTTATATATTCCCTTATCAATTTGCTTTAGCTATGGTATACTCATGGAGCAACAACCTATACATTGACTTGTTAAAGACCTGAAAGAAGTTAATGAAGTCTAGGATTCTATTGTTCTTTCCAATTAAAGGGATGGAAAATAGGGGTCAGTAATTTTTAAGTCTTGTGAGTAGACTAACTTAGAGAAAACCATGAATCATATTAGAGAACCAGATTTGGACAGTTCATATAAGAAAGCATTACAATCCAAGATAAGTAATTGAACTACAAAAGTTGTTGAAACTTGTGCATTACAATTACTAGTATATATACCATGTTTTTGAAATAAATTAAAAAATAGTGAAGGTAATGTGTTAACTAAAAAGTGAAAGCATTAGGAGAGAGTGAAAACCTAGACTGAAATTAGAATAAAAAATTCATACGTTACATGACTGTATATTCACTTTATATTTCTCCCTTATCACTTAAACATTTAAGAATTATAAACTGAGCGAATGATCATAATCTGTGCTCCTTCAACATACAAAAAATTCAATGGAAGCACAAGTTTTCTAAGCAAAACTTTGCAACCAGGCCATGAAAACACAATTGATTCAAACTTCACAAGAAGCAAATTTCAGAAACCTGAGTGAAGACAAAAATAAAATTTTCTCTAACCAAGTATAAACAGAGGGAAAACTGGGATGCGCCACAACACCTGACCCTAAAATATTCGGCTTTCTACCGGATGCAAATTTTGAAGTAAAATTCCAAAATAGAAGCATTTTAGGAATGGACTGGTCTCTAAGCATTGAAATGATTGTCATTGATTCAAAATTTTGACCCAGGACTAGAGTATAGAATGAAAGCATGGAGCAAGTGAAGGAGATATAAGTTGGAAAAACTCAAACCTTTTATGGTTCTGAAGTTCACATCAAACTTTAGGGCATAAGATAGCCTGGGAATGTTTGTAGTGAATGTGAACTTGTTCTGTCTGTGAGATGAAAAGCAAGAGTGTGTCATTTGAAATAAGCTATAAAAATAATAATTGAAAGAATAAAAATGTATAGTTTTTTTTATAGATATCTATGTCGCGTTAATTATCTTTCTTTCTATTTCACACAATATTAATGAACGTTTTCCTGTACTGCAATTTCATCCCTATCTCTCAAAGAAAACATTTTACAGAATTCACAATCCTGCTAGTGTAAAAAGTACACGAGAACAATTTTATTTTCTGAGGCCTGCCTCTTAAATGGTGCTACATAAGAATTTCAATTGTATAAGATCTATTATTTGAAGCCAGAATATTATTTATAGTTCACTCACTTTGTAAGTAACAAATAGTATGAATTGCAATCACATCCCATAGCAGAAAAGAAAACATTTGCGACTAGCAACAATGTAAAATACCTATCACAGGCCATAGTCTCTTTGAAGCCAAAAACGTGTTTGGAATTCTCCCACTTTGTGACTAGGTGTAGATCATATTGTCTCCAAACACAGACAAGAGCCAAGAAGAAAATATTTGTAAATAAAAAGCATTATCAAATACCATATTTGTAAATATTTTTCCCATGGCCCTTCACTACAGTCTTGTATCTAGCACGCACTGTTGCCACTTGCCAGGTGTGCACCATAAAATAAATGCACACGATTCTAATAGGTTACAGATCAAAGCACAGTGTCAAAAATTCGTAATAATGCAGGAGATAAACAGAGAGTGGAGGCATGTTGATAAATTCGCCATCATTGTCGAAATCATGTTAACCAGCAAAGCATCTTGCACAAATTGTTGTTATATCCAAGAGACGTGGTTAGATCTGTAGCTGTTGGTGGCCATGTTCAAATCGACATGTTGGTCGCCCATTTCTGAGGCCATCCTTCAGAGCCCTCCATATTATATGCGTAAGTATCCTTTGTAAGACCTTCACGGCCATTAAGACTGGGACAATCCCCGGTTTCTTCTGACGGTCCTCTGCAACGTTATCAGACTTGATAAAGTATAAAATCTATTTCCAACAAAGACGTCAGCCTACATGCACACTTCATAATCAATGGAAAACTGTATAAGGTAAGGATACCTGGCATAGGTGCTGATGACGCCAAGCCTTTTCTTCTCATAAGCAACCAAACCTTGGCTCCAACCCTCCAGCAATGTCTCATCCTCCAAAAGAGCATCCGCCACGTAAACAATAAGAGGAAGAGCAGAGGCCGGCGATGGACTCCCTGCAAAGGCTTGGCGCAGATGAATGAATGTGTTCACAAGAACGTCAACAACCTACGAGTGGGCGTATGGAACTTTGGGTTGGGGCCGAATAATCAAGATGATGAAAACAAGGTTATAAAGCAAGGAAAGAATACAAATGACCCTAGAAATAAATCATTAATCCATTAGAGGATTCTCCTGCCATGATACCAAACCTAGTAAAAACATAATTTAACACAAATAAAACACAAAATAATAATATATTTCTTATATATAATTTCTCAACCACAATACATGGCTATTATATAACCAAACAAATAGCAAAACAACCTCGAAACAATAGGTAGTTATTCTGACTAATATCCATGAATAATATGCATGGGTATAACACTTCAACAACTAACCTATTTAATATTACATGACTAACCACCCAAACCTATATTTCTAAATTGTTTATTAACAACTTAATTATTATAATAGTTGCTTCTTATTTCATATAACATGAACTCATATCACATTGTTTTAATTTTAAAAAGGGATCAAAATGCCTCATATAGGAATCATAGAAAAAAAAAGATACAAACTAGATTCACATAAAAATAATTATGAACATAGTTATACTATGAGTGTGTTGAGAATCGGCATATTCCCATTCTCATAAACTCAATATAGAATTAGGAACATACTTGTATGACACAATGTAAATATTGGAATCTGATATTACACTACTTAAATTCCAATAATAGAAATATTGGAATCCGATATCAAATTAGATAAAAACCAAGAATGGAAATGTAGGAATCTGATTTCAACAATTATAAAACCAAAAATAAGAATACTATAAATCTAGATTCTTAGTAAAATGTCCATATTTAATGAAATTACGTTATATTCTTCATTAGGAATTGATCATTTTTATCAAAGATTCTTCTAAAGAGACTAAAACCTTAGGAATTTTGTTACCTTTTAGCTGAATTATCCCTTTTCTATCATCATGTTTAGGATCAGTCTCACCTACCATTGTTTGGCATGGAGGTGAATCACTTCCTTCAAAGAATAACTCCTCAAATTTTTCCTGATGCTTGAGGAATGCAACTATCTTCTTATCATCATCGAAGACTTACAAATGCTCAACATTTTCAATGAATTATGAGACATAGATCATCTCTACTTTGTAGTCACCTTGTGTCAATATTTTTGAGAGGATGATCTAGATTTAGTAGTGCAACATTCTTGTTAAATAATTTTCCTTGGATTTTTTATCTTTAGGAATAAATTTGATGGAGACGGCCATGAATTCAAGTGTGGTAAACAACATTCTATCCATGTAGTATATCCACTTGTCTCTCTTTACCTGGTATTGGCCTCTTATTTGTGTTATGATGAGCTCATAATCTCCTGCGATCTAAGAAATTTCACTCCCTTATTTTTGGATTTATCCATTTCTAACAATAAAGGTTCATATTCAGATCTAATATAAGTGTTTTAAAATATTAACTTGAAGGAGTATGGGTATACCTTTTGTTCAAGAGATATCAAAACAATACCAACACCGATATAAAAGAGAAATAACTTCCATCAAAATCGAGAAACCAAATCTTTTCTTCTTCTACCGATACATCTTGAGCTTACGGATCTAGAATTTCTTCATCCATTTCTAAATAACAGACCCCATGATCTAATTCTTAGAAAATAATTTGACATCTCAAATCTTCAAACTTTGTATTTGTGTATTTTGAATTCCTCTCAGGTTCCAACCTTTGGTTACCACGTTTGATGTCAATGTGAGCACATGACCAATCCATTTTCACTTCCCCACCCAATTATTTACATAAATTTCTAATTAGCAAAGCATCTCGTAGAGAGAAGAATGTTTGCTACTAGAATTGTGTCTTCAATTTTTACTAGGGAATTTTGCGGACCAACTTGTGAATATTTAATTTTTCCTATAAAGGGACTTGTCTCTCCATCAAATAACATCTCCCTATTGTTTTAGTCAATGTGATCGAAGAGCATCTCTACAACTTTATCTAGCATGACATTATTAAATGCTTCTAAATCTACGATGCAATTACTTAAATTGAAACCATTGGGTTAGGATAAATTCCTTTTCTTTGTATTATTGGTTGTATTATTTGAGCCATTGCTTTGAACATATGTAACTAGCATATTCAATTGATCATGGAATGATCTCAAGTATTTGGTTTCTAACATATGGATTTTGGTTTCCTTAATATGATCAATGATGTCAAAATAATGGATAGATGCATTTGGATTGGCTTCATAAACATGAATAATTGACCTTTGTGGTTGAGAAGAATAAGAATTTTCCTACTTTTCTCTTGGATCTAGAGAAGAAGGTAGAGGGTTTCCTCTTTTGTGAATGGTAATATCTGATCTAGGTTAATCTTTTCTCTTATTTGTTAGTTAGAAGACGTTTCAGCACCTTAATGCGCCAAAGATCTTGTAAACACTACAAAAGTATGACCATGATCATCTTCAAAAGTTTCAACATAGTCATTTTATGATTTGTATTCTAGGTAGCTAATGTTGGAGTCACCATAAGGGTATACAAAATCATCAATTTTTGATTGATCAAGAGCTATTTCTTGATATTCTTCATTCATTTCAATATTTTTTGATGGGGAATCTTCAATTTCGGTCTTGAAGGAGCATCGATAATGTGGTTACGATTTTGTTTCGATTATTGAATTTCTAAGCGGGGGCATTCCTAGCAAGAGCAACATTAATGCCTAGTGTCATTTACATCTTTATCACCAACATATCATTTTCTAGTGTTTGCAACAATGGATCTAAAGTACTTGTTAAAGAAGATCCTTCAACCTTAGAAGTTGTCTTCTTCATTTTCTGCCATTATAACATCATCTTCCACCTCAATAGCAATGTTTTGATCTCCCAATAAGTTTCAAGGATGTACTCTTCGTAGTGATAACCAACTTCGAGAAACAAAGCATTAATGAAAAATAATTTCTGATTTTCATCACAAAAACGAGGCAATAGGAGAGATCTTATAAAGCATCATTTGTGTATGCGATGGAAATTTATGCGCTATGGAGTGAGGTTAAAGAACCTCAAAGCTTTCCTAACTCAACCATGCACCATCATATTAGAGATAGACAAGAGAAATTAACATGAAAACATTATAACTTTGACAAAAACATCAAAAACTAACATGTATACTACTCTCTACTCTATGAAAGCTTAATAAAATGTGAACCTAGTTAGATTCTAAGCAATCAAATTATGTGATTAGCTATTTTCTTCAATGGAGGTGGATGGATGCAAGATGGGGAAGCTCTAAACAATGGATTATGGCCAAGCTCCAAATGTTCTATAGCTTAAAGCTATCACAAATGGTTTCTAATGCCTTTCCAAAGTGTTTGAGGGTAAAGTTGTAAGTCGAATGGGAGGGGTGACCCTTCTATTTATAGTTTTCCACTTGGGAGAATTTGGAATTTGGGTGCATGTGGGACTAAAGCTCTTTTAGATTAGATTAGGATAAAAATGCTTTAGGCTTTGTTAAGATTGGTTTAGGCTAGTTAACTAGGGTTTAGGCTAGTTAAAATTTATTAACAAGTGATTAGAGACTCATTGAGAGTTGGGAGGGGTCTGGATAACCAATTGTTACTAATAGATAGCCTAGGAAGCCAATAGAAGTGGTCTAGAGAGAACTAGGGAGATTCTAAATGGTCAAAAGGAAGAATGTTTAGCTAATAAGAGAGATATTAACCAAATTAGATGATTTATAGGAGGAATATAACCAAGAAGGTGTCGTAAATGGGCATCCAAGAATGGAGCGAAGAAGGGTTGATTAACAAAATGTCATCAATCAGTTGAATTGGATGAAATGATAAGTGTAAGAATATTTTAGGTGTCTACATTTTCCCCTCTTTGGGGTGGCATAAGTGACGTCACTTCAAAGAAAGTAGACAAACATAAACAAGTAGAAAATTTTGAAGGGATAGAAGAAAAAAATGAGTAGAATGAAGGATGCCCCCTCGATTGTCGATGGGGTGATAGAAGAACTTCGATTGACGATTGAAAAATATGACAGAAAGAGAACAGAAGAAAGAATAGTGTGATGAAGAAGAAAAGAAAGGGGATATAGAAGAAAAGGAGTATGAGGAAGGGGGAATGAGCTAACATCCATCCAGTGCCTTTTAAACAACTTTATTTTTCATCATATTGCTAGAGATCTTCATCATGGTCCTTATTAAAAAGAATGAACAAAAGTGTAGTATGACATGAAAAGCCATATATGAACAAATGTCCATTGCTAAAAAAACACTAACTCCATGCAACATACAAAATGCAATGCAATACAAGAAAGTAAAAGATGCCTAACTCCATGAAACATACAAAATGCAATACAATACGAGAAAGTAAATAAGCTAACCTAATAGAGAAATAGAATGCAATGTTTTTGTTATCAAGCTTCAGCTCCAACCTATTCGAATCAACTACAAGGGTTAATGACGGTGCCCCAAGAACACATACATGCGAGGGGGAATAATGGTGGAAACTTAGGTCCAATGGAAAAGCAATGTGCACTACGAAATATTAACATGCAACTCATTGTTCCCCAGAGTACAGAC
The DNA here is from genome assembly GCA_018340775.1 of Taxus wallichiana var. yunnanensis. Lineage (NCBI taxonomy): Eukaryota > Viridiplantae > Streptophyta > Pinopsida > Cupressales > Taxaceae > Taxus > Taxus wallichiana. The sequence goes on from CM031234.1 coordinate 466,579,932, forward strand.
AAAGTAAGCAACCTAGCTTTTCTTGATGGAGGTAGATCAAGATGATCTACGATTTGCGCACATGAATAGGTGAGAACCAAAGAGTGACATTTTGTAATTTGATTTATATTGTTTTTGATGTTTCTTGAAACATATTTGAATTTTTTGATTTTGAAATTTTTGTTTTTTTTTTATTTTTAAAGTTTTTGAAACTATGTATAGGAAGACAAAGAAGCGTGGATGCCCTAGCAATAGATGGGATGTACAAGGGAAAAAGGCCACGCACATGTGAGAAAGGTGAAGATGTGAAAATGCCCCAACGATTAGGTGGGAGTATTCAAAGGCAAAATCTTCATGGATAGAAGTGGGACCCAAGGCCATTATGGATAGGTTCAACATGATGATGAACGTAAACCAATGAAGTGCTAAGAGGAAGCAAGGATGCCCCCAGCGTAAGTTGGCCTAAAAGCACATGATAGAAAGGAAGGAGAAGATTGGATTTTGTGAAAGGGGACAAAGGTGTCCAAAAACATGGAAAAAAAGGAAATATTATACACATGGATGTCCTGAATGAAGCAGAAGAATGATGTGAAAGACATGAATGTAGCTGAGAAGCCTCGTGATGAAACAAGTGATTAGCCAAAGGCACAAATCGTGAGATGAGATACAGACTAGAGTAAGAGTCTGAACAAGGTCCAAAAAAAGACACTTGGTAACATACTAATCCTGCATACTCATAGAGATCCAGTGTGTGAACGTGGAATTAGATTACCTCTTGAAGGGAAGATTTAATAGATAACAAGTGAAGACACCCTAGCCAACGTGTAGGAATGTTTGATTTTGAAAGGTGATTTGTGAATGGAGGGTGGAAGGATAGCCGTACATTGCTCCACTGCCAGCCAGGCGTCCATAGCCCGATGGAGATGCATTTGATTCTAATCGCAACATTTCTCTACTTTGCAGTTAGGCGTCCATAGCCTCAATAGAGATTATTGGAAATACCCCAAGAGAGAGTTATATATCAATTTTCTTTTTCTTTGTAGCTTTTAGCTTTTGAATTTTGATTGATTTTGATTCTTTTGCTTTCTGAAAACTTATTTCAGCTCTCTTGTTTGACAAGGGGTTAAGAACCACAAATGGCTTGATGGAAGGAGGTGGAAGTGATTGTGATGATGACATTGGCTAGTGTCAACAAATATATCCAAAAGTTCTTCGCAACAAGTTTATTATATGTTGAATGTGATAGGATCTCCATGAGGTCAGTCGTTCTTTAATTTACCAAGGTGATAAAAGACTAGGGTCAAACAGATACCATAGAGATAAATGTCACAAAATACGTGTGAATAGGCTAACCAAAAGATCATCGAAGGGATAAAAATGATAGGAAGACTTGTAGAAGAAGAGAAAGAAAGGGAAGAAATAAACATCCATGTGTACGCAATACCTGATTGCAATGTTTGATCTTTGTACCTTTGATTTTTCTATGAAATGTTTTCTCATGTTTTTGTATTTTTACATTGTTTTGATTTTTAGATTTTTGATAGTTTTTGGAAAGGTGGGACCAACAAAGTCACTCTGTGTGGTAAGATCCAACAACGATGTTTGCGACTTCCTTAATAAGGGAGACTAAGCGTGATTGTTTATCAAGAGTCATGTTATCTCCCATGTCGATGATCGTGGTGAGCTCATACTCAATAAATGACTGCGATTTATCCTGAAACATGGATTTCGTATGCGGGAGATTGAGTTCCCTATCCAGAGGTTTATGCACTTTGTGCCATACTTGATGGTTACGTTGATGTGCATTCTTGAATTGTGTTTGATTTTTAACCTTAAGATTGTTTGATTTGTTGGGAGCTTTAGAGCTCTTAGAAGTTTTGACCTGAGCTTGATAATGAACCTGTTTGGGTTTTTATAAGTTAACGCATGACTTGTCTGATCCGGGAAGGAGAAGAAAGTGAACATTTATGATTGATGAAAGGAACGATAGAAATGGTAGTGGACTTTCCATAACCATTGATAGAAGAAAGATGTGATAGATGAAAAGGATACGGTCCATGAATTGAAGAGGATGGGCTACTTAGGAGGTGAACCACCGATAGAAGATGATGAAGGGCTGCTTAGGATATGGACCTAAGATGGAATAAGTTGGGCTACGAGGACAAGGTCAAGAATATAAGATGAGGGTGAGGGACTACTAGGGTGTGGCCCAAGTATCGATGAGTAGGGGCTACTCAGGAGGTGTCCCATAGATAGAATAGGATGAAGGGCTACTAGGACTGGCCCAAGAATAGAAGGTAATGGGCTACCAGGAGGTGACCCACAAGTAGAAAATGGAGGGCTACTAGGATGTGGCCCCAAGATAGAAGAAGATGATGGGCTACCAGGAGGTGAGCCAAGGCAAGATTTTGATTGAGGAATGATGATAGATAAGGAATGATTGGGTAATGAGAAGATAGGCCATGGATCAATGCTAGACCCCAACATCTCATCATGTTTAGAGGAAGGTGAAGATGGAATAACATAAGAAGAATCAAGTTCCATGACCTTAGGATCTTCCTCTATGTTATGATAAAAGGAATCAAACTCTTCCTCCCCATATGCGTGAGTGTATCGAGTTCAAGAAAGAAATCTTGTTTGCAATCCTCTAAAGGGATATCTTTGTGTAGTTAGATTGGTCCTTTATCCTGAGATAAATCAATCAGTAGAGGTTGTTTTTCATTTGACCATGGGGTGTTAACTAGAAGAAAGCGGATCCACTAAGAGAGGAATATTGATTGACAGAAGAAGATGACTCAAGAGAGGAAGTAGGCTTGGAGGCAGGCATTTCATGAATGGATGATTTGGATTTGGACCTAGGTCATTTTTCTAGAAGACGATGTAATGTAGGTTGGAAAGTAGGATCACATAGCCATCCATTAAGTTGCGACGTAGGAGTCGAATTGGATGAGTGACTAGAGGTAACCCGAGTCATGGAACTCTTCGATGGAGGAAGAGGTCGTTGAGACGAATGATGAAGGAGGCCCTACAAGAAAGGGAGGACCGTGACTCAAGAACCAAATTAGATGTTTGATCGATGGAACTTGGAGTCACACGAGTCTTCAAAGGAGGAAGACATCATTGAGGTGAGTTGGAATAAAGGTCCTGTGAAGGAAGGGAGGACCGTGATTTAGGATTTGATCTAGGGGTATCAAACAATAGTTGGGATCTAAATCTTCAGAAGAAGAGTGGGAATCGAATGGTAGTTTGGATCTGAATTGGAAGAAGAGTGGGGGGAACCTGAATAATAATTTGGATTAGAAGCATCCAAACCATACCACTGAATATGAGTTAAAGGTGGGGAACAAGGTACCCAGGTGGGAATTCTAGCACGAAGAACCAAACGAGGTTTAGTTGTAAAGGGTATCTTTTGATGTGAATGCCTAAACCTAGGTTCCGCATTGTCGTAAATGTGAGAAACTACACGATAGTCAGTCATGGTTGGGGTCATTTAAGTACAAATGTCTAGGCCTAGATAGTGCTATATAACTTCTTCAAAGTGAAGAAGGCCCCATGCCGATTTGGGTAGCATAATGGCAGCCAACTAGACATTCAGTATGTATGGAGATGCATGTGTGATTTTTGAAGAAGGTCTAAGGAAAATAGACATCATGATGATGAAATATCGATGAGATCAAAAGGATTGTCCTAGAAAACAAGTTTTGAATGAATAATCACAAGGAACAATCACGCAAGTGTGAAACACAAATCCAATCAATAAGGAAATACTCCCTATGTAAAATGTGTGTGCAAAATGATAGCCCAATGCAAAGATGATCCACACAATGTCAATACTTACGTCAAGTTCAAAATGAACAAGGTGTAAGTAACAACAAGGAGCAAATCGCGACCTCCACACAAGGTATACCTAGTACTAACTCGAGTATCGACGAAAGCTAAGTGTTTTGAAAAGTGGACGTCACAACTAGACATATCGTAACAACGCTATCCCGATATCTCAACCAAGCAAGCAAGGTGTCGATATCAAGACAACATTATGGCGATATATATAACATAAAGTATCAACACTCATCAAGAGACCCAGATGACATCTAAACTAAAATCAAGTAGAAGGTATAACAAGAAGTTTGCGATAATGCAAGTAGCGTAACGCATGCAATAGAGGGATTTATACTACGTACCCAAAGAATGGGAGACACAATGTAAATACCAATATTGAATGACCAGAATGCAAGAAAAAGTCAACAAACTAGGGGAGAGACAAAATGACAAAACTGACCCATAACAATGATGAAGATCCTGAAGTCAAGATCATAGGACTGCCAAAGACATGAAAATGTACCTGCTCGCTTTAGTCATTTAACACCCCAGCCGCAAACATGGATGGGTGTAAACGTATAAAAAGTAGCTAGCACAATCTCTGACATGACACGTAAAGTATGCCTCTATTTGAATTCCAATGTGGAAAGTACAAACGCATGGGTGTAGATCAAGAACGTGTGAAAATAGACTTAGTTTCACTTTGGGTGAGCTTCACCTCATTTGAAAAATGAGAAAGAAGCTAAGCTAAGTAATTCATTTGTATAAACTTGTGATGAAATAAACTCAGATCAAACTTGGAATGAGTTCGTTACCGTGTTCGAAAAACATGATGTTGAATCCAAACAAGTTATCACTTCGTGATGGCAAAAGCGAATGGACTAGTAAAGTTGGCCTCCAGACAAAATGGTTTCCTTAATAAGTTCTCTCAACTAGGTGTTACAAGGTTGTCTAAGAGCGAGGCATGATTTACCCAAAAAGTCACAATGACTAGTTTGGGAGTATCTCGGCTTTTTCCCCCTTCAAGTACAGATGGGTAATGAATGCATCCATCATGTACTTTTACTAAGGTCGCGATACGGACAACTTGCAACTCTAACTCACAAGGCGTACTAGTCAAGTGGGTAAGCGAGGCGCTTCCCGTTTCATCCACGAGGTTACTCAGTGGTGGACTACTTTGGGGTTCCTGGAACCACCCCCATTGTTATAGCTTAAGGCGTTATGCCAAAGGGGTTACGTTCCAGTTAAGCGGAGAGGGACTTACCCTTTTCCAAAACCTGTAATATAGTGTGTTGAATATGGTGTGTTTTTTATCTTTTTTAATCTTAATGTGGTTTCAAAAGTGGCACACCATTTGGCAATCTGCAAACACACGTGTATTAGAAGTTTTCACTTCATTCTTAACACCTTTCTTTGACCAACGTTAGGTCCTGTAGACAACAAGTTGGTTAGTAGTTTTCTAGTTCGCCGATTGAGGTAAAAGAGAACTCACACTTGCTTTTGATTCCTAAGATCGCCCAAAGGTGCGAAGGAAGAGCATACACAAAGTGGAAATCCTACTAAAAGCACATAAAAATGTTACTTTATCCTTTAAAAAGCAAGTGTTTTTAACATAAAAAATAGAATTTGTGCAAGTGTTTTTGATCTCCAAGATCGCTTTGGAAAGTGCGAGGAGAGAGCATACGCACTTTTTACAAATCCCAATTCAAGCTAAGGAATGAAAAACACTTAACTAATTTAGTCAAACAACAACCAAAATAACCCTGCAAACAAATTATTAGTGTCACAAAACCTATCAATTTGTTAGAGTGGCCAAAAAAACAAATTTTCAGACTTTAAGACATGCTAGAAAATGAATATTTACCTAATAATGTAAACCATAAATTTTATGTAAGTCCAAATCCTAATTTTATGATTTCACTATGTAGTTCTCTTCAATACCTTTCCAACGCAATGAAAACGGAGTCGTTTCGAGCTCGAGAGAAAAAGTTATGGCCTTCGGAAGATTGGTGGTGAATGCAATCTGACACAAACGCGCCCAGTATGACAAGTACGCGCTTTGTTTCAATGGGTACACGTGCGCGTAGGAATTTTTGCACCCAAAAACATAGAAAAACATAGAACAGCAATGCAGATGCACCCAGAATGATAGTGCGTGCCTATTTTAACGGATATGCGTGCACGTAGGTGTTTTTACGCCGAGAAAAAGCAGAAAAACATAGAAGCGGTGACTCAAATGCCCGAACAACGGGTGCACTTTTTGTTTCAATGGTTACGCATGCATGTAGGTGTATTTTCACCCAAAACACAAAAACGCAGAAAACTTGATAACAGATGCGTGAATGTATGACGTGTATGCACCCCTTCACAACGCCTACGCGTGCCCTGTGAAAAACTTACAAAAAACACGGATTTTCAAATTTTCAAGAGCAAACAGGTTAGTAGTTAGTCAAAGCATCCTATTTCTATATCAAACCCACAAAATATATGTAAATGAAGGTCATTTATCCAATGTTTAAAACAGAAAGAGGAAATAACAAGTGATTTAAACTAAAAAACTTGAAAAATGACTTTGAAGAACTCAAAGGACCTCCATTAATGGAGGATGGACATAAGTGTCCCACCGGGCATGCCAAATGTATGCGATGGAAAGTTGCAAAAGCGATCGAGTGAGATTAAAGAACCTCAAAGATTTCCTAACTCAACCATGAACCATCCGATTAGAGATAAACAAGAGAAACTAACATGAAAACATTATAACTTTGAAAAAAACATCAAAAACTAACATGTATACTACTCTCTACTCTATGAAAGCTTAATAAAATGTGAACCTAGTTAGATTCTAAGCAATCAAATTATGTGACTAGTTGTTTTCTTCAATGGAGGTGGATGGATGCAAAATGGGGGAGCTCTTAACAATGGAGTATGGCCAAGATCCAAATGTTTTATAGCTTAAAGCTATCACAAATGGTTTCTAATGCCTTTCTAAAGTGTTGAGAGTAAAGTTGTAAGTCTGAATGGGAGGGTGACCCTTCTATTTATAGGTTTCCACTTGGGACAATTTGGAATTTGGGTGCATGTGGGACTAAAGCTCTTTTAGATTAGATTAGGATAAACATGCTTTAGGCTAGTTAACTAGGGTTTAGGCTAGTTAAAATTGATTAGCAAGCAGTAGAGACTCATTGAGAGTCGGGAGGGGTCTGGATAACCAATTGTGACTGATAGATAGCCTAGGAAGCCAATAGAAGTGGTCTAGAGAGAACTAGGGAGATTCTGAATGGTCGAAAGGAGGAATGTTTAGCTAATAAGAGAGATATTAACCAAATGAGATGATTTATAGGAGGAATACGACCAAGAAGGTGTCATAAATGGGCATCCAAGAATGGAGCGAAGAAGGGTTGATTAACAAAATCTCGTCAATCGGTTGAATTAGATGAAATGCTAAGTGTAAGCATATTTTAGGTGTCTACACTTTGAAATTTAGCAATAAAATCCCACATGTTTTCATGTGGTTATTTTTTAAGTTGTCTTAATTGAGTAATCAACATGCTTGAGTCTTCAACCACTTTGAACATTTTCATAAATTGGTCTCACATGGTGGTCCAACTTGTTATGGTTCGAAGAGCCAAATGTTAAAACCATTATATAGCTAACTCATGTAGAGTTTCTATGAAGAGCCTCAGCGACACGTCTTCATGTTCAACATCCGGTACTCCACAAGATATAAAGAAAGAAATGAAGTGATCATCTAGATTTTATTTTACATCTTTGAAGAATTTGGGAAAATTTTATCTAGATCCTTTAGGAAACTTCTAGAGAGGGAGTGTATAATTTAGAGGACCGAAATCCACACCCCATAGGACAAGAAGTTGTTGTGTCATCCTTACAACGATATCTAGTTGAGGAGTAACGTGTTGGTTAATCCCAACTATTGGATTATGCTACAACTGGTTCGAAATTGGAGTTGGAAATATTCCCATAGGAAAAACGATTTCACTCCACATTCTAGTCGAGAAGGATGGTTGAAATTAAATTACTCTTGCAATCTGAAGAAGTGACCAATTCTGCCTTGAGCTCTACTTGCTCATGTGAATGGATGGTTTTCCAAAATGAAGAATTTGTATCAAATATAGGTTAGACTATTTGCAAACATAATTTTTATAGGAAAGGGATTTAATATAATGGTGCACAACATTCTATCATGTAACAATTTTCAATTTAATTTAAACGGGATCTAATAACATACAACTCCATTTTTAGAAACCCGTAGGAAAAATGCGTTGTATAATGGGTGCTGAGGTTTGCATGCAAAAATCTAGATAAAAAAATTGAAGACCAATGCTCTAGGTTTTAACACCTACCTACGAGCACAAATACTATAATTAAATAGTAGATAACTCAAACTCTCTTTTTTTAAAATTTTTAAATAGACTCACAGGAAAGGCAAAGGTCAACGTTATTTGGTCATATCTCCCTAGTGGAGTCGGTAGAAATTGTTGGCTAGATTTTATGCTTGGATACACACAAAAACCTAGGTAGTCACGAGATAAATAACCTTCTTTTAATAATGAATCTCTCGTGTAAGATATTTATTTATTCTAACTACTTATGTGCAAACTGAAATTATTTTCCGGGTTATTACTTTAATCAAAAAGCTCATGAAACATAGCTTGGCAATTTGGTAGCAAGTAAGAAAATGGGTTTGGGAAATTTATGGGAAAGAGAAGAGAAAAGAAAGTACAGAATTATAGCAAAAGCTAGGAAAAAGAAATTTACTTCACAATAAGTAAATCGTAAAGCTTATTATAGCCATACAGAATAAATAAACACTTAATAAGATCCACAATTTTTAGCAGATGAAAATAAATGCATTCACATTCAAATTAAAGATAACAAAAATTTAACCATTAATCTTCACAAAATGCACAACAATAATTTTCACACACAAATAACCACATCAATCAGCCTTCTTCTTATTCAATTCCATCCAGCTTACAAAATGGACATGCTAAAATCTCAACACAAAGTTTGAAACTTCCGGTGCACAAAATTACAATAGATGGTTGCCAAAGCGTTTTTCAATCCCTTAGCCCATAGGCTTCCTCCTACATTTATACCATCTAGAAAGGTAGTACAAATAGGAGGCGTTAATTATACTTCCACACATGCTTAGTTATAAAAATGTAAGAAGTTGAGAATATTCCTTCTCAAATTTCTCATTGCTTGACACCCTTTATATTTGAATGTTCTACAATTTAAAACAAAATCTACTACCTTGCATGCAGTGCCGTCTATTTCCAAGTAATTGAATTTTCAAAATGACTTGAAGTAATGTATTTTAACAAAATTACTGAAGTTTTACAATTTTGCTTGATTACTTAATTACATTGTCCTAACAATGAGAAGAAGAAAAATAAGAAGGAGAAGAAGGAAAAGTTATTCCAACTAGAGAACCTCGGTCTCGGCCTTACTTTCCTCCCGAGTCTTAGTCTTCCTTTTCTCTCGATATTTCAAATTTTGATCCAACATATATTGCACTACCTTTTCATTTGCTTTAGCAATAGCTTTCATTTTGTTTCGTACCTAAGCAGTTCCTTTGCTAAGATATTTCTAAAGCCTTTTAATTTTACTAGGCTTGACCTGAGATTCTTAACATCTTGGTTAAGATTTTCCAATTTCTCAATTGAATCACAGATGAAAGGAGTGATGACTTTATCCATTTATTACTTGAGAAGTGAAGAAATTTCTCTATAATCACGATGATGGGTGGGCAAGTGTATATCTTGTGAAAAAATAGATCTGATGATCTAAATTATCCATAGCTTCATCCACCTCTTCTTTTAACATCTTCATCTCTTCCATTATTTTCTTTAGTAGCTTCATGTGAAAGGAAAGAGTCTGCATTTATTTCTTACCATTTTGGTCGACCCCTCTGGCACAATCTTCTCTTAAATCAATACCTTCTTTGGGAGTTATCTTAATTCTTTAATACTTTCTAACTAAATTTAAATGATCCCACCTTCATTGTCTATTTCCAATTTTAAACTCTTCAATTGATCCAAATTATCTTGGAAATCTTTCAATTTAATTAGTACTTATGAATATTCTTCCTTATCCTTCGTAATGATCCGTGTTATCCACTCATCCACAAATTTAGCTTTTTCTCATGTTTCTTCCACTTCTTTGATGACTTGAGGGTTAAATTTCTCTCCTAATAGCATGGGCTGAGAAGAAGACTTGAAAAATTTTGCAATGATTTCACACAACTTGGATATATTTTCATTTAGTTTGGCCTTTTCGGCCTTCTTCTTATCTAGCTTCGAAAGAGTTTATCAATAACGGTCATAGTGTCCTATTTTAATCTTACGTGGTGACCTCCTTTGAAGGGAACCCTTATCCACGATTATGTATTCTTGATTAATTCCCCTTTTTATTTCCTACTTCCGGTGTTGATAATTAAAGAAACTTCTACTATGATGATTCAATTATTAGTTTGGAAGTTACTTTAGAAGATTTTTATCTCTTCCCCCTCTTGTCAAGGATTTAATGCAGTTGTAGGTCCATTTACCCTAGGTTTATCAACTCCTTTGTTGTTGGGGCTAACTATAATGCTAACCAAGATGAGATTTCTTGTCTTGAATCTAGCGAGAAATCATAGTTTAACGAAATAAAACATAGAATAACTATATATTTCTTCTATATAATTTCTAAACCACGATACATGGATATTATATAGCCTTGATAAAATAGAAAAACAACCTCCGAAATAATAGGGAGGTGTTACAACTAATATCCTGGAATAATATTCACGGGTATAACACTCGAACCACTAACCTATTTAATATTATACGACTAACCACCCAAACCTATATTAGTAAGTTTTTTATTAACAAATTCACTATTACAATAGTAATTACATTTCTACATTTACATAATTACTAACACCTCAAATATAATGTAAACATTAATTTCCTAACATCCTCCCCATAGTGGTTACATGGTAGCAAACAACTATCACACATCTTTTGTATCTTGACACCCATGCTTGCTCATAATCTTGGTACAACACTCAAACTGAAGGTAGAATAAGGAACACATCAATGTTTTATTAACCATGCACTTATCGAAACACATCTAACTAAAGAGGATGGAAACACACTTAATAATATTATTATTAACCAGTCACTCCAGGGAACACATCTAACCTAATAGTGTGGGAACTCAATATTCAAGAACACATTAAAATAACCTTGATGGTTTTCCGGTGGCCAACTACAAACCTAGGTTTGAATAGGAACACATATTCTTTGTTAAACCTCTTCAAGACTAATGATGTTGCATTTTCACCGTGTTATTTTTTCTTCACTATTTATAACATTGGGAAATTATGTAGGAATATTCACATATACATGTGAAAAGGAATGAACCTTTGTTCTTATTTTTCACACCACACTAAAAATCGAAAGACTTAAATCCACACCACAAAATTCAAAACACAAGTCACCATACCAGAATTGTCGCCTGTCATTTGTGGTGACGAGACATCACCGATTGACCTATTTCCTTTGTTTCCTCCATCCCCTAGTGTCATGTTACTAGTAAAGAAGAATATGAAAATGAAGCACATTTGTATCCACATTGAGATTATTCTTTACTCTCCCAAAGAATGTGAAATTTTTTATTTTCCGGATGTCGGTAACACCGAAAATGCGTCTCTAAGAAATTTTTCTTTTACCGACTTTTTAGAATGACACGACTTTTAACGGAAACTCACAAATTTGATAATGATTGTTTTGAATCGAGACAAAAAGACATGACTAAAAATTAAAAAATAATAAAATAAGATTAATTTTAAAATGAAATTGACTTTGACTAATTTATATTTGATGTGGACAACAAAACAATATTTTATTTGGGCACAAATATTGACACTAATAATCTTGACATGAAAAAATACTATTATATGAATCCAACCACTTTTATATGGACACGTAAACCATATGACAACATGGATATAATAAATGACTCTAAAACATAATAAAACAAACGAACTAAACGAATTACATGCGCTCGTTTATAGATATGACTGACTAACATGAAGACGTGAGTATACTTGGCTCGCTGATCTCATGTAAAAATCAAACCATATATTTCTCTGGAAATTTCAATGATGGTAGCGTAGTTTAGTAGGTGCTACATGAATGTGTGTACAACGATAGAATTTGCAACACAAGTTGTCATGAATACTACACCGTGGCCATTGAGTGACTAACTTGGAAAGAATTCAAATAAGGCAGACTGAATAACTTATTTGCAGCCAAGCCATGAAGAGATGATGTGCTAGAGGCTTGATCTGAGAGAGGTGGTTCAGTGAGTTGAGCCGTTACATGTCTTCAGTGAGTTTCCTTAGAGATGAGATCATGGAGATGGTGATGTGAGATCTACCAATACAAACTTCTTTCTCTTTCTAGATTTGAAATCGATATGCAAAGATCTGAAATTGTTGAACCTTCCAATGTTGAATAGATGATCTAACAATTTTATCTCCTACACATAAAAACTCTTTGCAATAAACCATGTGCAAACTGGGAGGGCAGTTTAGAATGCAAACACGCTAGAACATGTGTACAAATTTTTGAGTGATAACTTTACACGTGATCCCAAAAACTAAAAGGTTGTAGAGTGTCAATTCCTTAAATCCAATGCATTTCTTTTTCACCAGGTAGTTGTACAACACGATTGTAATTTTAGTGCTCTCATCTTTTGAGAGAGTTATTTCTACTACACGAAAAACTCAAAGAATAAAAATTACATGAAGTGGGGCAATGGAAAATGCTACAAATTCCCCTACAAATAAATCATTAATCCATTAGAGGATTCTCCTGCCATGATACCAAATCTTGTAAAAGCACAATTTAACAGAAATAAAACACAAAATAAAAATATATTTCTTCTATATAATTTCTCAACCATGATACATGGTTATTATATAGCCAAAAAAATAGTAGAACAACCTCCGAAATAATAGGTAGTTGTTACAAATAATATGCATGAATAATATTCATGGGTATAACACTTCAATGACTAACATATTTAATATTATATGACTAACTACCCAAACCTATATTAGTAAGTTTTTATTAACAACTTAATTATTATAATAGTAATTATATTTCTACATTTACATAATTACGAACACCTATAATGTAAACATTAATTAACTAACAATAGGGTGCTTGAATTTACCACCATCTCCGATTTGTTATTGTGGCACTAGAATGCACCTCCATTTCTTGTTGTGTTTTAGTTGTTGTACCTTGTAATAGTGCTTTCTCTAACTCAGCCATTTTTGAGTTAACGATTGATTTTCAGTTCTTTTTCTTAAAGATTTTTTCTTTTTGTATCTAATCCATTTTCTTTCATTTTTGCTTCTTCATGCATATGAGAATCTTGTACAACTTCCAAATGAGTTTTTTCTTCATGTTCTTTCTCAAATTTTCCTTTCTCCATCTCCTTCACCTCTCCGTAGCATCTACCTTAGCTAATCCCATCTCTTGTTCTTGAAATAATTCATGGGGTGAATGGATTTCCAAAGTAGTATTATGACCCTCCTCGTTATGGGTACTGGTTGATCATCTATGGGTGGAGGAGGAGGTTTACGGGGTGGAGAGAAAGGAGGAGATTGAGGAGGTGGAGTCTCTACGTTCTTGGAGGAAGAGTGAAAGAAGCCGACTTTAAAGGTGGCATACTAATGATTGTTTTATTAGTTAAGGATTGTGAGGAGGGGACCCTTTGGGGATGGGGAAACAAATTGAGTTAATGAAGGAACAACTTCACTAGTAGTTACTCCGAGATTTGATGCTTGTGTAGCTACTGGATACTCACCCTCTCTCACTATTGGGATTCTTGAGCACTAGTGAATTCATGGATCCTTTTCTACTTTCACCCATCCCTCCCTTCCTTTTTTTTTCTTCTAGTTTATTTGTTTCATCATGATTCCTTCAAACAATAACTTCTTGCGAGGAGAAATCTTGAAGTCAAGCCAATATCATTGAAGTTATTTCTTTAAATGTTTCAAAATTATTCCTTTTGAAATAAATGGGTGGAAGTGGGGTCTTATCTCCTCTTGTTTTATATTAAGAATCAAGGACAAAATTCCCATCATCAAAGAAATCTTTAGGAGTTTTTCCATGATGAAATCAATAAGTTGTTCGAATTTCATTTTGTTGTAGTCTCTTCTTCAGATCTCAAATTCATCCCTACAATCCACCTAAAATTCTTCCATTTTCGGAAGGTGCATGTACTCCAAGAAGACTATCTTTTTACTAGTTTCCTTAAGTCAAATTTTGCCCTAGACTCATAGAATTCTTGTTCATAATGATGGAACATCTCTTTCAAAATATTATTTTCTTTATGAATGTTTACACAATGAAAATTTCCAATGGTGTTTGGGAAGACAACCACTCCCCTATGATATTTTGATTCTAGATCATGCAATTCAACCAATTGCCTACACGGTTCCATCAACACCCACTTATCATTTGGGTATCTCACAAGCTTAATTGGTGAGACTAAGTAATAGTAAACCCGAGGTAGGTGAAATTGGAAAATTAAATAGAGATAAATCCATCTTTGGAAAATTGTGTCCCATGCGACATTAGTCACCCTTTTTGCCTTCATCTCATTGTTGAGTTTGTAAATAATTTCATAGAATAAACTATCATTCACTTTTTGTACTTCTTGAAAGACACAAATAATACCAATTATGGATAATATTCATAGATAGGGTCTACTGAAAAATATCCCTTTACTATGCAACCTAGTAAAATTTCCGTTTGATGTTGCGATGTACATGCAATAAGAGGTCATATTGAAAATGAAAGATTTCCTACCCTCTTTTAGTTGACGATCAATGTTGTTTCTTATCAACTCGGCCCGATTGATCAATGCACTAGTTTTGTCATCCTACATCATTCTAATGAATTAATACATCCATGTAGAGAAATATTTAGCATTCTTTTCTCCGGTGATTCTACACAACAAGCTGGTCTATGCCATCGATTCCTAAGTCAAGTCGACCTCACTATAGTTTTGGGAAACCTAGATGCTGTTTTGGTTTCTTCAAGTAGTTCACATTCATGATTTTAATATAATCAGATGTATTATTCTCCCATTGTTCGGTGGATTTTTTCATGCTCGCATCTAACACCTTTTCTTTTGTTGGGATCTTGAGAATTAGTTGAAAAATTGAGTATCAAGTCTTACCACTAGATTTCCTGATGTATATTCAATTGACCTAGTTAGAGGATCATATAACTTGGAACACTCTAATACAAATTCAGGAAATTGGGCAATATTAGGAAATGCAAGTGCTTTGATATTAATCCACTATTTGTCGGGGATTACATCGGAGGTATCTATCTTACTTCTTTCGACCTATATATTAACTCATTTATGGATACATGCCTCATGTTAGTATCACCGATTTCACAAGCTTAGATCCAATGCATGAATCAACAAAATAACCCCCTGTATTCATACTTTATATTTTCTCTTTGTGTTTCATTGACTCATCTAGCTTTAGATTTTCCTTTTATCCTAGCCTTGGAGGTTTCAACTAGAAGATTTGAATCTTCTTGGATAATGGATACCTCTTCTACTAATGATGAATTTTCCTCTGTGTCAAACATTTACGGTGATTTCCTTCAAGTAAACTATGTATGCAAAATCTTGAGATGTTAGCAATGGTTCTTTCTTAAGATGTATAATTTAAGTCAACCTATTGATCTCTTATAGGTAAATTTAAATTTATGAGAATATCCGGTGCTTATACGGTTAGTAAAGTACCCAAAATTCTTTTATAAGTGAATTTCCAAGCTTGATTGAAGTGAAGGTGTGTAGGAGTGCATATGCTTGAAGTTTTAAGTAAGCGAATAGGAGGGGTTAGTTTTTGCAAAGGCGAGAAGAAAGAGTCTCTTGAAAACCCACTTAATAAAGGATTTTAAGCAATATGGGGTAGGTTTTCCACAATATATAGGGCAAAAGCATTAGATGAAAAATATTCAAATCGTAAGAAAGATCATCACTAGAAAATCCGCTTAACATAAGTCTTCAACAATGGTGGATGATTCCACTCAACGTATTGAGGAAGTGGTAGTATTAGATAAAAAACCCACAAAATTTGTGTTTAAGCAATAAGGGGTCGGATTTCCACACAATGCATAAGACAACACAAGTAATTAGAAAACCCACATGGCTTAGGTTTCAAGTCGCAGGGTTTCTTTCGTCTGACATGTGGAATTATTATCACTTGGATTTCCGAGAAAGTAAGAACCTTGGAGAAATCCATTAAGTAGAGGGAAATAACACGTAAGAAAAAGAGAATTAATTTGAATAAATGATTTTCCTACTAGGGTTAAACTAGGGTTACTTTACAAGTTTTGAGTATTTCAAAGCACAAAATAAAGATGAATACAACTTGTTTATTCAACCTTCAACCTTTGCTAACAAATTTTAGACTAGTTCTCACATGATTCAATGGAAAAACAAATATTTTCCAAACACGAAATTGCTGAGATGATGGAAAAGCTAATTTGGCCTAACAACTATGGAAACACAAGACAAAAACTAAAAAAAATTAAGGGTAAACGAAGAACATACCTTTTCCACTAATGGGTTGAAGATGAATCACTTAAAAATTGCATTAGTTGGCCAGCACGAGGTCGCTTGAGATTTGTAGAGGCAGTTAATTTCTTGGATGATTTGGATGCATAAAGATGACATGGAATTACTTTTCCTTTTTAAACCCTCCACATCCTTAAATGTGCAAGGTACAAGTTCCACGTCAGCACATCTTAGAGGTGGGTTTTAATTATACCTTTTCTTTATTTACTTATGATGTAATGAGCTATGGTAATCCCGATTGGGTCAAGCAGTGAGTAGAATTAGGATATTTTGACTCGGATTTACTTGACTACTTAATATTGTTAAGCAAGTACAATAAGTTGAGAAATTAGATTAGGTAAGTACTTAGGGTTACGTGTTTTACTAACAACTTTTCTTGGTTGCTTTCTGAAGTAATAAAGGATCGTGTTTCTGCAATGATATGAATCGGGCTTTGCGAATAGCTTCCTTAATTTCTTTTTAGTAGCCATCGCTTTTACGCAATGAACTGACAGGGTATGAATCAATTTTTGGAATGACTTTACTTATTTACTTTTAGAAGTAAAGCACTCTTAAAAACCTACCTCGCATGATGTAGTTCAAATGAGGTTTTTGATAGAGACTTACTCTCAATTATGAAGTAAAGTAACTTAAAACACCCGGAAAGGTCTAGAGCGAATCCCATATTTATCTCTTTAGCAATTTTTGGAAACTTTGGGTGAGTGGATATTTTGCAATTGTGACCAAGCAACCACTTGAAGGTATCTGTTATCTAATTTTTCCCATGGGGAAACATTTGATAACATAGGGAAGAATCGGACTCGATTACAAAAGAGATCATTCATTATCATTCCAAACCATTTTAAGTAAATTTTGAGCATTGGGAACATTTGTGGTATTTGGGAGGGTTTACGAACATTCCGGGCTATTTTTCCCTTTTTCCAGTCTCGTAGATTTAGGATTTGTTAAAAGTAATATAAACTACCTTGGTGGGCCCACATTCGGTCATCAAGGGTATAGATTGATCAAAATTTATAACTTACCTCAAGAAGGTCTTACTATGTTCCCACAAATTTCTCGGTTGCAAAGGAAATCCCACTACAATTAAAATCAAGGTGAAAATTAATGTGGAGAACATAATGGCACTAAGCTACATTAGCTTGCCGAGCAACTTATTTGAGAAATGTTTCGGCGAGCTAGTTGATATTTCATAAAGGGGTGGATTGTTTAGGCGAGCATAGATCTTTGGGGTTGGGTAAGTTTTCTAGGTCATGTGGGGTTTTTAAGGGCTCAGCGGTTAAGTTTATATGAGTATGGGGATAGTGTATTTTACAATGAGAAAACATGGATGAGTGCGACTCAGAAGCATAGAAATGTTGTGATGATTGGAAAGAGATCGTGAAGGTGAGTTTAAGAAAACATAGGAACACATCACAAAAGATTGCAAAGTGTATAGTTTGAGTGGCACAGTCAAGTTGAATTCACAGGATCAAGCCTTGAGTTTGCATGAATTAAGGGAGCAAGAGCTCGAGTCACCAACGTCATGGCATGCAAACTAGGGTATTGATGTGGTAATAATGGGAATTCATTCGATCTCACCGTGGTGTGTTCAGAAGGTGGCCTAGTCATGAGGATAAAGAAACCGTGGAATGGGAGTATTCGGGTTGAATCGAGCATGATAATAGCTCGAACAAGCCATGGTGTGGTCGTCTCGGGCTCATATGGAAATTTGGATTTTCCGAGTTGATTACGGGAAATGTAGTATCGAGTTGTATGAGCTGATGAGGAGAATAGGGTTGTGTCGGTGTGTGAAAGACTTGGCTGAATGTGGAGATGACTACATTACATAAACAATATTGGCATGCATAAGCGAAACTTTGGGAGGTTGAGCCATGACTGTGTGCATGGTTGAGCTCGAGAGTTGAGTTACTTGGTTGCTCATTCAACACAAAGGCGATATTACAGAAATGACATGGTGAAGACTTGAGAATGACTTGGCTGAGTTGCAATCAAGAAGATTACAGAGGCCAGTGTGATGCGAGACAAAGGCTAAAAATATTCACTATCAAGCTAAGCCAAAGATGGAAATGCGGGTTTTAAGAAGACTTGAATTCATTTCCAACTGAGTGGGAAAATGGTTGAAAATTTCCCCATTCCAGTCATATACATGGGATAATTAAGGCATATTAGCCAAGGTTATCGAGCTCTTGTGCCCCACAAAGGATTGAAAATATGGATTCCCCACTCCGAGTAGAGCTTGGAAAAATGATGTTCGGTATCCCGAGCAAAAAAATCCAAGGGATTGGAGCTTGGTAGGTGGTCGGTTGACTTAGGATGATGTGGCAAGCCATGCAAATCTAAAACTCGAGCTTATCAAGATTTGATATCGATCGAAGGAAACTTTCTAACTCAATGAGTTGGGGATGCTTTGAAGCATTTCCAACATCAAAATGACGAGCTACAAGATAAAAAAATTGACGATGGTGGAGATAATACCATGGAAAACCAATATAATATTTCCACACGTGGGAAAATTTCATGATGGTTTTCATGCGGGGATGTCAAAATGGCAACCCAACATAAGATTTCCATGCAGAGGAAGAGTACGAGTTAGTTACCAATTCACTAAGAGAGTCGTAAGGGAATTTAAAGAATGATTGAGTGGTCTCACACAAGATGGCGAGTCATTTTCCAAGTTATGTGGAACCTTGTTGACGAGAGAGAGAAAACATGAAGACTCAAAACAAAGGATGCACGAGCGAGTTAAGATGAACGAGCGGCGAGTCATCGTTCAAAATGAATATAAGCTTGGGGTCGAGCTTGGGAGCGGAGTTGACATGGAGATAACTAGGTTCATTCACAATTAACTCGAGTTGAAACAATCGATCAAATACAACGATCTTAGTTTGATTAGGGTGTCTCAAGTAAATTATCGAGAGTAATGGCACACGCAGCCACGGGGAGCTTGACCATTGGTGATCTAGAAAATGAAAATCATAATGAAGGGGTAAGCTTGGCAAAAACAAGATCATTTCGAAGAAGTGAGTTTGGGTTTCGACAAGGTTCGATGCACGTAAGAGTATCGATTTTGCAAAAGCTCGAGTTCAACAAAGCTCAACAATGACCAACAGGAGGAGATTGATTGATATATGCGGTGATGAAGGGTGGTTGGAGTCCGATGAAAGCTTTTTTGAGCAAGTTATGAAAAACCACACTTTTAGGAGAGCTCGTCATGGTGAGCGAGTCATTGTGTAGCATGTTGGAGAACATAGATTTAGAGCCGTGATCGAGTCATTGATTGATTCAAGTAGCGGCATGGTAATATCTCGAGCTAATAAATAATATTGACCACGGGAATGCATGATCTCACCGAAGCCATATAGACGGGAGTTTGATATCATTTTTATTTGCGGCAGCATGTAACCAAGATTGAAAGGAGAACTCTCTTACATTGCTTACAAGAATTAAAATTTAGAGAATCCCCTTCAAGCTAGAAGGAGGGATGCTCGGTATGGGAATAACGTAAAAGCTCAATGAGTCGGAAAGAATGGAGCTCGGTTTAGAGCTCGGTGGAGAGCTCATTTTGGGAGCTCGACATGGGGAGCTTAGTCACAGTGGAAGCTAAAAGAGCTCGGGTTGGTAAAATCTGTTGAAGAAGAGTGCACGAGACAAACAGATGAGAAAGGAGCTCGTTGATGCATTTGAGAAACATCAATTGGCGGTAAGCCGTGCTGAACATGAAGATTGCAGTGAATGAGTCATTTGGTAGTCATGGTCCAAGTTGAAATTAAGAGCTCGTCGTGAAGGGCTTGGTTTGGAGCTTGATGCAGAATGTGAGCTTGGTTGTGGTTAACATGGAGGATCTCGACCCTAACTTGGTGAGTTGGCTCGGTGAGCCAACCAATGAGTTGGGTTGTTTTTGGCCTTTTTAACTATACCCCCTTTAGTGCAAAAACCAATCAATGGGGGTCCCACCATTAGTTTTAATTATATTAATATTTTTATTTTAAATATTTTATTAATAATATTTATTATTATTATTAAAATATTTTATTTAAATATTCCTTTAATTAATTAAGAGGATTAAGTCAAACTAGTTATTAATGGCACATGATGGAAGCTTCTAAAGTGGTTCAACCAACTGTAATAAATACATCTTGTACCTTCAATTTAGGAAGGGAATTATGAATTCTTCTCTCCTCTCTCACAATTTATTATATAAATTTAAGTTAGAATCTCATTCCAACGAGTTCCAACAGTCAGACAGGTTGGACAAGCTAGATATCTAAGACAAGTACAATGTTTTAAAGAGTCCTCTATCTTCTACAAGCTATCCTTGTATGTTGAGGGAAATTTCAAGCCTATTTTCCAAGACTGTAATGGCAACCAATGCTTCTTGAATATAGGATGCATTATACACATTATTGAAGCAATAAAAATGTGTGCTTTGTGACTAATCCGATCCTTTCATCCTTCTATACTTCTTTGTGCATTTTCTCATGCTTGTAGGTACACATGCAAGTTCACATTTCTAGTGCGCAGTTCTTGGAGATTTTTCTTATCAAATGGTGGAGTATTGCATGTAGTTGAGTTGTGATGCTTGTTCACCTTTCTCAAGTTCATCCTTCTTCTCTAGAATACGATAACTTGTTTTTCCGATCAAGTTTAACAAAGGGAACGCATGCTTCCTAGTCGGTGGTATTTTGTACCCTCTCTAAGTAGCAATAGGTGAATTTGACTTGTGGTGCACACACCCTCTTCAAATTAACCCTTCCTCAATCTGGAAAGACCCTTTATTTGGTGCATTACCATCCTTATTATAGTTTCATTTCTATAAATTTATTTCCCTAAAACCCATGAAAATGTTAGCATAGGTCTAGATAACCATTTTATTGCACTAGGAGTGGTACATCACTTAGTTTAGGAAGAGGAAGACAACCTTCTCCGAAGGTTCACCACGATCCCAAGTCCAGCAGCTTGAGAGGTAATCCCATGTGTCGCAATCACATCGAATGTCCTATTCACATTCAGGCCATTCGGAGGGTGCAGTGATTTGGCGATAACAGTTTTTGGCACACCCGGTGGGACCAAGAGTTGGTACTTCTCTTCTCACTTGCACAAATCAAAGTACCTGACGACTCTATATCTTTGGATTCCAAATCTCAGTGCGTTAACTTATGTGAAGAATTTAGACAAGATCTTATTCAAAGAAAGGAAATTATTAGCATATCGAACTTTCCTTGTCTCCTCCAAAGAGAAGAAGAAGAGGCATTTCAACATCACTAGTTATAGCTTTACCTCGTAGGGTTCATTCAAATCCTCCATATGGAAGGTTTCCTCCACCAAGGAACAATCAAACTCTTTCTGCTATGGCACGAAACCAAGTGTTTCCCCCTTTCAATGCAAGCAGTTCTCTTTTGGTAGCACAACATGACCCTATACCTATTGCGGCACTCAAAAGTTTACCCTTTTACATAGGGGAAACTCATGTTACTCCAGTGGAACATATTCTTGATGTAGCTAACATTTGTGCAAAGTACATAATATCATGGAGGATAACGTTGTGGTTAGACTTCTTTCTACCTCTTTCAAGGGAAAATCACTTCAATGGTTTCGAGGGTTAATTGTTGTCATTATAACCACTTGGGATAAGTTAGGAGAAAAGCTCTGTAACTAATTTGAAGACAAGAGTGATCACCTATCACTTTTGGAACAACTCACTACCATGAAGAGAGCTCCCAAGATACATGAGTGATTTAACTTCCGATTCCACGTGCCCTGGAATAAGATTCTCGACGCTCATAAATTCTTCTCCAAATAATGCATTTTTGTACTATTCATGAGCCTTGAATAGTGATGTATGAGCTTATGATCCAGTCCATGGGAGGGACAATATTACTCGATGCCTAAAACATTGCAATAAGAGTAGAAAATTCCTTAATTCGGAGCTCACAATAAAGCTCCATGACCGCCATTGTCTCCGGATCTTACAAAAATAATCCTATCATTGATCCTATTCCGAAACCTCTAATCAACCATATTAGTCCGCTCCTACCTTCAAATGATATATTTGTAGTCAATTCACTGCTACAAACTTTTGGAAACAAGATCATTGCACTCAAGTGGCAGAAATTTCAATATAACCATCCATACCAGCCACAAAATCAAAAGTATCAAGAAAACCATCCTCCTTTTCAAGGGAAAAATCAGCCACAAATCAAACTACAAATCAAGTTGCGTTCATGTCGACCTTTGAACTTTTGGAACCCTCTTGCTGCTAGCTCGTCTAGAGCCATAAAGTACGTGTTCAAAATAATATAGTTGAAGACTACGAATGGTGTTATCCTTTTTTCAACCACACAATCAAAATATTTTCCTCAATGGAGTTCTTGTCCAGGCCCTTATGGTTCAAAGTGTATCTCGCCTTTCCGAGCTAACAAAAAAACATCTAAACAAGAAACATCTAATCAAATGTAGGAACTGAAGAAACCACTTTGCTAAATTGGCAAGCGAGAATATTTTTACGGGTCGAATACCTATTCCTCATTAGTGGCGGAAAACACTCATTTAGAAAAGAGAGTAATGGAACCTCAACCTTCCAAATCTGATCAATCATCCACTTTATGGCCTCAACCACAAGAGGCGGTTTATAAAGATGCGGAAAGAAACTACCGAAACACCTATTAGCCAAGTTGCAAGGAAAGAAGGTGCTTTAGGCATCACAATACCCAATAAGCACTTTCTAAAGGAGGATCCCAATGCCCAAAGAAGTGTCAGAAAATTTAAAGAAATTCCCTTCATCATAGTAGAATAAATGAAGAAAACAAATGAGTGTTACTATGTGGGACACACTCTCAATTCCTTCTCAAATAAATTTGTTGTGAGAGGATCTAAATAGTTCTGGTACAACCGATGGATTGTCACGTCGTAGAGCAACAACTTCTACAAGTTTGTGTCAACCAGATGGGAAAATTATTTCTAAACCCAACAAATCACCACCATTCTATATTTTCCTAATCATTGAAACCAACTAGTGCAAAATTGCATGATCAATTATATTTTCGGGATCTCGGTCATGCCCAAACAAATTGTAGATGTACTAGGCATACAATATGCCCCGGTTGCAAGAGGAGTTATTCAGCTAGATGAAACAACTATTAAGATGGTTGGAGTTATCAAGGTACTTCAACTTACCATCCATGCATTCCCAAGTTTTTCATTCACCCAAGACATATCCATTATTAATCTCCCTCCTCTATTTTCCATCTTTCTATCATGAGATTTCACTACCAAGATGGGTGGTTATCTATTAACCAATTGGTCACATATGATTCTTAGGACTTGATACGGAGCCAAAGTGACTATAACGGTGGAACCAATTTGCCATAATCATGTCGAACCCTACACTTCTAGTCCTATAAATAAGAATTACACCATCAGAGATCTAGAAGAATAAGATGTCGATCATGAACTGGGCACTCTTGTTGAAGAAGTCCCCGATATCTTTGTGCTAGATGAAGTAAGTGGAGATCATTAGTGAAATCTCTAGGCTGATTTTTTAGCGTAAGAATAAGCTATGTTTGTTGCTGTTGGAAGAAACATGATTTGCTACCTACTGTATTCATGAAGAAGATACAATCATACCGTAATTGGTCAAAACATTGAGTGATTCGGAAGGATTGTGGCAATTGTTCTTCGATGGATCAAGAAGTAAGAATGGATCTGGTGCTAGTGTTATGTTAATTTCTCCGGAGGGAGATAAGTAATTCTCATTTTTTGGTTGCTTGCAATTATGTTGCACTAACAATGTATTCTTGAATACGAGGCCCTTGTGCAAGGAAATCAGTTAGCCCAAAAGAAGGGATTCAAAGCCCTTACTATTTTTGGAGATAGTGAGTTAGTTGTTCATCAAGAGATGGCATGCAACAGTGTATCTAAGAATGATCTTGTAAGGCCTCATTAGGCCTAAGCGATGGTTCATTGCCTCCTAATGCCATTGGGCCTGATTGGGTGTATATGTGGTGGGCCCAGAGATCACATGGTTGCATCCAGCTCCATCGTGTGGGGGTGTGTTGGCATAGCAGCTGATTAACACGATGAGATACCTCTCTACCATCAGTTTGAGCTTTTGGTGTGATGGAAAATCATACATGGTATTAGAGCCAAGTAGTTAAGCACACCATCCCTGGAGTAGTACTGGGATGGGTGACCTCCCGATAAGTCCCGGTTTCATTGCCTCCTAATGTCATTGGGCCTAGAGCTCACGTGGTTACATCCGACTCCATCATGTGGGGATGTGTTGGCGTAGCAGCTAATTAACACGATGAGATCCTCTCCACCACTAGTTCGAGCTTTTGGTGTGACGGAAAATCATACATGGTATCGAGCCGAGGTAGTTAAGCACATTTCTATTCATTTATGAGCATGCAAGACACTCTGCTATATTTTCTCTATGTAAGATTTTTTTCGTTGAGCAAGTTCTTCCATTACTTGATCAATTCTTTCTTTCTATCATTTGGAGCTATCACGATTCGGTGGAGTGCAACTACTTCGTGGTGCCTCGTTTTTGATTTGATTCTCGAAACTCTTTTCACGGTATCAAAGCTACACGACTTGCCGTCACACCAAAATCTCGAACTGGTGGTGGAGAGGGATCTCATCGTGTTAATCAGCCATGCGCCAACAAGAAGAAAAATAAAAGTTCATTAACATAACTATGATCCCCATGACTTAGATCTTATTGCTATCATGCATGTATTGCAAGTTTGGAGGCACCACCTGTTGGGAAAAACTTGTGAACTAAAAACATACCACATGGGTAAAAGTAATGATAACCAAATTTTACCAAGCCAAGAACTCGGATGCTAATCAAACACCACAATAAATAAGATGAAATCAATTTGATAGAATAACTTTACATAAACTTTTGTAAAAAAATGAGCAACAATATCATATATTATGATGGAACTCAATGAAATACAATGAGAATGGGCCTTACTTATATAGGAAAGGAATAACAATCTAAGAACTAATCAAGGTCATAGATCAAGTCGTAAATCAAGGAAATAAGTAGTCATCAAAGAGCTAGTCAAGACCATAGACTTAGGAAAGAACTAGACATGAAGGATCTAGTCAAGTCTGATAGATCAAGGAAAGAATTATACTTAACAACTATAAAATATCCCCCTAATATCTAAATAAATAAAAATTAATATTCACACACGTAAGTGGGTGAGGATAAATACAATAAAGGTAAATAAAGTACCTAGGTGAATATGAGCTAAGGTAAATACCTACTCTAACAATGGGGCTAAAGTACATCTTTTCACATCCAAATTTGAATGCAAGACAACACAGGATGATGTAATTTCTATCACAATATGATTTTTATATAAATTATATTAAAGGGAAGGAAAATTGTGTAGCATATGCCTTAAGCCGTAGGAAGCATATTTCTTCTATTATTACTTTAAGAACCCAGTTTAAAGATGAAGTTAGAGAACAACTTCAGTTTGATCCTTACTATCAACAAGTTAAAACAACACTAGTAAATAATCCTAGTGATAAGAGGTATGATGGTTTCAAATTTGAACATGATGGAATTCTGTGTTATTTCAGCAGAGTATATGTGCCTTTGGGAAATGAATTAAGAACTAAAGTACTTAAGGAATTTCACAATGTGCCTTATTCAGGTCATTTGGGGGTAACAAAATTGTTAACTGACATAAAAAGACAATATTTCTAGAATTAGATGAAAAAGGATGTAACAAATTATGTCACTCACTTCTTAAAATTCAAGAGGGTTAAGGAAGAACATTTACATAATGAGGGATTTTTTTACCCACATAATGTACACCTCAAGTATAAAAGGAAAGTACTTAACATGGATTCAATCCAAGGATTTCCATTTTCCAAAAATAAACATGATGTAATTTTGGTTGTGGTGGATAAGCTCACAAAAGTGGCACATTTTTTTCTGGGAAACATAAAGATGATTCACCGGTACTAGAAAGAATATTTGTTCAAGAAATATTTAGATTGCATGGAATACTAGAGTTGATCATATCATATAGAGATCTTAGGATGACTTCTATATTTGGGTAGATATTTATTGCAGCCTTAGGAAAGAAACTAAATTTTAGCTCAGCTTATCATTTGGAAACAAATGGACAGACAGAAATGGTAAATAAATTCTCATACGATATGCTGAGGATGCATTACATGAATAAAAAGTAAAGTGGGAACAATACCTTACACTAGTTAAGTTTGCATACAATGACATGCATCACTCCTCACTAAAAATGGATCCTTTCTAAGCCTTGTATGGAAAAAGGTGTAGAGCATCTATTAGATAGGATAAAATTGAAGATATGGAAGTTGTAGGGCCTAAAATGTTAACAAAAATGAAAAAAATAAATAAAACTCATCGTGAGCGATTAAAGGTAGTATTTGACTCAAATAATCTAGTTATGTTGATTTAAAAAGAGTGGATGGAAATTTAATGTTGGTGATAAAGTATTTTTAGGGTAAATCCCAAAAAGGTTCTCTTACCTTTAGCAAGGCTTCTAAGTTGTCATCTAGATTTGTGGGACCCTTTGAAATCTTAGAGATTGTAGCTTCTATAACATACATACTGGATTTACCTCTTGCATTTTCCAAAATGCACGATGTCTTCCATGTATCCTGCTGAAAAATTATGTTGCTAAATTAACTCATATACTAAATTGGGATTCGTTATAGGTGTAGGATCTTGAGATCATCACAGTTGAGCCCATAAGGATTTTGGAAACACATAAGTTGTATCTCGAAATCATGATATTTCAAAATTCAAGGTCCAATGGGACAAGTATTCATAAGAAAGTAGAACTTGGGAAAATATAGATGACATGCTGGCTGCTTTTCCTTTTTTGTTTGATCAAGTTTAAAACTAGAATAATGATCTTAATTATTTCTATTTGATTTTTTTACTATATTAATGACCATCTGAGTCATGAATAATTATTATGTTATGAATTTCTACCTTTATAAAAGTTGTTACAACTTGAATAAATTTTGAAATAAATTTTTACGGAAAATTTGGGGTATTGTCATGGTTTTCTAAATATATTTCTTGTTGTATTGGTTAAGTGGGTTACTAATTTAAATGAATAAAATATTTCATCAGGAAAATGAATATTTTTAGGGGAAGTATGTAACATCCCTCCCTTTTGAGTCTCAAAATTGGCGGCCAGTATAGATGTCCAATAGATCATCATCGGCTAAAATTAAGTGATAGGGATAATTCTTCACTTTTAAAAATAACTCAATCTTTGTTTAAATGAAGTTAAGTTAACATTTGAGAGTCTTGGATCACACCAATAGTTTTTGTCTCATATATGTTTTAAAATATGATTTTGGAAAGTATCTGAGAATACAATAATTATGTTGTGTGTTTATTCTCTTTCTTAGACTCTTACATTGGGTCATTTGTTAGGCCACTCAACATTAGTTATGGCATGTTATGAGTTTTTAACTTGTCTATACAAGTGTTGATTTATTAGAATACTTGGCATATGGGCATGGGTAAATACATTAATCCTTATTTAAATTCATGGAGGTTAATTGAATTTCATTAAAATAGAATATTGTTTCACATGAAAAGAGTGGGTGGCATGTATTAGTGTCTTATTGGGATTACATGGCATGTTAGTTGTGTGGCATTGGTGACTTGGGAAAATAACTTGGCAAATTTAGTTTGAATCATGTTTGATTAATTTTATCGAAGTTGGCTTGTTTGTGTGTCACGAGGAAATAACATTGAGCGGTATTGGGTTTTAATGCTTCATTAAGTAATGGCCAACTCCTTAGCAATAGCTAGCTTTCTGAAAAGCAAACCATAAACTTGGTCACATTATCTCTTTTTGATCATTTGGTTTGTTTGGTTTGAGCTATTTTTGGGGTTTCAAAGGAAGTGTAATTTCTCTCCACTGTGCATGTTTTATAGTCATGAATGATATTATTAAAATGGATAAGGAGGCATAATGTTTAAAAAAGGAATGTTTTCATGAAAGCATTGTAGTTATTGATTCTTGAAGAATATTGGATGAGAAAGGAAGGTGAGTCGAGAAAAATGGATATTGCAGGAATGAGCTTCTCCTTGATACTCTAAATCATAATGTTTATATTTTGTTAATAGTAATTTGGGGTGTTTTGTGTGTTTGGTTTTTATGGTAGAATGTTTTTATATATTTATACCCATCTACTAGGTTGCATGTCAAAATTGTGAATAGATTTATGAGTTTAAGTGTTTTATGCTTACTAGGTATGTGTATTCTTATGAGTGAAATGAGTTCTATGAGTTAAGTGTTTTTCATTTTCTGGGTTCATGTATTCTTGTGAATGGGGTGAGTATTCAATATCTAAGTCGGTAATGTTTTTTAATGATTGAAACTATTGCATTTTTTGGTAGCAATTTGGAAAAACCCATAATGGGTTTTCATGCTATAATTTTATTATGGAAGTGTGTGCACATTTTTTTGAGTTAAGAAAATCTTAGTTCCTTTAGTTGACATAATATTTCAAATAACGTTCGAGACTTAAAGTAGGATACATGAAGTTACTATTTTTGAATGCGTTGTTATAAGGATTAGCCACCAATATTTTGGTAATTGTAAATGAGAATGTATGAGGGTGTTTTTTATTCTTATTTTTAGATATGAATATTTCGTAGAATAATATCAATTTTTTAGTCTACGATCTTATAATTAGATAAGTGTTGTATTTTGTCCTTATATTGGATATAAAATTTGATATTTGTTAAATTTAGAAGATGTTAAGAATGATGAGAATTGTTCGAAGCACGATGGACTGAGAGAGGGGTGAATCATTCCTTCAAAAACCTTAGCCAATTCAATTGAACTTGTATAAAAAAATAATCATTCAACAATGCATTAATGTAAGCTTAACAACATGAAACCTTCATCCACATGAGCATAATCAAGAGAGAGTAAACAAGAACACATGATATAAGTGGGAAACCCTAAAGGGGAAGAAAACACACTAAATTTTTTTATTATATTACACAAACCAAAATAATTTCATGAATATGACACATCACACAAAATTGGTTGAGTGGGGCACCAACCCCATAAGGAGCACTAACCCGTATTTAACAACACAACCACCCTACAAGGAGGCTATAACCCCTTAAGTTGATCAAGAACCAACTCAACCACCTAAAAATGGATGATCACTGATGATATGCTACTCACACAACTGATAGTGATCCAAGTTCATCTCCAAACACACCAAACCCTCATCAAATATCTATCTCTCTCATAACTCGCTTAAGTTTGCTTCTTTATGGACTAAATTAATCAATCACCATTTCTGCTCTTCCTCTCAACTATGCTCATACATTAAAACAATCTCTTGCCTATGTCTTGATGTACTTAAACCACTTTCACTCTCTCTCTCTCTCTCTTAGCTCACACTTTTCTCTCTTTTCAAGTAGTTTAAAATGAACAAATACATGAATCTTCATCTAACATTACTAGGTCAGACATGACCATTAAGGTCAGTCATACCAACTTAAAAATATACCTACACATTCATATAAATTCACATGAAGGACCCATATGGGTTGGAAATGCACCAAGACATCTAGTAAGCTTGCACTATGCCAAGAAGACTAAAAACACCATCACCAAACACACCAAGACCTCCAAGAGCTTCATGATTTTTGTAAAATCCTCTAAAGGCTCCACACATGTCTAGGAAACCATATGAAAATCATAAATATGATAAATAACCTATTAATTATTCATTTTCTTCATATCACCACCAAGTAGGACTATTTCCTACTCAAATTAGGCACCTCCAAGAACCAATCTCCAACAAGGAAGTCCAAGATCACACCGTGAAGAACAACTCAACCATTGCATGTAATAACTCATTGGAAATCCAGTGACATGTATAAAAATTATAAGAAATTTATACATCATGATTTAACCAAAAAAACCATTGAGACAACTTTTACCTTGAGGTAGATTGAATTTACGATAAACCATTTTTACAAACTTAACCATCTAACAAACTTTATGACACTTTCAAGCTCTCTAAATGCATGAAATAAGTCCAAATTTCATTCCTATTCACTCTCTAATGGATATACATCATCATCTAATCCAATATATTGGTATTTTAGACAAATCTTTAGACCAAACCTCTATTGTCCTGAACCAGTCAAACTAGGTAAACTTTTGATCTTCTTCACGATACATAAACTCATCTCTAAATCTCAACCAAGGCTTCAATCATGTCATGTAGGATTTTTAAAACACACCAAATTCCATAAAACTTCACCACTAATACCACAAGTCCTGAACACCACCTAACTCCAAGACTTTTAAAAATGCCCTTTAGGCCAAAAAACCAATCTTCATGTATTGACCTATGCAAAGCCATAAAATGGCTTCACCAAGATATAAAATAACTCCAAACATGTATAATTACTCGCAAAAAATAATGACATTAATTTAGTGATAGGGTCTAATGGAAATCTTGAGATAAAAATCTTATTTTTCTTGAAACTAGCATATTTGAGTGGGCTCCACTAACTTTCATGGCCTCAAACCACCACCATTTGAAATAGGGGAGAGTTTTATCAATCCTCAAATCTTAAAATTTTATGATCCAATCCATTTTTTTCTCAAACAAATAAGTTTTCCTCCATCGTTATCAAACTAGGGTTTAAGAAGGTTTTTGACCTTCTTAACAATCGTTCACAAAAGATATACCCTCATTCAACTTCATTTCAGATATAATATCTTCTTAGTACCATGATTTAAAATCCATAAAATTATCATGGTACGATGAATATTTACACGTGTCATCCAAGTTGATTTCTCTCACATCAAGCTAAGAAACATGCATTCTAAAACTCAGTATGATCAAAAACCTCATAACTTGTAAAATCTTCTTCATATCAACCTGAATTTTTTTCTAAAACACCATGAAAACATCTAAAAAAATTCCAATGGTTCCTTAATCATAAATGGGCTGAATATTCTCAATGACCATGACTTGCATAGCTAGGTCCTAGTAAATAAGCATGTTTAGACCAAAACAAAGTAGAAGCACTTCATACCTCAGCACGAAACATCTTCAAAAGGCCTTGAAAACCTTAAGACATCATGTATTAATCACCTACATGCATTCATGGGATCATATAGCTCTGCAATCGATGGTCATGCCATGCATCCAAGCACCTATATTAGGTCTAGAGTATTAACTATAAACCTTGTTCTCACCGTACAACCAACCTCTCAACCTATATGAGTGTATCATCACACTCCAATCATGTTGTACATGCTTATACCATGATCCTCAATCCACCATGCAACTTAAACCATCATGTGTTATCGCCAGCTACCTAGGTCTCCCGATTAGGCCTCTTTGGGCCAAGCCATTCTCACTTTCCTCATCCTTGTCAAGCATGCCACATATTGTTTTCCCATAACAAAATCATTCCAAGAATTATCTTATACACCTAGAACTTATAATAAATTTTCATTAATGTGCATACATATTTACATCAATGAAAACACTAACTCAATCATGTCATAGGAATATTTTCGTAATAGGAAAGTAATATTGGTTTGTTGGATATTGATGTTTTTATGAAATGAATTCTTAACTAATTAAATTGTAGAAAGAGTATGATTAGTCTGCATAAGTTTATTACTTGATGAATTTTTATGGTTTGTTGTGAATTACAAACTGAAGTTAATTATTTTTGATTAAATATGATTCGATATGAATTACAAGTAAAGTTAAATATTTGTTGATTTATTATGGTCTGATGCAAGTTGATGATGTTATACTTGTTGATTTAATTTGGTTAGTTTGAATTAGCAAGTTGACTTGATCTAGTATGGGGTCAAACCTTGATTTTTATTCTCATTATATAATGGTTATGATATAGAATATGAGTGATTTGACTCATGCCAGTTTTCTCGAATTGACCCATGTATATTTCTCTCGTAGAACATGTGCATGTAAATAAGATAAAACAAGAATTGAATACTCTAGACTGATTTAATACTATTTTTATTTTATTATGACCTCATGGTCATATATAAAAGGAAAATGAAAAAGGTTCCTTATTTTGTGTTAAATGATTTCGTAAATTAACTTAGTTGTTTAAGATGGGCATATGACCCTAATGTATAATCCTAAAATATATTTTGTTGTTTGTATAATGAAGAAAGTTGGTTTCACAACCTTTGATAATTATGCACTAGTTATGAACCTCTCTGTTTTGATTAAATATAATTGGTTTATTTAATCAAGCATGTTATATAAGGGTAAATATTATTTACATCCCTATTTTGATGGCCTTGTTTTTTTATAAATTTCTATCAATCTAATAAATTAAGTGCATTGAAGACCTTTAAATGTTTTATTATGACATTACTCAATTTAGTCCTTCACTTAAACTAATATTATGATTAATTAAGTAAAAACATTAGAAAGTATGTTGTTGGATACATTGTTTATCATGGGAATCATGATATTGATCATTAATTAAATATTGATTAAAATGTATGTGGTCATGAATGATAATATAATATATACTTCAAAATATGAAGGTATGATGATAGTAAATGAAGTTAATGAACATATAGCTTAGAATAAAAATGGGAATGGTTAACTTATATTGATCAGTCTTAATCATTATTCTTCTATTGGTGAAATGATTTATCTCAACGGAAAATTAGGAGCTTTCGCTACTCTCTGGGACTCGCTCCCTTTGCTTAGAAATTTGGTAGCTCCATTTATTGAAAATAAGGAAATATGTACACTATTCTAACCATTTGAGGGTGATCTTACATTTGGTGATTGCATGGGGATAATTCACTAAACCTATAGCACAAAGTCTTTGTCAATGTACAAGCGAGGAACCTGTGTGAGTATGAATAAGAAGGAGAAAGTGAGGAGGGGTTTTATTTAATAAATAACATACAAATTTTATTGACATAAAACCATAACATTCCCAAGTTATCAAAAATAAGACAATAATAAATAAAGCAAGACGACAAACAAAAATAACACTAAGTCCAATTGCATTATATTCATCAAAAGATACAATATTTTCCTAATTGTGTAGGATTACAATACTCTATTAGAGTATTACTTGAGATGGAGAGGGCGTATGAAATAAGAAATGTAGGAAAAACCGTTTTCTAGAGAAGAGAAAAAAATGTTCCTTTGATATGACAAGAGATCTTCCTTAAATTATTGTATTCGTCCACATTCCTACATGACTTCTCACCTTAATTTCGAGAATAAGAAATTTTTCCTTATTTTAAGATAAGTAATTTTACAAAATTGGAAAAGAGGCTACTTAAGTTGGTTTTTTTCGAAAAAATGCATTTCTTAACGAAGAATTATAAAACCTTAGGACTTCCTTTGAAAAACCAAACCTACAACATGTATGAACAGAAAGGGGGAAGAAGAACATCAATCAATAGGTAAAGCTTGTGAAGAATATCCTTTTATGTGGCGAGTGGAGAATTTTCAATATTTCCCATAGTTTCATTGAACTTGTACACTACCTTAGAAAATTTTCCTTTGTAGGGAATGAAGGTGTTAGAGTGGATATCTAACTAGTGATCTAATGCACTCGAATGATTTTTAATGTTTGATCCACTTTGGAATATTCTTAGCAACATTGGATATAAGCGATATTATATGAACAAGTTTGTCCATGAGCTCATATTTGTAAGACCACGGAATGACAACTCATCTCTTACAATATCTTTGAAATGTTTGCAAATCCCATCAGATGATATTGACCACGACTAAAAATCATGACACCTCATCTTGCCCAAAACATTTTTGACCTCTTCTTTGATTTCATGACACGGGTTACGATGATACTGACTAGTCTTCCATGGCTTCATACAAGGATCTCATCTTCCACTCGATGGTCCTTACTGGAGTGAGGGAATAATTATCTTCTTGACTCAAGAACACTTACTTTCCACACACAGTGTTTTGGGGTTGACTATGCTCATTTTGTGAAGATTTAGGAGAAAATTGTTCCAGGTGATCCACTTCCACCTTGATCATAACAATCACATCTAATTTTTTTCGACAAGGAAATAATTTTGAAAATCATAACCATTTCAAGTAGCAGATCACACCCTTTCTAGATAATAGAATCAATACATGAATTTTCATCTTTACCATTTTACCCATTCTCTTGAATTCTTGTATAGTGTGTGATTCGATCTTGTTCATGGGAACAATAGACTATGAAGGAATGAGCGGAGGCACATATGGATCCAAAAGTTACGAACATATGAGGTCAAAGTATGAATTTTTTTCTCTGTAATTTCTCCTTGGTTACCTCGCTCTCCCTTATTTTAGTGACAAGTCTTATAATGGTCTATTCAAAATTGTGAATGTGTCCCTCTGGCCCAAGCTCACCAAGGAGTACCATGTCATCTTATAATATTTTTTTCTCATCTCTACTTCATCCTTTTAAAATGTAGGTTGAGAAAACTCAATAAACTATTATCATGAAGAACCAGTCATGACCATAGAGGTCATCTTAGGTTTCATTAAGTGAGGGGAAGGCTTCCAAATCTTAGAAGATAACTTGATTGTTGGTGTCCTTACTTTGGCCACGAGACGTTGATGGTTTTGATGAGCTAATGTAACCATTAGAAGACCATATCCATGGATGATTATGAGGCATGAGCTGCGGGGCTAAAAGAAGGGGACACTAGCACTACAACTTGGCTACATGTCTGAGAAGGATAGTGAACACTTTCCTCATGAGGGTGAATAGGTGGTGTGATTGATCGGTAGAAAGAATGTGTCAAAAACTCTAGAGACACATGTTTTATTATTACAAGAGAGAAAAGAGGCTCCTTGGTCTCAAGGAAATTTGTGTTTGATAGTTTCACTGACATATTTCTTCTTATGGGCTTAGGTGGATACTTCGGGATGACCTATTTGTCCAGAGGATGCTCCTCGATGTCTCGGGGTTCCTATTTCTATTACATATACCTTACTTGTTGCTTATTTGATTGCCTTAGGAGATGAAGATGGAGGAGGAGAAAAACTTATCTCATGGAGCTTTTAGAAGAACCATTTTCTTAACCTTTGCAAAACTGAAGTGACGAACAGGATCCATATATCATTGGGTTCAATATCGAAAAAATCAATAGGAAGAAATGTTTCAAACCATATCTTTTACACACTTACGTTTGAAAACATAACTTTCATCATCTTAGATGTCCATTTTTTCCCAATCAATCTTGAAGTCCTCCATCTGCTGCACAATCAACGTTGAAAATTCTCTTTTCCTTTCCTATGTTTCGTCACCGCAATCTTCCTTATAATCCTCCAATGATGGTTGATGACACATAGTGAGATTTTTATTTATCCTTTCATGTACTTTTTGTCTTCAATCTTTTTTTTTTTTTGGGGGAATAGAAGAAAAAATTAAAGGATCCAAAGGAGGATTCAAGGTTACTTACATCAATTAAATTCTTGCAAGTATAGATTCCTAGAGAAATTGGGAATGTCATTCCTTTTCTATTTCTTTCCCAGCACCAAATGTGTGCCTATGATAACTAATTGTAGAGTTTAATCAACACCATCTTTTACTTAGATACTGCAGGAGCTTCAATGGCACATCTTCAAATCCTAGGACATAGATATACGAGAAGGTCTTGAATTGGGTAAAGTAGCTCCAACACGTACACATTAATGTACACGATTCAGCTGAGAATATTTGATTTACATATCCCTCTATTTTTATAACTAGATACATGATAAAAAGATCATTTACTTTCGCAAAATTCGTTTCGTATTCCTTCCAAGTGAATTTTGGGTAAGTTTGGTACATAGGTGAATTCTTCAGAATATTCCTTTTAGTAGTAATTTTGGGCCACCTCTGTAATGCCACAATTGACTAGACCAAGTATGGGGTCATTGTGAACTTCCTCGTGCTTCCCAATTTGATGAGATGAGATTGTAAATTATCTTTGATGATCTGAATCCAATCAACCACATGAGATGCTTCTATGCCTATCACAATTAACTCAGACATCTAAGGTTGAAATTCCCTCGTTAATGGTTCCCCCATAAGTCTATTGAATAGCATGATATAATCATACGTTTCTTCCATGAATTCCTCCCTAGGGAGAGTTTTTTGGTACCCATGAGAGCTTGCGTGGTGTTTTCACCCAACTACCCATTGTCATTCCCTACGAGCATGACTCTTTCCTTTCCCATTCATCCAAGCCATATTATTTTTTAGTATCAATTTTTTTTTGGACCTTTGAACACACAATCACTTCGATATCCCCTATGGTGCCAGCATAGTTGTGATCGAGACATCATCATCTGCAGTGATAGACTAACTTTCTGGTTCGTAGCTCCTGGCGCTTGCCAGAACGAACTCAGAATCTTGGAGTGCAAGGTGGAAAGTAGTAACTATGTACAATTCACTTCAAAGTATAATATCTTCTAATGGCATGCGAATTCCTTCTTCCATTATGCGCTTTAGATCATCGAAGTCTAGGTGTTATACATTATTGTCTCCAATGTCAAGATATTTAGATATCAATATGTGGACATGCTCATATAAAAATTATGGAACTTAATTTTGTGAGTTTGGAGCTTTAATGACCTTAGTAAGTGATAGGAATGAATTGGTTTAAATTAAAATGGATTCCGCAAATGTTTCCAAAAACCCATACATTTGTGTGTATTTTGGCACTACGGGCTGCTGATTTCATAATTGGGGAAAAATTTGAGAAAATAAAATCCAAATCAAATGCGAGTCGATTTTTAGAAATATAATCCCAAAACAAACAAGTTGTCTAAATTTGGTTCGATTCTCTCATTGGAAATATCAGGAAAGTGAAAAAGGGTTCTGGTTAAAAGAAACGCTTTGAAAATGGTGGAAATTAGAGGAAGGGAAAATATTTATCCTGCAATTCCATGATCTAATTTTATTTGTTTGATCTCTTCTTGGGATCACTTTGATTATCTTGAGGAGAAGAAAAGGTTCTCCAGAAGTTTCGATGGATTTTCTCATGGGGTTTGAGATAAATAACAAGATCAAATTTACAAGAGTATGGGGTTTTGAAGGGATTTTAGAGCTGTAGGAGTGTATTTCATGTATCTTTAGATTTATTCATCTTGATATTATGATTATATGTTTAAAACAACACATATGGTCATAGGAGGGATCCCTCCAAGTTTTAAGTTGATCTTTTGTGTGATTTCAATGAAAGTTGTCTTGAAATTTTTGGTTTTTTAAATGCTAAAGCTAAGCTTAACCAAAAACACAGTCATTAATATATTTTTATGGGGTTTACATAAGGTAATAGTAATTTCTCTTCTTAAATGTGTTATAACTAGGAATCTATGGTCCAAATTTGAGGGGAAACAAATAAAATGGCTAAGAGTTATGAGAAAAATATGATCTTGGAAACTAGGGTATCAAAGTGATTTTTTTGTTGTTTGGATGATCACACCAAATTGGAGAAGATATTTAATGGCTTCCATTACACTTTTTAGTTTTTTTTTCAGTTTGGGTGAAATGGAGGCAAGAATAGATGATTTATAAGGTTTGAGGTGGAAAAATGAAGCACATGGTGGAGTGTGAAGGAAGAAAAATTGGAGAGGTGGATATTTGAATGTATCATGCACCATAGGTGCTTTTTTTGAGTGCGCAAGATCTCAAAACAGTTTCCCAATGTGCATGGTGGAGTTTGGGTTGCACCACACACTTGGATGATTGTAAGAAACAACATGCACATTACACCCACAAACCCATTTTAATTTATTTTTCCCTTGATTAGCATGTATGTATATGGATTAAATGAATTGATACAAGAATAGAACACTTTTGGGGTGGATGTCCACCTTAAAAGTACACCTAAGGTTCATGGGGTTCAAAACTTGAACCCGGGGAGAAATCTAGGCCTGACGATAACTAAAAATACTTGCCAAAGTCAAAATAGTACATCTCCAAGCCTTTTGTTTTGTTTTGACATTGGGGAATTGACCAATAGGAGCGAGGAACACTTTTGTGGTGCATGTGCACCTCAAACATGCTCCCAAGGTGCATGAGGGTCAAAAAGTGCCCCTAAGAACCTTGCGCATGGTCTAGAGCTTTGTTTGGACCCTTGGTAGGATCCAAGATTTAATTTCTACACTTAAGGCTCAATTTTCCATGGATTTTGGCCGTCAAATATATAAAAATGTATGGAAAAGGGCTGTGCACCCAATGAGAACTTTTATAAAGCATGAAAATTTTATATTCATCAATATTTATATATACCCTCTCTTTTTGCCTCGGATGGTGTGCCGGTGAGCAACAATATAGAAATAGTTTTTGAACGGTGTGAGAAAAAACTACTTATGGATACTAAAGAGTATTTAAAATAGCCCTTGAGATTTTAAAAGTTTTCCAATTACATGGGATGTACCCATAGTCTTTCGTGAAAGAATATTTTGTCAAAGAGACACATTGTAGCAGTGTCGAAAGGAGTTCTCCCTTTTGATGCTCTCAAAATTTATTACAATAATTCCATCATGAAGTAGGATCCAACAAATTTGTAATGCCTAGGGTATAATATCCCAAATCCTCACGAGACTCTTGAAATATTTTTCTGAAATTGAGTCTTCAACACCACTTGTATTTTCATTATTCCCAAAAAGTGCATGTGAAGAAAACTTTCCCAAGACCATTCAAAAGACTCCAAAATGTTTCCTAAGTCATTTCATCTTAGAAAAAACTTTTATACCTTTCCCATGACTATAACTAGGCCTTACGAGAATACTCAAGGTTCCTAGAAACATCATTTGAAGTTGATCTTTGAAAACAGGTGGTTTTATTAACTTTGACATTTTTTGCTACTTGGACCTATTTTAACCAAATTTACCCGAATGGGGAATATTTTCAATTGGGTTATAGCATAAAATTCAATGAAATTTTACATGCCAACATTTGGATGCTACTCAAGGACTTGACTTGATTTGACACAAAGTGATAACAAGGCAGGAAGAAACTCTAGTATCTCAATACACAAAGTGAACCATTGCCTTATCCATTGGGCTATACTGAGTCTAGTACAAGCACATATATAGATGAAAAATGCACACTTACATAATGAAGGAATCAAAACATGCACTAGAAAGTGAAAATACAAATGATGGGAAAGGGAAACAGAAACCTAAATTCACCTATGGTACAGGTGGGGGACAACCCACTTTCGGTGTTTGTATAAATTCAAGTATTGCCCACCGCAAGGAAATTCCAAAAAGGCATGTACCTTCCACATATGAGGGATAGAAAGTATTTTCTTCGCAATCTTACCTAAAATTTAATGGTGCTAACCAAAAATATTTGAATTTTATGTGATTGCCTTTTGGATCTTTCCTTTTATCCCATAATAAGACAAGATCACCAATTTGAAATATTTTTCCTTATCCTTTTTTTCAAAAATATTATTCACTTCAAAATTATGTTTTTGATTTGATCAACCAAATTCAACTTGTCTTCACTAATTTTCTCAAGATATAAATTCTCTTATCTAGAGAATCATGGAATTATCCATCTTCAACTTCCTGTCAATTTGTGAGAAAATAATTCCATCGTGATTGGAATCACGACATTGATTCCATAAAGAAATTGCAATGGTGACATACCAATTTTCTTTTCGAGTGATCTTGTCTTCCCACAATGCATCATAAATCTTCTTATGCCAATTTCTATGATTTTGATCCACTGTTTATGGACGATTATTACAATATTCTTATTACTAGATTTGTCTTGACCATTCCCTTATGGGTAATAGTATGATGCATGTGAAAGTGATATTCCATAGCTATAACAAAACTCGATCAACTCCATTGATGAAAAGTATGTTACATTATCAACTACCACCTTATGAGGAATTCCAAAATAGATGATGATGTTCTCTTTGATGAAGTTACATACCATTTTGGTGTTATCTTGTTTGACAGGGATGGCATCCACCCATTTGGTGAAGTATTCTTTGGCTTCGAGAACATAGGAATGACTTGCACTCAAGTGAGGATTGAGAACACCAATAAAATCTAGGCCCCACTTTGCCGGAATGTATCATCAATGACCATTATTCGAAAAGTGAGTGTACAAATCTATGGTCTTCCTCCTAATTTTTGACAAGTTTCACACTTTAAAACCCACCATTGAGCATCTACAAACAATGTAGGAAAATAATACCTATCATGAAGGATATTGTGAGTACTCAAAATGGCAAAGACATGCCCACCATAAGCTATATTTTATCAAAAAAAAATTCTCTTTATCAACACATCCTAGGAAACATCCATCATCTCTTGACAACGCATGATTACATATGCCAAACCTATCTGATTTGATCTTGAGATTCCTCTTTTTTTGTAGTCAATATATGCTAG
This sequence comes from Taxus wallichiana var. yunnanensis, assembly GCA_018340775.1. NCBI lineage: Eukaryota > Viridiplantae > Streptophyta > Pinopsida > Cupressales > Taxaceae > Taxus > Taxus wallichiana. Next base: position 466,620,870 of record CM031234.1, read on the forward strand.
GAACTCACCATAAGTGAGAAATTATGTAGTATCAAAATGCCACTCATTAGTGGTGTTTACAAAAACAATTTAGGGAGAGTCCTTACTTACACATCCATAACATTGACACTCATTTTCTTCATTCTAATTCACGAGAGACTCTTATTCCACCATTAACTTGCACAATACATATTCCCGAACTAGATTTGATGGTAAAATATGCAATTCATGCTCCCGGATCTTGGCCACCCAATTTTCTCTTTTGTATCCTATATCTTGGTGAGTAAGAAATTATTTTATTTCTAACCCTGAACAATAACCATAGTATGGGAATCGAGGATCTTGAATATGAAATTACTCACTACTTTAACCATAACATAAGCATCTTTATCCCTTTTATTATTTTTCAATTTGTGATATTTCAGTGGGTATCTCAAAAAGGTGATCAGTTCTTATTTAACTCTTTGTTATTCTAAACTAAAATGGTTGAGAGAGATGTTACAAAGCATAAGCGGTGCAAAATGACATCTTTGACAAATTCAAGAATACCGGGGGTAGGAGTTTTACTAATTTCTTCATTGCTTGCATCAAATTCCTCATTGCCTTCCTTATTCCACCTGAAACGTTCTTGAGGCTTCATCATGCTTGTGATGTGTTTTGTAAATTAAACAAAATACATATCAAAGTGATGAGAAGAAGTTTACCTTACCAAAGAAAGAATGGAATACTTTCTTACCGGTAGGTAAGGAGAGTGATCTAATTGATTTTATCCTCTCAGGATCAATTTTGGATCATTCCTTATTCAAGATGTGTCCAAGGAGTTTCCCTTCAGGAACACCAAAGATGCACTTTTATGGTTTAGGGAAATCTCGTGATGTCGGCACCTAATCAACACTTGTTCTAGATGTATCAAGTGATCTCCCTACCTTTTGGAGATGACCATGAGGTCATCAAGGAATATTATAATGCATTTCTTGAGGTGTTTGAAGGTAAGATCCATTACCCGTTGAAAATTTCCTCTAGCATTGATAAGTCTTAATGACATTCCATTATAGGAAAAAGTGCCCTATGGAGTTGCGAAATTTTTTTGGTCTATCTTTTACGAGTACCTCAATTTGGTTATTTTTGGTCATTCAAAGATGTACCCTCATCTCGATCCGGGAGAACCGATCTGTTTGAGACAAAAATGGAGCCGTCCATGCAAGTTATAGGACCTTGCACACTTGGGACAGATCTCCGAGAAGGCTGGTTCCTCTACCTACCTCAAATGCTACTACTACTCCTAATGATAAATAAATAACTAGACTAAACATGCCAAGGGACCAAGGATAGAAGGATGTGTAGAAAGGGAAATCCTAAACTAAAGAATGTGATAGAGCCGGGAAAGTGTTGATCTCTCTCTAAAAATAGTGAAGGAAATAGAGGTAGGCACGAGAGGAGAGGTTAGAAGACACGTACCATAGATCAAAATGCGGGCTCGGGATTCCGGTGCACACACCACATGAACATAGGGAATACAGGTTGGAATATGCACAACATGCCGAGAAAATGAAAATAGAGAGGCAAGATGCAATGAAAATGAGAGAGGGATTGCTTAAGGGACGCATAGTCATTTACATTCATGGAATGAAGGGATAATACATTACATAGACCATGCCGAGGTTTGAGATACATTGGAAGCAGGACAACATTTTGGCATGGTGTCATTATAATAGAGAGGGATCCTTTTTACCAAGTAGAACTTTGTTATTTAAGAAGGAGAGAAGAGGAGGAGAAAGAGTGGGAAACTTAGATTCAAAATCACAACCACCAAAAGAAAATGATAAATGCCTATAAATCCACCGAAAGGTTGTGGAAGTGCTTCCCCATGTCTATTTGGCATGTAGAAGAAGGAAGAAAATAATATCTAATTGAAATATGTTGATTAAGGTCGATTAGATGTGTGTATTGATGATCAGAAAAACGTTTCTCTATTTTCTTCTTACCAAATCCTACCTAGATTTGAATTTGAATTGTCGATGTGTAGCGATGTCAAAAACTTTCAAATGAGACTAGGTGCATCGGGAATATGAGAATCGTAATGAATTTATGACTGCCGAAGTTTATAGGTCACTCTGACATGCAATGACACATGGTGTGTGTGGATTGGTGAAGGAGTTAGCCAACTATTAATTTTATTTGTTATTTCTCCCACATGTCACGTACCAGTTGGTTGTCTAGATTTAGCGTCTTGCTTTAGCGTGCTTTGATGGGTTGCGTGGAGCACACCCAAGTCGAGAGATGATGTGGCATAGTGAGTGGTGTAGAAGGAGATGCAAGGTGCGGTTTCAAGAGGTGGGAATTTGGGAGAGATAGGTGCGCGAATGCAACATGCGTGATAGGAAAAAGAATATTTCCATAAGGCAAGTAGGGAAGTAGGGCATGAGTATTCAAATAAGAAAGGGTACGCGACAGTAGAAAGAAAAGGGGGTGCATGAAGGAATTCAAGGAAAATAGGAAGTACAAGGTGTGTAAGCACGAATACATCTGAGGGACTTAGCCATTTTGGAAATAAATTCTACAGAGGTGTCTTTGATAAGGAGTCCACAAAAAGATAGGAAAGAAAGTGGACACACAGGAGGAAGGCATAAAGGGGAAATGGAAGGAGATAGAAGAATGCGAGAGATAAAGGGGAATAGAAGAAAGAAGGCAGCAAGGTGCGCAGGGAAAACGGAAGAACTAATTCCAAGAAAATTATGCCAAGGAGCAAGCTTGATTACGTGCAACCTAAAAAGTGAAACATCAGAGTCTCAATGAAAATATAAATTATCCAAATAAGTAGGAGATTTATTTGGATAATAGTTTTGGAAACTTTCGGGGGCCATCTTCCTACTAGATGAAGAGATTAATAGCCTTAGAAGTCCATTGGGCATGGAGTCAAGCCCTAAACTTGAAGATCTGATCTGTAACTTGAAGAACATCCCTGAAGTCAATTGACGCTCTGTCTGAACTCTGAACTAAATTGTTACTCTCATATGAAGATATTCTGAATTGGATTTATGAGAGTGAAAGCTATGCACTAACCATTGGAATTACCTCTACAAAAATTGAATTTTCATTCCAGGAAGCAAAAAAAAATGATGCGTGGGCACAACAGGAAAGGAAAGGTGCCAAAGGGAGCACAACACTATGTATAGAAGTTGAAAATAATACATGTCCCAAAGGGAACATGAAGAGTGTGCGAGAAGAACTTGTGTTTCCAAAAGAAAACTTAAAATAACCTACTCTAACTAGAGGTAAGGTGCGCTTAAGTAAAAGCTACAACAGGCAAGGAGAAGTAGCTTCCCTTCCTCACAAATTGCGACCATGTAATTTATTTGGCATCAGACATGGTCTAGAAAAATAATGAAAACAAACTTGTAGATGGTGTTTCACCCTCCTCAAAGTATCAACAAACAAAATATATACCTCCTAAAGTTGTTTTGCACCTAGAATCGAGAGGCACTATTGTTGACCTTTGGCATGCTAAAGCTCAACCTCATGTTCTGGAGTGACCATGACTGATAACAACTCGTGTTTGCATCTAGACTAGCTAGATATCTAATTCGGCACCATCTCGATCCTTGTGATTTTCCCATTACTTTGAATCTTAATCCCACAGATGGGATTTTCTTTGAGACTCTCTTTCGAAGGTGAATTCTTGTAAGTGGGTCACCTAGAGTTGGGGTGTGCATGGTTCTACCTCTACAAGTAACTTGGTCTCCTTCAAAACTGTACCCTCTGGAACTAACTGATTTTCCTCTAAAACATACACCGTATGATTTCCTCTTCCCATTCGAGTTACATGATTCATGCAATTCTTAAATTTTTCTTCATTTGTCAAACATGATGACATTGGCTAGGAAAGCCGCATAGGCAGGGGGTTGTCTATTTATGGCATAGTTAGATAGAGGGAACTTGGAAGAAGGAAGGATGGGTGTGTAAGGGATGAAATGTTTACACACTAAAGGAAAAAAGGTGTGCACAAAATGGGGAATGGAATCAAAATGAATGTGGGGTAGAAGGGAAGAGGGATAAGGGATAAAACTCTCAACAAGGTTAGTGTGTAGGAATTTGGGAAGATGTGCAGCAGGTTGAGATCATGTAGGCTAGCACGGAGGAAAGGGAGGGCTATAAGATGCTAGTGTAGTCTTTCCCCGTTGACAAGGTTGTCACATGCTAGAGTTTTGAGACTCCACTTCTTCTACCCACTCTATAATTTGGGGAAACATCTCAATGATAAAGTGCACCTTCTGTTGGGTGCTAAACGAGCCTGGTACAGAGCCGAACCGTGGAAAAGGGACCTTGTAGCCAGCTTTAGCTACCTTTATGGAGCACTTGACTCTGAACTACATCCGTCCATCTCTATCTTTACCACTTGCCTCTCAAAATAAGATTTAGCTAAGGAGTCTCCACCATAATCTATATAAACCTATTCTTCATAAACATTTTGGTTAGATAAAGTGGGTTATATGCATGGTAAGGAAAGGGTCGATCTATCTCCACAAGTGATGAAGGAAATAGATTAGATGTGAGAGGAGAGAGCAGATGACATGCACCACGAGATCAATATGTAGGATTAGCCTTTCATTGCTCCCAACACATGAACACGAGGAATGCAATTGGGAATATGTAAAGCATGCTAGATAATGCAAATAGAGAGGCAATATGTAATGAAAATAAGAGAGAAAAGACAAGAGTTCTATAAAACACGATTTTATTACTTAAAGGACGTATAATAATTTACATTCATGGAAGGTGGTGAGAATACTTTTAGAGACCATGCCAAGGTCTGAAACCCATGGGAAGTCAGCCACCATTTTGGCATGGTGACATTAGAATAGAAAGAGGATCCTTTTTACAAAGAAAAAATCTTCTATTCATAGAAGAAGAAGGATATAATAGGAGGAGAAAAAGAGGGAAACTTAGATTCAAAATCACAACCACCAACAAAAATGTATAAATTCTGTAAATCCACCTGCAAGGCTATGAGAAGTGCTTCCCCATGTATGTTTAGCATGTAGAAGAAGGAAGAAATAAATATTTGATTGAAATTTGGTGGTTGAGGTCGATTAGATGTGTTCATTGATGATCAGAAAGACGTTTCCCTATTTTCCACCTACCAAATCCCACCTAGATTTGAATTTGAATTGCCCAACGTGTAGTTGATGTTAACATATTTCAAATGAGACTAGGTGCACGTGAATTTGAGCATTGTAGAAAAATTTATGGCTGTCAGAAGTCTACAGGTCACTCTAACATGTAATGACACGTGGTGCATAAGGATTAACTCAAGGAGTCAACCAACCTGTTCATTTGATTTCTTGGTTCTGCAACTTGTCATACACCAATTGGTTTTCTAGATTTGGCACCCTATTGGCACACTTTGATAGGTTATGTGTAGACATATTCAAGTATGATAGATGACGTGGCACAATGACTAGCGCAGAAGGAGGCGTAAGGAGCAAAAGCAAGAGGAAGGTGTGTGAGAGAGATAGGTGCACGAACGTAATGTGCGTGGTAGGAAATAAGGCATAATTACATAATGAAAGTATGGAAGAATGGTGTGAGTATTCAACTATGAAAAGGCATACGGTAGTAGAAAGAAAGGGGGTGGTGAAGGGGAGAGCAAGGAAAAGAGAAATTCCGAGGCCCACAAGTGCAAAGACATGTGAGGAACTTAGCCATTTTGGAAGGAAAGTCTACAGAGGTGTGAACAAGGAGTGTGCGATAGGATAGGAAATAAATTGGGTGTGTAGGAGGAAGGCGCAAAATGAGAAATGGAAGGATATAGAAGAATGCAGAGAGAAGGGGAACAAAACCAGAAAGGAATCATGGCGCATGGGTCACGTGGAATAACTATAGTTAAACAAATTGTGCGAAGGGAGCAAGCTTGAGTGCTCACAACTTGAAATTTGAAACATCAGAGTAAGAATGAAAATATAATTTATCCAAATAACTAGGAGATTTATTTGGATAACAATTATATCTAGACAATCCATTAAGGAATGAAAGAATCTTAGATCTTGTTACTTCCTATAGGATGTGGTCTATAATAACTAATTGGTAGTTGTATTTTAATGAAGCATGGTTCAAATTTTGCAAGCTAGAAAAATCCTTATTTCTATGTTCTTCTTCCGCACCTGCAACAATATTGTTCATTCATGTGGAGTGGTGAATAGGAAAATGATTCTTGCATTCAACATTTTCAAGGCATCTTCTTAGATTGTATTAGCAATATTAGGATTATACGACCACTAATGTTTCCTAAAAGGCTTGGCTTTAGGACTAAGTAGGATTAAGTGATGCATTTCCTTCGGCTTAAAGGATTTGAGCTCATCATATGAATAAGCCATACATCAGATTATCTTCTCAATAAAGAGACAAAACTAATTTTCTTCTCTTGACTGTAGTGAATAGCATTTTCCAAAATTTACCATTCATTGATATTCTAGAGTACGAATGTTCTCCTTCTCAAACTCATAAGTGCATCGAGAGGATTCCTTTTCTTTCTCCTCGATAAATAGGTCATGTATATCAATAAATAAATCAAGAGACATAAATCCTTTTGCAATCTTGTTTCCCTTCAATATGATGACCCCTTATGAGTCAACTTTGTCTAATTCTCCTTTATCTTTATTTGCAAAGAATCTCAATTTGGAGCATAACTTCCTTTATAGAAGAGATTGTTGAAGTTAACACTTTTCTGCAAGAAAGATAGAAGATGATTGTCATCATTGAACCCCTGCCAATGATTGACATTATCCATCACACTCGTCCTAAACACCATTTTTAAAATCACTTTTTCCTTGTTTAAGGATAGGTGTGGGGTCATAAGAGAGATTGATGGTGCAAGAGAATATACTTTCTTGTTTTTCTCATAGAGAATAGCTTGAATTGAGAAATTATCAAAAGACTTGATGTAATCCCATACTCTATTTCTATAATGCTTGAGCCTTGGGTTCTTGACTTGATATTGGTCTCTAACCTATTTGAAAATCACTTCAGCATCTCTAAGACATTTTAAATTCTTGATACCCATAGATTCATCTACATCCATCCCTAAAAGAATGGATTCATATTTTGTAGTATTATTGGTGTTTTAAATTGTAATTTGTAGAAAAATGAAGTAACTTACCGAAGGATAAATCATAACACATGCTCTAGAGATGGCACTAGAATGAATTTCATTTTCCATAGCTTATTTTCATCATCCTATGTGAGAAAAGGAAAATTTTCATATCTTTCAGAAGTCAAAAATTAGTTACCAAGTCCACTTCCTTGAAATACTATATCAGCCTTTGGATCCTCCTAGTTTTAGACGATTGTACTTTATCTTTCTCATGGGAAATAACTTTTTCATCTCACCTTTCACTAGAATGGTATTTAAGGACCAATTCATCTAAATCTCACCTCCCAAATATCTATAGAAGCTTCTACTTAAAAACATTACAAAATATTCTAGGATGTCTGCTACCAAGATGGTCGAGTAAGTCTTCTTTGTTTGCAAAGTAGGAAAAAATTACTTTTGCATATTTGATTCTCCTCAATATTGGAACTTATTTATATTTCATAGAAAAGAAAAATTCAGTTTCTTTCATCAATGTGAGTCCAAGAGCATTAACAACCTTTATTGGCATCCTGTTATCCGAAGAACTGATTCTATTATGTAATTATTCAATTGGTGGACTTTGATCACGAGGAAAAATAAAATGGATATACTTTATGAGTCTTGAATGTTCTTAGGAAAACATGTTCTATAAAGGAGGGGTAGGTGGTGTTGGTAGTAGGCCTTTGGAGTTTGAGGTTACAACAAAAAAAATTTAACTACCACCCTTGATGTAACTCAAAAGTTTTTGAATTGCTGAGGATGGGTTTGTAAGAATTCAGATTTAGAAATCTGAAACCTTGGATTTGTTCACATGATCAATGATATCAAATGGAGTATAAATATATGAGGTGGATATTATGGGGACATTGGATAATTTTTCGAGATGAAGGAAGTAATACCTTAGAAGCTTGGGAAATTTTAGCAAATAGAGTAGTAGATTGGGAAGAAGTCACTAGATTTGTATGGGCATTCAATTTTTTCAAAGAATTAACCTTTGTGGAAGAAGAATTGGAATTAGGAGAAGCATTAGAGGGCTTACTTGGTACAATAGATTGCTTCTTTCTCACCACAAGATCAGGATATTATTTTTTAGACTCCATAGAAGGAAAAAATAGATATCCTCTGTTAATTATCTTGTTTTGTTGAGTCTCCACATGAGGATCCTCTTTCTTCTTCTTTTTGTAGCAGCAAAGCAAGAAGATCCCTTTTGACAATGAGAGCAGGTGAATACCACATATGAGAAACTTAGTGCATATTTTTCATCATCTTCTCTCAACGAATAATCAATGAAATTGAATTTTTCATCATCTTATACTTCTTAGATCTCAAGGACATTACCATCCTCATTTTATTCTTCCATTTCTTCCATTTCTTCCTCTTCCTCCTCAGTATCATAGGATACATTTATTGGAGGTTCTTCAAGAGTAAGTCTTTAGGGTGGAGGACCAATTATTTTATTATTAGGAAAGTTCCTCTTAGGAAAATCTCTTGTTATAGAATATTGATCAAGCTGCTTTTTAAATGACATAACATCATTAGCCATCTTTTAAACTAATGAGTCTATTTTCATAGAACTCAAAATTTGACCTTTCTCCTTACTCAGACCTTTTGATTTCTCCCTAACATTATCAGGTCATCTTTAACCTCAACAAAAATCCTTTTTACCTCATCCAAATGAGCTGGTTGAGTTCTTCGAACATGAAACTTATTTCACAAAGTGAACATTTGTGAAGAATCTCAATTTTTTCCTTTGTCGGTTGGGAAGCTTCATGGATTTTGTACAACATTCTCCTGTTGAATTTGGCAACAAAATCCATTATAGGCTCGTATGGATACTTCTTGAGCTGATACTGATTGTGTGAGAAGGGCATGGGAATCCTTAGTAGGTTTGAACCTAGCTTTAAACTTGGTCTTCATTTCATTCCGAGTTAGTGATGGACCTTCTTGGTGTAGACAAAAATCAAATACTTGGGTACATTTATAGGTCTTAAAAGCATACTTTCTTTCATTTTATTCTTAATTGTAAAAACTAGTAATTGAAATCTTTCTTTGGCCTTTTGATTTATTTCTAGTCTTTTACACCTTATAGACCAACCAATTTCTTATGTTTTATGGATTTGGACACTAGTTTCTATCCAAGACACCGGCGCACCTAGGTGCCATTGTCCTTTGGGTTCCCCTAATCATTTTCTATCTCACTCGCTTCTTTTGGGTCTCTTTTATATTTTGGGAATATTATTTTATTTTGGTTCAACATTCTAGTTTTCAATTACGAAATTCAACCAAGGGAATCATATACATACAAAGCTATATGACCAAATTAAAGTACCAGAATCTAACAATCTATTATCATCACCTAAGGTTACACCCAAAGGCATACAAAAGCATTAAATACATCCATATAACATCCATTCAAGGGAAAAGGGAACGCATTTTCTACATACACTTCATACTGAACAGGAAGTTCATTTTTCCATCCACATATCTATTTACATTTGTACAATTGGTTATCACATGTTATCAAGTACACTTGTCTGAGGATTCCTATGACACAATTATTTCACACACGTAAAAGAACTACGTGGAGTTTGACATGTAGTGCAACGCTTGGTTGTAAGTTCACTCAATTAGGGTGACCACCGAGATAATTTTGACTCACCATCATTCATATTTTATTTTTGATAATTAATGTAGTTTGAGGATTTTGTAGGTCACCATCTCTTTGTAGGTTATAGGTGACTTCGCAATCAATGTGTGACATACAAACAACCAATAATGACTATAAATGGTAATTGTGCAACACCAGAAAGATAAGGTTTTGACCAATTTCACAATCATGTGTGCCTAGCAATAGAATCTAGTGCCCAAGTGCCCATGACCTAGTCTAGGCACTCTTGTCCAGGATCATCCAAAAACTCCAAAACTTACAATGTACATTTGCAATGGTCTCACCTTCCTATTCATCAGTTTTTCAATCCAATCAGTTCTAGGAAAAGTGCAAAATCAACTAAGCACTATACTCTCTCTTGCACTTAGGGTTTCATATTTAGTAGATTATATTGTTTGTGTCAACTATATACTTTAGGAATTATTTATCATACATGCCTCTGTAATTTAAGGTCTAGCATATTTCTAGTTTTGTCACATGATTTGGTGAACCCATCACTCGAACCCAACCTTCCTTCTACGTATTTTTTCATCTTTTTATCATGGTTTAGACTCATGTAATATTTACTAATTAAGACCTTCCTTATATCAACACACATCTTGTTAAACATCCACAAAATTTATATTTTCTCTTATTTGTTGCTCATGAGGAGGCCACCAATCTCGCTGAGGCTAATATTCCTACATCGACTTTCACTTCTATGCCTATTGCTACTCAACCTCCTAATTCCACCCTTCCACCTTCTTCTATTGTTCCTTTTTATCTAGTTTTAGTGATTTCAGCTAAAATTGAGATAACCATAGGAAATTTTTGGAAAAATCTCTTAAAAATTCCCTTTGAAAGAGATTTTTGGGTTTTCGGATTTTCATTGCATGAAAACATGTTCTTTCATGCAACATGTCTCATGTTCCCTGAAACCCGAAACCTAATTTCCTAAGTCCATTGTGTCAGGTTTTGGAACTTCCAAGCATCGGAACATGCTTTTCCAAATGCATGTTTCATGTCGCTTGTTTCTCAAAACCCTAAACCTGAATTGAATCAAATCCTTTGCATCGGGTTTTTGGACGCTCCAAGCATGATGACATGTCATTAATGTCTAGTTTTCTGGTAGTTGGCACACACATCAAGTGAGGTGTAATTAATGTTAGGTTATTATAAATAGTTGGTTTTCCACATCATTTGTTACCTTATCATTTTTTGCTGCATTGGATTTCCATTTATTCTTCTTACCTCCAAACCCAATTGAGCTTCTTGATCAATTTGTGCTACTGCGTCCTTGATCATTTTTCGAGCTAGTTGAAGGTACTCTTCTCTTCTTTTTATTTTTGAGTCTTTTTGGTTATTTATGAAGTGTTTGTTTGGGGTTTCCATTTCATTTCCTCCCCCATTTTTGGTTTAGGTTTTTTGGGTCATTTTCCTTGATTCTTGTCTTATTCCCATGTGGGTTCTTGTTTGAAATTCACCCCTAGGTTATTTACTTATTTTTCATAGGTTGTACCTTGTAGATTTCAAAAGAGTCTAAAATTCCTAAGTGATCACGAGGCGGGAATTTCTCATATCCTGACATGTCAGAAACCCAATATACTTGTTTTGGGTTTTGCAGGGTGTTTAACATTTCACTTTTTCCACCTTGTTTTGGGTTTTTCCAGGTGCTCGACATCCATCAAGATCTGTAGTGTGTCAAGATTTTCTACCTACTTGACATCCTCTAGGTTCCACCGTGTGTGTCGGGTTTTCCCACTTGTCCAACACTTCCTCACTTCCGCAGTGTGTCAAGTTTTCATCGATGCTCAACATGTCCTAACTTCCGACATACACTCCATTGTGTCGGGTTTTCTAAGGTGTTTTGTAAGTCTCAAAAGTTGAATAGTGTGGTGGGTCTATGTAATTGTCTAACAAACTTTCAAGCCCGATTGCTCTTCCAGAAATCATCAAGGAATTTCTTCTTTGAGACTCCTCATGTCGGACCCCAACCAATCTAAGGATAAGTCAAATAGGACAAGAAAGATGAATTATAAGTATCAGAAGATGGAGTATTCTTCTTACACAAGATGTAATTATGATATTCGGGACACAGAGCTCGGAAATATAGATATGGAAGAATTCGGAAGGGAATTGAGAATCTTTCTTAGAATTCCTAGATGAAGTCGATACCGGCACCGGTCTCCCTCTTGCAGTAGGATTTCTAATATCAGCTCAATGCCCTATATTCACCTTGGCTTACGCTTCCAACTATGACTTAGCCTCCCCCTCAGTAAGAAATCAAGTAGGAGAGTCTATAGTGAAATTGGACAGAGGCTACTTTGATCAACTACTAAGGTTGCCCGACTTTGTGGAATATGTTGATTTAAACCTTCAATCAACACAAAAGGCCTGGGACAAAGATTAGGAAGACTACATCAAACATGTAAACAAGAAATTCTTGATCAAGGCTAAGCCAGCCGTTTCTAGGTTTCCCAAGTTGGTCCCTAGAAGTGATTTCATTCTTGAAATTAGTGATATCATCACCCTACTGAGTCAATTATTTGGACTCCCAGAGTCAAGATATTTCCAAGGGTGGATGTACTAGTTCATGGTCATCATAAAGAAGAATGACTAAGGGATTGATTGGGGTAGCCTAATAAGTGATGAGATAGACTCCCAAATGAAAACAATCTTGTCTACCGGTAAGTTCTATATGATGTCATATGTCACCTATGTAGCAGCAGGCATGAGAAACTACCCAAGGCTAGATGCAAAGGGAAACTGGGAAATGGAACACATATATCGGTACTTTCCTTAGTTGAAAATAAAAGGGTTTGAAGACCAATATAGAAGAGTGGATGACGCCTTCTTCTATGAAAGCATTTGTAGGTTGGATCCTGATCTGAGGAAAAGAAGGGTTTCTGATGAAGCAAGGGCTGAAGTGTCAAAATGGGGTTGCATCTTCTTGAAATTCAAGAAGTTTACTTATCTTCAGGTTTTAAGGTTCCATGGTAACCCTTTCTATTTTCCCAAGTTCCTAGGTGACAAACTGATCCTTATGGAGTTAGTTAGAAAATTGTTGGATTTTCACAAATTCCAGCAAAGTAGGCACAAATCTGCCATCTCCTTCCCTATTTCCATTGGAAGGTATACATGTTCTATAGTAGTTAAGGCCAAGAACGTGGTGCATGAGCTTCAGGATGAATTGACGAAACATATGAAGCTAAGGGATGGATTCGACTTTCGAGGAGTCCTCAAGTCATAGTGGTTAAGGCCAAGAACGTGGTGCATGAGCTTCAGGACAAATTGAAGAAAAATATGAAGCTCACGGAGGATTGGACTTCGGACGAGTCCTCAAGTGATATGGAACCTTGTATCTCGCATGTGCCCAATGTGGAAGACATCTGGGTTGATCTTCGGGATGAAGTTTCCATCTGAAGAAAAGACAACAACAGACTGACGCTTGAAGAAATGTAGATGTTAGATCTAGCTAATATCCCCGAAGGCACCGTGGATAATGAAAGTGTCCTAGACACTAGGTATGAATAGTTGGATGGAGATGAATATGGATTCCCAAACATTGATTAGTCTATTGTTAAAAAATCTTCTATCGCTGAAAGAGTCTGCTCAGACTCTTGTTTATACCAAGGCATGGCTCATTTCTTGGGGAATGATTTATAAGGAAAAGAGATTTTCGAAAATAGCTACTTTAGAGGTGGGACCCTCCAAGGGAGAGAGGGAAGACGATAAAATCCCTACCAAGAGGCAAAAAAATTTAAGTTTTTCAAAAAAGGAGAAAAGTAAGGAGCCGCATCATCTACCACTACTTCACAAATAGTCGAGGTACCAGATTCACCTCCTCCACCAGAACAAGGAAAAATTCCTTCAGAAGACGAGGTTGGTCAACCTCTCATTTCTCATTTTGTTGATTTCTCATCAGAGGTAAGTCTCTCTCTTGCTTCTCAACCTTTGACTTCAGAATCTTTACCTCCTCCCTCCCAATCTTCCTCACCTCACATTTCTTTTCACTTTCATCAGCCATGGCCAGCATCTCTCTCGACCTCTCACCTCTCTCTACTCTGGACCTAAGATGGCCATAGATATGCCTCCTCCTTCTACACCCTCATTCATTGAGTCTATCCCCAGTCAAACCATGACACTTACAGTCATCACTACTCCACAAGTAAACCTTCCTCCACCTACTGATTTAACCATAAAACCTCGATAGTGGAAACTTATTCCACTATACCCGAATGGTTAGTTGATCAAACCCCAAGGAAGAGGAAGGTTGTAGTTCCTCTACCAACCTTTGACTTCAGTTCCCTCAAGGTCTCTAGTGCCAAATTTTCCAAAAAACCAAAAACGGCTTCAAGGGTTTCAATGGATGCCTCAGGGCATAAGTTTGTTGAGATTGCCACTCCTACGTCCAACAAAACAAAGGAGGATATAATGGTCACTAATTATCAGATTATAAGGGTTGATTTGGGAAAGATAGTAACAAAAGGAGCATAATAGGATGCGTAGGATGCCATGAATGTCTTTGTGCGGAAAGTGAAGGAAACGAATGTGAGAAGAGATGAGCAAAAGGAGAAATTTGAATAGTTGTTAGAGATATTTCTCAAGCCTCAAAGCCTTCTCATTCAACACCTTCATCTCCTACCCCTAATCCTATCATGTTCAATTTATCATTAGTACCTATAATTGAAAAGATCAACGAGAAGGGGAGAATGGTTGATGAATGGATTCAGAGGCTACTCCTACAAGGAAGAGAGGTCATTGATGACATAGTGGAGGTTTATAAATCCTTGGAGGAGATAAAGAAGGATGGCAAAAAAATGGATGATGAATTTTCACAAGAATTCGGGAACCTCGAGTTAAATTTTGAGGCTCTCAATGCGTTGAAACAGGTTCTATCCCATATCTTGATGGAAGAAGGAATCATTCCACATGGGGATAAGAATTTCCAGCTAACTAAAGCCATCAGATTCAGGATAAAGATTCTCGGTGAAGCTTGCGTAGCAAGCTAAGGGAATCTAGAGATCAGTTTGTTGATGCCACGAATGACATAGAAGAGGATTTGTCTAGGATCTTTTCCAAGGTGTTGGATGAAAGCTTGAATATTCTACCTGCTGATGATTTCTATAAAAAATCCAAGAATCAATCCAACATGAACCAGCTTCTATCTTCAATTTGAAAACCATTGATAAGTTCATAAGGATTGAGAATGTTTTGGAATCATTAAGGAAACTCAATAAGAGATTGAAGAAACTTCCTGGTAACGCAAGTGACACTCAGAAACTTGCGAGGTTTTGAGTGACCATTCCAGTGCACCAGATGAAGCTGAGATGCAGGGCATAATCTGGAAGTTCCAGGAATTTCGAGACAAGAAGGCTTCACTGGAGGAAGACAAGGACGACGAAATAGAATAAGCATAATGTTTCATGTCATTTCCATCCAAAGATTGACATGTATTTTTCATTTTCGTTTCATCACATAGGAAGAAAATTTTGACTTGTTCTCCTATGTGAGAGTCAAGAAAAATAGGATTCTTGTTAAATGACTATTTTCTAGGATTTATCCTATTTTCTCTCTGCTCTTTCTATTATAAATAAGGGATGCCTGTATGCGTTCCAAAAAGGGAGATTTTGATAATATTCAGAGCTATTGTGAAGAAGAAGAAAAACTTTGTATTTTATTTTAATCATTGAGGAATAGGAACAAGTGTGAATTTGCAAACTTTGTGTTGTGGGATTCATCTATCTTGAGAGATTGTTCTTACTTACAAAAGCTTAAGCTATTCTTTGTTTAGTGTTGTTGATTATTTTAATCATTTAAAATATTACATCCATTAACTAAAAATCGTATAAGTATTTCTTGATCTGTGTTTTCTTGAAAGAAAATACGTTCCTCTCATTCCCTTCACGTTCTATTTTTCTATAATAGTTTCCTTTCTAATCCATTCTATTTCTAAAACCGTAACATCTCCATATCGTGTTGATGTGGATTTCAGGATTGTATCCCAACCCCAATGGTTAGAATAGTGTGAATAGTGTGAATATTGTACATATTATTTCTGTTATGTTTTAGATGAGTAATAAATAGGTGGCCTCACCTGTCTTTGAGGAGAGATTTGATCCGTGTATTGTGGTTGAACCTCATATTTTGGCCTGACAAAATATCCAACCAACAGTTTTTGGCAACTCACTGGGAATACGGATTGATAAGACTAAGCTTATCCTATTGGTGTCTGGCGACTCCATATTTGCCTTATTTTTGGTAGATCCATTTTCCGGTTCAAGCTGGCCAGAAAGATCTTCACTCGGTCAAGCCGAGCTAGGGGTGAAACTGATCCATTCTTTGATCTACTTCAACAACATAATTTCAGACTTTCCCCCAATAGTGTTGTATCTAGCCAAGCAAGAAGTTCTTCACCTATTTGAAGAACTCAGTTCCTCAAGAACAAGAAGCGTCTATAACCTACCATGCATTATTCTTATCTGATACTCAAATTCTTATACGCACTTCATTCATAAGGATGGCAGCACAACTTGTGCCTTGGGGTGCGGCTATTGGTCCTCTTTCCCTAACTCCATCGTTGCATGAGCTACCACATGGATCTTGTAAGAATATTCCCAAATTCAATGGTGATGGGAAGCAGCACCCTGATGAACACATCACCTCATTCTTTGTAGCATGCAACATCCTTGGGGTATCTCATGAAGATGTCTTTGTTCGAATCTTCATTGAAACATTACATGGTGTGGCAGTAGAATGGTTCTACCATCTTCCAAATGCATGCATTACCAACTAGGCTACCATGAGATCTATATTTGAAGCAAGGTTCAAACTAGCTGAAGATTCTCATGACTTGTTAGCAAAACTTACACATATGAAGAAGGAGTCTCATGAGCCCATGCGGGAATTCATGGCAAAATTCAACAAGATAATTCAGAATATTCCAGTGCTAGCCATTCCCACTCTTGAAAATAAAAATTGTTTCTTCATCAATGCTTAGCCCCCTGATGTGAGCTTCTTATGTCTATTATCCCTAATTTGGCTACTGCTCAAGCTACAACCACTAAAATAGAAGATGATCTCATTCTAGTAGGAAAGATCAGAAGAGAGTCATCCAAGCCTAAAAATTAGAGTTCTTCTCAAAGTACTACTAACCCTATGATCTAGAAGATGGCAAATGACTTGATTTCTTTGAAGAAGTAAATGTCTCAACAGGTGATCAACATTCCCTATCGGGATATTCCTAGACAGAATTTCAACAATAGCAATGGTGCTCCCATAAGAGATAGGAATTAGTTGACTTCTGCTCCAACAAGGATGGCCATTGAAGCTCATCTTGTCAACACAACTAGTTGAAATAGTTGAGGAAGATGAAGAACCAAAAGATCAAGGTTCTCACGAAGCTTTTGAAGCTTCAGGATATACTTGATGAGTCTTTTGATGATTCAGCTAGTGACTCCAACATTGGGTACTTGGAATATGAGGAAGACCAATGCAAACATGATGGTCAATCATTTGCAGTCTTCACTCGAGCTCAATCTCAAAACCCCAGAAATTTGGTTGAAGGCTCTAAGGAGAAGGGTAAAGAAGATCCCGTGGTTATGGCTAAAAGAGGCTCTCCTATCTCAACACAAACTGAAAAGGAGACAACTAAAAAGGTAACTTCTTCTTCTAACTCTCTTTCTCCTAGCCCCAAGACTAGTGCCTCGGCTCAGTCTAGTGTAACTATAATTGAGCCCACCATCATTCCTTCATATACCACTTTCGACATTATTGATCATGCAAAGAAAACTAAGATCCAAATGTTAGAAGTCGAGTACCTTAAGTCAAATCTTGAGAAATTTGAGAAACTTGCCAAATTCATTATAAGCAAGGCTGCTATCCCTTCATCTTCAAAAGGCATTTTTCCTAACCCCACTCAGCATTTACCTCAAAATATTATGACCTCTATTGCTTCTTTAGGAAATATTGAACCGTTTTATTTGTCCATACTTATAAACGTGTTTAAACTTAGCAATTGCATAATTGAATCAGGAGCCTCTGATAATGTGATGCCCACAAAAGTAGCCCATATCCTTGGATTTACCTTGACTAAATATTATGGGCAGTGTTACTCCTTGGAAACCAAGTAATTCCCCTTGATTGGCCAAATCAAGGATGCACAGTTTGTATTTGTCGTATTCCCAGAAAAGAGAGTAAAAATGACTATCCTAGTTGTTGATATCCCAACTGCTTATGGTATTCTCTTAGGAAGAGGTTTTTGTAAAGATTTCAGAGGAGAAATCAATATGGACTGGACCAAAGATAAAATTCTAGTGAATGGAGTTCCTCATGTCCTACACCCTAAAGTGCAAATGGAGTACCTGGTCACTAAATCAGATGACCCCAAAGCTCAAATTATCTTCAAAGATGCAGCTTGGGAAATTATTTCATGACATCAAAGGTGCCTTCTATAGGTATCAAGGAAGAAGATCCTAATGCTATTTGGACCCTTGAGTTCGACGGGAGTTGTTAAGTTGTTGGGTCAAGTGTCTTTGGTGTGGTTCTTATATCTCCAGATTTCAAGATCTTTCCCTTCGCCTTCAAGTTGCAGTTTGACAATACTAATAACACAACCGAATACGAAGCTTTGTTATTAGGATTAGAAATGGCAAGACAAAAGGGAATCCAAAATCTTAAAGTACAGGAGATGTTGAGTTGATTGTAAATCAAGTAAGGGGGATCTATTAGGTAAAAAATGATCGCTAAGGCATTACAGGAACAAGGTGTGGGACAACATAGAATGCTTTGATGATTTTTCCATCAAGGTAGTTTTGAGAGGTTATAATGATAAAGCTGATTCTTTATCCATGTCTACATCTCTTCTCCTTCCTCACCCAAAGTTCAAATAGGAAAAGTATACCATTGAGATTGTGTATTGTCCAAGTGTTCTAGATAATTTAGCACATTGGCAAGTGTTTAATGATGATCAACAGGTATTGTCTTTTCTTGAGAAAGATGATAATTTTAGCGAGCCTTATTTTGAAGGATCTGAATCAACTTTCCATGAGCCCGTCTTGAATTCATATCAAGATATTGATGGTGAATTCATCCAGCTCAAAGGCAATAATATTCTAAAGGGATTGGTTTCTCTGGAAGGTATGTTTGACAAGCATGATCGTTTTATTCAGGATAAAAGGAAAGCTGAAGGTGCTTCCTCATCAGAAGTAGATCAAGTTAATCTAGGCTCTTCTGACCAACCATAGATGGTAAACATTGGAAAATGTTGTTCTCCTAAGGAGAAAGGAAGATTCACTTCACTCTTGAAGAGATATATGGATGTCTTGGCATGGTCCTATGCGGAAGTCTTTCAAGCCCAAGGATGTGTAACATAGCATCCCTTTGAAGTCTAATGTCAAACCCTATAGGTAGAAGCAAAGGCATTACAACCCAAAGATCTCAGGGACTATCCTTGTAAAAATTCAAAAGATGTTAGACGCAAGGATTATCTTCCCAATCCATCATTCTACCTGGGTTGCTAACATCATCCCCGTTAGAAAGAAGAATGGTGAGATCCGGATTTGTGTTGATTTCGGAACCTTAATCAGTCTTCATTGAAAGAAAATTACCCATTTCCTATCATGGATCAAGTATTGCAGACTGTCACTGGATCAGAAATGTTATCCATGCTTGATGGATTTTTAGGGTATAATCAGATCAAGGTAGCCACTGAGGATCAACATAAAACAACATTCACCACCCCATGGGGGACCTTTGCTTACAGGAGGATGCCTTTTGGTTTGATTAACGTTAGAGCCACATTTCAAAGAGCTATGGACTTAGCTTTCAGAGATTTGATGGGAAAATTCATAGTTGTATATTTGGATGACTTGACGGTCTTCTCTAAGAAGTGAAGTGATCATTATGATCACCTGGAGTAGTACTATTAAGATGCAAATGTCACAGATTTCATTAAATCCTAAAAATTCCATGTTTGGAGTAACAGAAGGTAATTTTTTGGGTCATATCATGACTAAAGAAGGAACCAAGATCGACCCAGAGTGGGTGAAGGCCATCCAAAGCCTTACCCTACCTACAAGCAAAACTAGGGTACATTCCTTTTTGAAAGGTCAATTTCCTAAGAAGATTTATACCTAAATTTTCTGATAAAACCAAGGATATCCTTGGGATGATGAAAGGTAAGACTCCATTTCGATGGAGCACTGAAGGGAAGCTTGCTTTTGAAGAATTCAAAAGATAAATTTCTCATGCTCCTATTCTGGTATGCCTAGACTTCAAGGAGGATATCATCATGTACAGCTACGCTTCCGTGCACATACAAGATCATCCATATTGATGCGGAGAAAAAAGAAGGAATCGAAGCTCCCATTGCTTTCATGAGCTGCCAACTAAAGGAACATGAATTGAAGATGTCACAAATTGAAAAGCATGCTTATGCAATGGTGAGAGTAGTGAATCATTTCAGGTATTATGTGTTGAGTTCTCACACTCTCGTTCTTGTTCCTGATACTACAGTTAAGTTCATTTTGACTCAATAAGAGTTGGGTAGTCAATGGGGTAACTGGATAGCCAAAGTCCAAGAATATGACTTGGAAATTAGACCTACCAAGTTGGTACAAGGAAGAGGCCTGTGCCAATTGATCGCAGAAAACAATTATGAGATAGAATGCGAAGAAACAAAAGGTACTTGTTCAAATTGTCCATAGTGATTTTTGTAAGCACAACCAATGAATGGTATACATATATCACTTTCTTTTTAACTTATGGAGAATGTCCCCCACATATAAGCCAAAAATAAAAGAGGACAAGTTAAATTAAGGTCCGCAACATACATTCTATGGGATAATGGTATATACAAGAAGGGTATTGATGGTGTATTCATGTGTTGTGTCGATAAGTCTCGGTAGATAAGGTTTCTAGAGTAATTCCACAATCTAGCATGTGGAGGATATTTCTCTTCCTCCGTGATGACTTATAAGATATTATGGGAAAATTACTATTGGCCTACTCTCTTTTGAGATTCAACTTAATGGGTGGTTAAGTGTGAAGCTTGCCAACATTTTGTTGGTCATCCTAAGCTGACAGCTCTTCCCTTAAAGCCTGTGATAATTGAAGAACCTTTTTGCTAATGGGGAACTGATTTCATTGGAGTATTGAATCCTACCTCTAGTTCTGGTCATAATTATGTGCTCACCGCTACAGACTATTTCACCAAGTGGGTGGAAGTTGTGCCAATCAAATAGGCAACCTCCGAAGCTATGTGCAACTTTCTCAAGGAGAATATAATTGTTAGATTCGGTGTGCCTCACAAGATCATTGATGACAATGCTTCCAATTTATCATCACATGAGTTGACAAAAATTTTCTATGGATTTGGGAATGCATTGGCTCATTCATCTGATTATTACCCCCAAGGAAATGGTTAGGCTTAATCAAGTAACAAGAACCTGGTGACCATAATTAGAAAGTTGGTCGATGAGAATCAAAGGACATGGCACAAAGAATTTTATGATGCATTATGGGCAGATCAGATTACTCCTAAGCGATCTATTGGAATGTCCCCATTCTAGGTGTTGTATGGAATTGATACTGAGATTCCTATCTATGTAGAATTTTCAGCCTTACGGTTGGCTAAAGCAATTGAGGATGAAATTGTTCAAATTTCCATTAAGAAAAGGATAATGTACCTAGCTAGCATAGAAGAACAATGGAGCAAGGTGGTAGATCACATTTCAGATCATTAGAGACAAGTCAAAAGGATATTTGACAAAAAATCAAAGCAACATGATTTCCAGATTTGATATCTAGTATTCCTTTGGGATAAGAGAAGGGAACAAAAAGGGATGCATGTCAAGTTCGATTATTTATGGAAAGGTCATTTCAAAATCCATTAGCTAAATGGTGAAAATAGCTTCATCTATCATATCTTGATGGAGAGTTTTTTCCTCTACCTTTCAAAGTGGCTAAAATCTTAAGTTGTTCCATCAAGATAATGCAAAATTATCTCTTGCACTGTTTTATAATTTATTTTCTGTTGTGTGCTTTATTTCTTTCTTTCTTTCCTTCTTTATTTGTTTTTGGTTTTTATTCTCCTGACTCCGTAGCCTAATGGATAAATATTTTTGATACATGAGTTCTCTTCCTTTGATGTCTCAAAGAAATTCCCAAACTGGAGCCAGTTGTTATCTAGTTTTAGTGGTTTCAGCTAAAATTGAGATAACCATAGGAAAATTTTGGAAAAATATCTTAAAATTCCCTTTTAAAGAGATCTTCAAGTTGTTAGATTTTCATTTCATGAAAACATGTTCTTTACATGCAACAAGCCTCATGTTCACGAAACCAGAAACCCGATTTCCTAAGTCCATTGTGTAGGGTTTTCGAACTTCCAAGCATCGGAACATGCTTTTCCAAATGCATGTTTCATGTCACTTGTTTCTCGAAACCCAAAACTTGAATTGAATCAAATCCTTTGTATCGGGTTTTCAGATGCTCCAAGCATGATGACATGTCATTAATGTCTAGTTGTCTAGTAGTTGGCACACACGTCAAATGAGGTGTAATTAATGCTAGGTTATTATAAATAGTTGGTTTTCCACGTCATTTGTTACCTTATCATTTTTGTTGTGTTGGATTTTTGTTTATGATTCTTCTACCTCCAAACCCAATCAAGATTCTTGATCAATTTTACTATCCATCCTTGATCATTTTTTGACCTAGTTAAAGGTACTCTTCTCTTCTTTTTATTTCTGAGGGTTTTTGGGTTATTTATGAAGTGTTTGTTTGGGGTTTCCATTTCATTTCATCCCCCATTTTCGGTTTAGGGTTTTTGGGTCATTTTCCTTTATTCTTGTCTTATTCCCATGTGGGTTCTTATTTGAAATTCATCCCTAGGTTATTTACTTATTTTTCATAGGTTGTACCTTGTAGATTTACAAAGATTCCAAAAATACTAAGTAATCATTAGGCGGGAATTTCTCATATCCTGACATGTCAGAAACCCGATATACTTGTTTTGGGTTTTGCAGGGTGTTTAACATTTCACTTTTTCTGCCTTGTTTCAGGTTTTTCTAGGTGCTCGACATCCATCAAGATCCGTAGTGTGTCAAGATTTTCTACCTACTCGACATCCTCTAAGTTCCATCATGTGTGTCAGGTTTTCCCACTTGTCCAACACTTCCTCACTTCCGCAGTGTGTCGGTTTTCATCGATGCTCAACATGTCCTAACTTCCGACATACACTCCATTGTGTCAGTTTTCTAAGGTGTTTTTCAAGTCTCAAAAGTCAAACAGTGTGGCGGGTAAATGTAGTTGTATAACAAACTTTCAAGCTTGATTTCTCTTCCAAAATCATCAAGGCATTTCTTCTTCGAGACTCCTCATGTCGGACCCCGACCAATCTAAGGATAAGCCAAATAGGACAGGAAAGATGAAGTATATGTATTAGAAGATGGATTATTCTTCTTACATAAGATGCAATTAGGATATTTGGTTCACATAACCCGGAATTATAGATATGGAGGAATTCGGAAGAGAATTAAGTATTCTTCTCAAAATTCCTAGATGAATTCGATAGTGGTAGCGCTCTCCCTCTGCGGCGGGGTTTCCAATATCATCTCAATGCCGTAAATTCATCCCGATCCGTGCTTCCAACTATGACTCGACCTCCCGCTCAGTAAGAAATCAAGCAGGAGAGTCTATAGTGAAATTTGACAGAGGTTACTTTGATCAACTCCTAAGGTTGCCCAACTTTGTGGAATATGTTGATTTAAACCTTCAATCAACACAAAAGGCCTGAGAAAGAGATCAGGAATACTACATCAAACATGTAAACAAGAAATTCTTGATCAAGGCTAAGCTAGCCGTTTCTAGGTTTCCCAAGATGGTCCCTAGAAGTGATTTCATTCTCGAAATTAGTGATATCATCTTTAGTCGATTATTTGGACTCTCGAGTCAAGAGACTTCAAAGGGTGGATGTACTAGTTCATGGGTGACATAAATAAGAATGACCAAGGGATTAATTGGGATAGTCTAATAAGTGATGAGATAGAATCCCAAATGAAAATAGTCTTTTATATGATAATTTCTATACGATGTCATACGTCACCTATGCAAAGGCGAGGCATGAGAAACTATACAGGGCTAGATGTGAAGGAAACTAGGAAACAAAACACATATATTGGTACTTCCCTCAACTAACAATTTAAAAGGGTATAAAAACCAATATAGAAGAGTGAATGACACCTTCTATGAAAACATTTATAGGTTGGATTGTGATCTCGAGGAAAAGAAGGGTTTCTGATGAAGCATAGGCCAAAGTGTCAAAATGGGGTTACATCTTCTTACAATTCAAGAAGTTTACTTATCTTCGGGTTGTAAGGTTCCGTGGTAACCCTTTCCATTTTCCTAGGTTGCCAGGTGACAAACTGATCCTTATGGATTTAGTCAGACAATTGTTGGATTTTCAAAAATTCCAAGAAAGCAGGCACAAAGCCATTGTCTCCTTCCCTATTTCCATTGGAAGGTATACATGCTCCAAATTTTTTAAGGCCAAGAATGTGGTGCATGAGCTTTAGGAAAAATTGAAGAAACATATGAAGCTTAAGGAGGAATTTGACTTCTGAGGATTCCTCAAGTCATATGGAACCTTGTATCTACATGTGCCCAATGTGGAAGACATCTGGGTTGATCTTTAGGATGAAGTTGCAATCCGAAGAAAAACAACAACAGACTAACGCTTAAATAAATTCAGATTTTAGATATATTTGATATCCCGAAGGCACCGTGGAAAATGAAAGGGTCTTGGACACTAGGTATAAACAGTTGGATGGAGACCAACATGGATTCCCAGTTGTTGATTGGTATGTTGGTGAAAAATCTTCTATCGCTGAAAGAGCTGCTTAGACTCTTGTCCGTACCAAGGCATGGCTCATTTCTTAGGGAATGAGTTATAAGGAAAAGAGATTTTCAAAAATATCTACTTTAGAGGCAGGACCCTCCAAGGGAGAGAGGGAAGAGGATAAAATCCCTACCAAGAGGTAGATAAAATTTAAGTTTGTCAGAAAAGGAGAAAAGCAAGGAGCCACATCATCTGCCACTCCTTCACAAACAGTTGAGGTATTGGATTCACCTCCTCCACTAGAACAAGGAAAACTTCCTTCAGAAGATGAGGTTGGTCAACCTCTCATTTCTCCTTTTGTTGATTTCTCATCAGAGGTAAGTCTCTCTCTTGCTTCTCAAGCTTTGACTTCAGAATCTTTACCTCCTCTCTCCCAATCTTCCTCACCTCATATTTCTTTACCACTTTCATCAGCCATGGCCAGCATCTTCTCCGACCTCTCACCTCTCTCTGCTGGACCTAATATGGCCATAGATATGCCTCCTCCTTCTGCACCTTCATTCACTGAGTCTATCCCCACAGATCACCACACTTGCAGTCATCACTACTCCATAAGTAAACCTTCCTCCACCTACAGATGTAACCATAACACCTCCGATAGGGGAAACTTCTTCCACTATATGTGAATGGTTAGTTGATCGACACTGAAGGAAGAGGAAAGTGGTAGTTCCTCTACTAGCCTACGACTTCGGTTCCTCAAGGTCTCTAGTGCCAAATTTGCCAAAAACCCAAAACGGTTTCAAGGGTTTGAGTGGATGCCTCGGGGCATAAGTTTGCAGAGATTTCACTCCGTGGCCAAAAAAATAAAGGAGGATATAATGGTCAATGATTATTAGATTATAAGGGTTGAATTTGGCAACAAAATCCATTATAGGCTCGTATGGATACTTCTTGAGCTGATACAATTATGTGAGAAGGGCATGGGAATCCTTAGTAGGTTTGAACCTAGCTTAAAACTTGGTCTTCATTTCATTCCAGTTAGTGATGGACCTTCTTGGTGTAGACACAAAATCATATACTTGGGTACATTTATAGGTCTTAAAAGCATACTTTCTTTCATTTTATTCTTAATTGTAAAAACTAGTAATTGAAATCTTTCTTTGGCCTCTTTGATTTATTTCTAGTCTTTTACACCTTATAGACCAACCAATTTCTTATGTTTTATGGATTTGGACACTAGTTTCTATCCAAGACACCAACACCTAGGTGCCATTGTCCTTTTGGGTTCCCCTAATCATTTTCTATCTCACTCGCTTCTTTTGGGTCTCTTTTATATTTTGGGAATATTATTTTATTTTGGTTCAAAATTCTAGTTTTCAATTACGAAATTCAACCAAGGGAATCATATACATACAAAGCTATATGACCAAATTAAAGTACCGAGAATCTAACAATCTATTATCATCACCTAAGGTTACACCCAAAGGCATACAAAAGCATTAAATACATCCATATAACATCCATTCAAGGGAAAATGGAATGCATTTTCTACATACACTTCATACGAACAGGAAGTTCATTTTTCCATCCATGTATCTATTTACATTTGTACAACTGGTTATCACATGTTATCAAGTACACTTGTACAAGGGATTCCTATGACACAATTATTTCACACACATAAAAGAACTACGTGGAGTTTGACATGTAGTGCAACGCTTGGTTGTAAGTTAACTCAATTAGGGTGACCACCGAGGTAATTTTGACTCCCATCTTTCATATTTTATTTTTGATAATTAATGTAGTTTGGGGATTTTGTAGGTCACCATCTCTTTGTAGGTTATAGGTGACTTCTGCAATCAATGTGTGACATACAAACAACCAATAATGACTATAAATGGTAATTGTGCAACACCGAGAAAGATAAGGTTTTGACCACTTTCACAATCATGTGTGCCTAGCAATAGAATCATGCCCAAGTGCCCATGACCTAGTCTAGGCACTCTTGTCCGAGATCATCCAAAACTCCAAAACTTACAATGTACATTTGTAATGGTCTCACCTTCCTATTCATCAGTTTTTCAATCCAATCAGTTCTAGGAAAAGTGCAAAATCAACTAAGTACTTTACTCTCTCTTGCACTTAGGGTTTCATATTTAGTAGATTATATTGTTTGTGTCAACTATATACTTTAGGAATTATTTATCATACATGCCTCGTAATTTAAGGTCTAGCATATTTCTAGTTTTGTCACATGATTTGGTGAACCCATCACTCGAACCCAACCTTCCTTCTACGTATTTTTTCATCTTTTTATCATGGTTTAGACTCATGTAACATTTACTAATTAAGACCTTCCTTATATTAACACACATCTTGTTAAACATCCACAAAATTTATATTTTCTCTTATTTGTTGCTCATGAGGAGGCCACCAATCTCGCGAGGCTAATATTCCTACATCGAATTTCGCTTCTATGCCTATTGCTACTCAACCTCCTAATTCCACCCTTCCACCTTCTTCTATTGTTCCTTTTTATCTCGTTTTAGTGATTTCAGCTAAAATTGAGATAACCATAGGAAAATTTTGGAAAAATCTCTTAAAAATTCCCTTTGAAAGAGATCTTTGGGTTGTCGGGTTTTCATTGCATGGAAACATGTTCTTTGCATGCAACATGCCTCATGTTCCCGAAACCCGAAACCTGATTTCCTAAGTCCATTGTGTTGAGTTTTCGGAACTTCTGAGCATCGGAACATGCTTTTCCAAATGCATGTTTCATGTCGCTTGTTTCAAAACCCGAAACCCGAATTGAATCAAATCCTTTGCATCGGGTTTTGGACGCTCCAAGCATGATGACATGTCAGTAATGTGTAGTTTTATGGTAGTTGGCACACACGTCAAGTGAGGTGTAATTAATGCTAGGTTATTATAAATAGTTGGTTTTCCACATCATTTGTTACCTTATCATTTTTTTTGCATTGGATTTTTGTTTATGCTTCTTCCACCTCCAAACCCAATCGAGCTTCTTGATCAATTTGTACCAGTCGTCCTTGATCATTTTTCGAGCTAGTTGAAGGTACTCTTCTCTTCTTTTTATTTTTGAGTCTTTTTTGGTTATTTTTGAAGTGTTTGTTTGGGGTTTCCATTTCATTTCTTCCCCATTTTTGGTTTAGGTTTTTGGGTCATTTTCCTTGATTCTTGTCTTATTCCCATGTGGGTTCTTGTTTGAAATTCATCCCTAGGTTATTTACTTATTTTTCATAGGTTGTACCTTGTAGATTTAAAAAGAGTCTAAAAATCCTAAGTAATCACGAGGCTGGAATTTCTCATATCCTGACATGTCAGAAACCCAATATACTTGTTTTGGGTTTTGCAGGTGTTTAACATTTCACTTTTTCCACCTTGTTTTGCGTTTTTCAGATGCTCGACATCCATCAAGATCTGTAACGTGTCAAGATTTTTTGCCTACTTGACATCCTCTAGGTTCCACCATGTGTGTCGGGTTTTCCTACTTGTCCAACAGTTCCTCACTTCGTAGTGTCTCGATTTTCATCGATGCTCAACATGTCCTAACTTTTGACATACACTCCATTGTGTCGGGTTTTCTAAGGTGTTTTGTTAGTCTCAAAAGTTGAACAGTGTCGTGGGTCAATGTAGTTGTCTAACAAACTTTCAAGCCCGATTGCTCTTCCATAAATCATAGGGGAATTTCTTCTTTGAGACTCCTCATGTAGGACCAACCAATCTAAGGATAAGCCAAATAGGACAAGAAAGATGAATTATAAGTATCGAGAAGATGGAGTATTCTTCTTACACAAGATGTAATTATGATATTCGGGGACACAGAGCTCAACAATATAGATATGGAAGACTTCTCGAAGAGAATTGAGAATTTTTCTTAGAATTCCTAGATGAAGTCGATACCTGGCACCGGTCTCCCTCTCAAAGTAGGATTTCTAATATCAGCTCAATGCCCTATATTCACCCCCCGGCTTACGCTTCCAACTATGACTCGGCCTCCCACTCAGTAAGAAATCAAGTAGGAGAGTCTATAGTGAAATTGGATGGAGGCTACTTTGATCAACTCCTAAGGTTGCCCGACTTTGTGGAATATGTTGATTTAAACCTTCAATCAACATAAAAGGCCTGGGAAAAAGATTAGGAAGACTACATCAAACATGTAAACAAGAAATTCTTGATCAAGGCTAAGCCAGCCGTTTCTAGGTTTCCCAAGTTGGTCCCTAGAAGTGATTTCATTCTCGAAATCAGTGATATCATCACCCTGCTGAGTCGATTATTTGGACTCCCAGAGTCAAGATATTTCCAAGGGTGGATGTACCAGTTCATGGTCATCATAAAGAAGAATGACCAAGGGATTGATTGGGGCAGCCTAATAAGTGATGAGATAGACTCCCAAATGAAAACAATCTTGTCTACCGGTAAGTTCTATATGATGTCATATGTCACCTATGTAGCAGCTAGGCATGAGAAACTACCCAAGGCTAGATGCAAAGGAAACCGGGAAATGGAACACATATATCGGTACTTCCCTTAGTTGACAATAAAAGGGTTTGAAGACCAATATAGAAGAGTGAATGATGCCTTCTTCTATGAAAACATTTGCAGGTTGGATCTTGATCTGAGGAAAAGAAGGGTTTCTGATGAAGCATGGGCTGAAGTGTCAAAATGGGGTTGCATCTTCTTGAAATTCAAGAAGTTTACTTATCTTCAGGTGGTAAGGTTCCATGGTAACCCTTTCTATTTTCCCAAGTTCCTAGGTGACAAACTGATCCTTATGGAGTTAGTTAGAAAATTGTTGGATTTTCACAAATTCCAACAAAGTAGGCACAAATCCGCCATCTCCTTCCCTATTTCCATTGGAAGGTATACATGTTCTATAGTGGTTAAGGCCAAGAACGTGGTGCATGAGCTTCAGGACAAATTGAAGAAACATATGAAGCTCAGGGATGGATTCGACTTTCGAGGAGTCCTCAAGTCATAGTGGTTAAGGCCAAGAATGTGGTGCATGAGCTTCAGGACAAATTGAAGAAACATATGAAGCTCAGGGAGGGATTTGACTTCCGAGGAGTCCTCAAGTCATATGGAACCTTGTATCTGCATGTGCCCAATGTGGAAGACATCTGGGTTGATCTTCGAGATGAAGTTTCCATCTGAAGAAAAGACAACAACAGAGACTAACGCTTGAAGAAATTTAGATGTTAGATCTAGCTGATATCCCTGAAGGCACCGTGGATAATGAAAGTGTCCTAGACACTAGGTACGAATAGTCTAGATGGAGACCAACATGGATTCCCAACCATTGATTGGTTTATTGCTAAAAAATCTTCTATCGCTGAAAGAGCTGCTCAAACTCTTGTTCATACCAAGGCATGGCTCATTTCTTGGGGAATGAGTTATAAGGAAAAGATTTTTGAAAATAGCTACTTTAGAGGTGGGACCCTCCAAGGGAGAGAGGGAAGAGGATAAAATCCCTACCAAGAGGCAGAAAAAATTTAAGTTTTTCAAAAAAGGAGAAAAGCAAGGAGCCGCATCATCTACCACTCCACAAATAGTCGAGGTACCAGATTCACCTCCTCCACCAGAACAAGGAAAAATTCCTTCAGAAGATGAGGTTGGTCAACCTCTCATTTCTCCTTTTGCTGATTTCTCATCAGAGGTAAGTCTCTCTCTTGCTTCTTAACCTTTGACTTCAGAATCTTTACCTCCTCCCTCCCAATCTTCCTCACCTCACATTTCTTTTCCACTTTCATCAGCCATGGCCAGCATCTTCTCCGACTTCTCACCTATCTCTACTAGACCTAAGATGGCCATAGATATGCCTCCTCCTTCTACACCCTCATTCATTGAGTCTATCCCCACAGTCATGACACTTACGGTCATCACTACTCCACAAGTAAACCTTCCTCCACCTACAGATGTAACCATAAAACCTCCGATAGTGGAAATTTATTCCACTATACCCGAATGGTTAGTTGATCAAACCCCAAGGAAGAGGAAGGTTGTAGTTCCTCTACCAACCTTTGACTTCAGTTCCCTCAAGGTCTCTAGTGCCAAATTTTCCAAAAAACCAAAAACGGCTTCAAGGGTTTCAATGGATGCCTCAGGGCATAAGTTTGTTGAGATTGCCACTCCTACGTCCAACAAAACAAAGGAGGATATAATGGTCACTGATTATCAGATTATAAGGGTTGCTTTGGGAAAGATAACAACAAAAGGAGCATAATAGGATGCCTTGAACGTTTGTGCGGAAGTGAAGGAAATGAATGTGAGAAGAGATGAGCAAAAGGAGAAATTTGAATATTTGGTAGAGGTATTTCTCAAGCCTCAAAGCCTTCTCATTCAACACCTTCATCTCCTAACCCTAATCCTATCATGTTCGATTTATCATTAGTACCTATAATTGAAAAGATCAACGAGAAGGGGAGAATGGTTGATGAATGGATTCAAAGGCTACTCCTACAAGGAAGAGAGGTCATTGATGACATAGTGGAGGTTTATAAATCCTTGGAGGAGATAAAGAAGGATTGCAAAAAAATGGATGATGAATTTTAACAGGAATTCGGGAACCTTGAGTTAAATTTTGAGGCTCTCAATGCGCTGAAACAGGTTCTATCCCGTATCTTGATGGAAGAAGGAATCATTCCACATGGGGATAAGAATTTCCAGCTAACCAAAGCCATCAGATTCAGGATAAAGATTCTCAGTGAAGCTTGCAGCAAGTTGAGGGAATCTAGAGATCAGTTGGTTGATGCCACAAATGACATAGAAGAGGATTTGTCCAGGATCTTTTCCAAGGTGTTGGATGAAAGCTTGAATATTCTACCTGCTGATGATTTCTATAAAAAATCCAAGAATCAATCCAACATGAACCAGCTTCTATCTTCAATTTGAAAACCATTGATAAGTTCATAAGGATTGAGAATGTTTTGGAATCATTAAGGAAACTCAATAAGAGATTGAAGAAACTTCCTGGCAACGCAAGTGACACTCAGGAAACTTGCGAGGTTTTGAGTGACCATTCCAGTGCACCAGATGAAGCTGAGATGCAGGGCATAATCTGGAAGTTCCAGGAATTTTGAGACAAGCAGGCTTCGTTGGAGGAAGACAAGGACGACGAAATAGAATAAGCATAATGTTTCATGTCATTTCCATCCAGAGATTGACATGTATTTTTCATTTTCGTTTCGTCACATAGGAAGAAATTTTTGACTTGTTCTCCTATGTGAGAGTCAAGTAAAATAGGATTCTTGTTAAATGACTATTTTCTAGGATTTATCCTATTTTCTCTCTCCTCTTTCTATTATAAATAAGGGATTCCTGTGCGTTCCAAAAAAGGGAGATTTAGATAATATTCAGAGCTATTGTGAAGAAGAAGAAAAACTTTGTATTTTCTTTTAATCATTGAGGAATAGGAACAAGTTTGAATTTGTAAACTTTGTGTTGTGGGATTCATCTATCTTGAGAGATTGTTCTTACGTACAAAAGCTTAAGCTATTCTTTGTTTAGTGTTGTTGATTATTTTAATCATTTAAAATATTACATCCATTAACTAAAACTTGTATAAGTATTTCTTGATCTGTGTTTGCTTGAAAGAAAATACATTCCTCTCATTCCCTTCACATTCTATTTTTCTATAATAGTTTCCTTTCTAATCCATTCTATTTCTAAAACCATAACATCTCCATCTCGTGTTGATGTGGATTTCAGGATTTTATCCCAACCCCAATGGTTAGAATAGTGTGAATAGTGTGAATATTGTACATATTATTTCTCTTATGTTTTAGATGAATAATAAATAGGTGGCCTCACTGTCTTTGAGGAGGGATTTGATCCCGTGTACTATGGTTGAACCTCATATTTTGGCTTGACAAAATATCCAACCAACAGTTTTTGGCAACTCCGCTAGGGAATACGGATTGATAAGACTAAGCTTATCCTATTGGTGTTTGGTGACTCCATATTTGCCTTATTTTGGTAGATCCATTTTCGGTTCAAGCTGGCCAAAAATATCTTCACTCAGTCAAGCTGAGCTAGGGGTGAAACTGATCCATTCTTTGATCTACTTCAACAACATAATTTTAGACTTTCCCCCAATAGTGTTATATCTAGCCAAGCAAGAATTTCTTCGCCTATTTGAAGAACTCGGGTTCCTCAAGAACAAGAAGCGTCTACAACCTACCATGCATTATTCTTATCTGATACTCAAATTCTTATACGTACTTCATTCAAAAGGATGGCAGCACAACTTGTGCCTTGGGGTGCGGCTATTGGTCCTCTTTCCCTAACTCCATCATTGCATGAGCTACCACATGGATCTTGTAAGAATATTCCCAAATTCAATGGTGATGGGAGGCATCACCCTGCTAAAGACATCACCTCATTCTTTGTAGCATGCAACATCCTTGGGGTATCTTACGAATATGTATTTATTCGACTCTTCATTTAAACATTACATGGTGTGGCAGTAGAACGGTTCTACCATCTTCCAAATGCATGTATTACCAACTGGGCTACCATGAGATCCGTATTTGAAGCAAGGTTCAAACCAGCTGAAGATTCTCATGACTTGTTAGTAAAACTTACACATATGAAGAAGGAGTCTCATGAGCCCATGCGAGACTTCGTGGCAAAATTCAACAAGCTAATTCAGAAGATTCCAGTGCTAGCCATTCCCACTCTTGAAAATAAAAATTGTTTCTTCATCAATGCTTAGCCCCCTGATGTGAGCTTCTTATGTCTATTATCCCTAATTTGGCTACTGCTCAAGCTACAACCACTGAAATAGAAGATGATCTCATTCTGGTAAGAAAGATCAGAAGAGAGTCATCCAAGCCTAAAAATTAGAGTTATTCTCAAAGTACTACTAACCCTATGATCTAGAAGATGGCCAATGACTTGATTGCTTTGAAGAAGAAAATTTCTCAATAGGTGACCAACATTCCTTATCGGGATATTCCTAGACATAATTTCAACAATATCAATGGCGCTCCCGTAAGAGATAGGAATTAGTTGACTTATGCTCCAACAAGGATGGCCATTGAAGCTCGTCTTGTCAACACAACAGTTGAAATAGTTGAGGAAGATGTAGAACCGAGAAGATCAAGGTTATCATGAAGTTTTGAAGCTTCGGGATGTACCGATCAGATCTTTTGATGATTCATCTGGTGACTCCAACATTGGGTACTTGGAATATGAGGAAGACCAATGCAAACATGATGGTCAATCATTTGCAGTCTTCACTTGAGCTCAATCTCAAAACCCCATAAATTCGATTGAAATCTCTAAGCAGAAGGGTAAAGAAGCTCCCGTGGTTATGGCTAAAAGAGGCTCTCCTATCTCAAAGACAAACTGAAAAGGAGACAACTAAAAAGGTAACTTCTTCTAACTCTCTTTCTCCTACCCCCAAGACTAGTACCTCGGCTCAGACCAGTGTAACTAGAATTGAGCCCACCATCATTCCTTCATATACCACTTTCAACATTATTGATCATGCAAAGAAAACTAAGATCCAAATGTTAGAAGTCGAGTACCTTCAGTCAAATCCTGAGAAATTTGAGAAACTTGCCAAATTCATTAGAAGCAAGGCTGTTATCCCTTCATCTTCAAAAGGCATTTTTCCTAACCCCACTCAGCCTTTACCTCAAAATAATATGACCTCTATTGCTTCTTTAGGAAATATTGAACCATTTTATTTGTCCTTACTTATAAACGGGTTTAAACTTAGCAATTGCATAATTGACTCAGGAGCCTCTGATAATGTGATGCCCACAAAAGTAGCCCATGCCCTTGGACTTACCTTGACTAAATATTATGGGCGGTGTTACTCCATGGAAACCAAGTAATTCCCCTTGATTGGCCAAATCAAGGATGCACGCGATTTGTATTTGTCGTATTCCCAGAAAAGAGAGTAAAAATGACTATCCTAGTTACTGATATCCCAGTTGCTTATGGTATTCTCTTAGGAAGAGGTTTTTGCAAAGATTTCGGAGGAGAAATCAATATGGACTGGACCAAAGATAAAATTCTAGTGAATGGAGTTCCTCATGTCCTCCACCCTAAAGTGCAAGTGAAGTACCTGGTCACTAAATCAGATGACCCCAAAGCTCAAATTATCTTCAAAGATGCAGGCTTGGGAAATTATTTCATGACATCAGAGGTGCCTTCTATAGGTATCAAGGAAGAAGATCCTAATGGTATTTGGACCCTTGAGTTTGACGGGAGTTGTTAAATTGTTGGGTCAAGTGCTGGTGTAGTTCTTATATCTCCAAATTTCAAGATCTTTCCCTTCGCCTTCAAGCTACAGTTTGACAATACTAATAACACAACCGAATACGAAGCTTTGTTATTAGGATTAGAAATGGCAAGACAAAAGGGAATCCAAAATCTTAAATTATAGGGAGATGTTGAGTTGATTGTAAATCAAGTAAGGGGGATCTATCAGGTAACAAACGATCGCCTAAGGCATTACATGAACAAGGTGTGGGACAACATATAATGCTTTGATGATTTTTTCATCAAGGTAGTTTTGAGAGATTATAATGATAAAGCTGATTCTTTAGCCATGTCTACATCTCTTCTCCTTCCTCACCCAAAGTTCAAATAGGACAAGTATACCATTGAGATTGTGTATTGTCCAAGTGTTCCAGATAATTTAGCACATTGGCAAGTGTTTAATGATGATCAACATGTATTGTCTTTTCTTGAGAAAGCTGATAATTTTAGCGAGCTTTATTTTGAAGGATCAGAATCAGCTTTCCATGAGTCCATCTTGAATTCATATCAAGATATTGATGGTGAATTCATCCAGCTCAAAGGCAATAAGATTCTAAAGGGATTGGTTTCTCTGGAAGGTCTGTTTGACAAGCATGATCATTTTATTCGAGAATAAAAGGCAAGTGAAGGTGCTTCCTCGTCAGAAGTAGATCAAGTAAATCTAGGCTCTTCTGACCAACCATAGATGGTAAACATTGGAAAATTTTGTTCTTCTAAGGAGAAAGGAAGATTCACTTCATTCTTGAAGAGATATATGGATGTCTTGGCATGGTCCTATGCGGAAGTCTTTTAAGCCCAAGGATGTGTAACATAGCATCCCTTTGAAGTCTGATGTCAAACCCTATAGGTAGAAGCAAAGGCATTACAACCCAAAGATCTCAGGGACTATCCTTGTAGAAATTCAAAAGATGTTAGACGCAAGGATTATCTTCCCAATCCATCATTCTACCTGGGTTGCTAACATCATCCCCGTTAGAAAGAAGAATGGTGAGATCCGGATTTGTGTTGATTTCTAGAACCTTAATCAGTCTTCATTGAAAGAAAATTACCCATTGCCTATCATGGATCAAGTATTGCAGACTATCACTGGATCATAAATGTTATCCATGCTTGATGGATTTTTAGGGTATAATCAGATCAAGGTAGCCACTGAGGATCAACATAAAACAACATTCACCACCCCATGGGGGACCTTTGCTTACAGGAGGATGCCTTTTGGTTTGATTAACGTTACATGCTACATTTCAAAGAGCTATGGACTTAGCTTTCAGAGATTTGATGGGAAAATTCATAGTTGTATATTTGGATGACTTGACAGTCTTCTCTAAGAAGTGAAGTGATCATTATGATCACCTGGAGTAGGTACTCTTAAGATTCAAATGTCACAGATTTCATTAAATCCTAAAAATTCCATGTTTGGAGTAACAGAAGGTAATTTTCTGGGTCATATCATGACTAAAGAAGGAACCAAGATTGACCCAGAGTGGGTGAAGGCCATCCAAAGCCTTACCCTACCTACAAGTAAAACTAGGGTACATTCCTTTTTCAGAAAGGTCAATTTCCTAAGAAGATTTATACTTGACTTTTTGATAAAACCAAGGATATCCTTGGGATGATGAAAGGTAAGACTCCATTTCGATGGAGCACTGAAGGGAAGCTTTCTTTTGAAGAATTCAAAAGAGAAATTTCTCATGCTCCTATTCTGGTATGCCCAAACTTCAAGAAGGATTTCATCATGTACAGCTACGCTTCTGCACATACAGTATCAGCCATCTTGATGCAGGAGAACAAAGAAGGAATCGAAGATCCCATTACTTTCATGAGCTTCCCACTAAAGGAACATGAATTGAAGATGTCATAAATTTAAAAGCATGCTTATGCAATGGTGAGAGTAGTGAATCATTTCAGGTATTATGTGTTGAGTTCTCACACTCTCGTTCTTGTTCACGAGCATCGGAGTTAAGTCCATTTTGACTCAATAAGAGTTGGGTAGTCAATGGGGTAACTAGATAGCCAAAGTTCAAGAATATGACTTGGACATTAGACCTACCAAGTTGGTACGAGGAAGAGGCTTATGCCAATTGATCGCAGAAAACAATTTTGAGATAGAATGCGAAGAAACTAAAGGTACTTCTTCAGAATTGCCCATAGTGCTTTTTGTAAGCACAACCAATGAATGGTATACATATATCACTTTCTTTTTAACTTATGGAGAATGTCCCCCACATTTAAGCCAAAAATAAAAGAGGACAGTTAAATTAAGGTCCCAAGATACATTCTATGGGATAATGGTATATACAAGAAGGGTATTGATGGTGTATTCCTGCGTTGTGTCGATAAGTCTCAGTAGATAAGGTTTCTAGAATCCTTTCACAATCTAGCATGTGGAGGAAATTTCTCTTCCTCCGTGATGGCTTATAAGATCTTATGGGATAGGTACTATTGGCCTACTCTCTTTTGAGATTCAGCTGAATGGGTGGTTAAGTGTGAAGCTTGTCAACATTTCGTTGGCCGTCCTAAGTTGACAGCTCTTCCCTTAAAGCCTGTGATAATTGAAGAACCTTTTTGCCAATGGGGAATTGATTTCATTGGAGTATTGAATCCTACCTCTAGTTCTGGTCATAATTATGTGCTCACCGCCATGACTATTTCACCAAGTGGGTGGAAGTTGTGCCAATCAAATAGGAAACCTCCGAAGCTATGTGCAACTTTCTCAAGGAGAATATAATTGTTAGATTCGGTGTGCCTCACAAGATCATTGCTGAAAATGCTTCCAATTTATCATCACATGAGTTGATAGAATTTTTCTATGGATTTGGGATTGCATTGGCTCATTCATCTGATTATTACCCCCAAGGAAATGGTCAGGCTGAATCAAGTAACAAGAACCTAGTGACCATAATTAGAAAGTTGGTTGATGAGAATCAAAGGACATGGCACAAAGCATTGTATGATGCATTATGGGAAGATCAGATTACT
Organism: Taxus wallichiana var. yunnanensis; assembly: GCA_018340775.1. Classification (NCBI taxonomy): domain Eukaryota; kingdom Viridiplantae; phylum Streptophyta; class Pinopsida; order Cupressales; family Taxaceae; genus Taxus; species Taxus wallichiana. The sequence goes on from CM031234.1 coordinate 466,658,733, forward strand.
CCTAAGAGAGCTATTGGAATGTCCCCATTCTAGGTGTTGTATGGAATTGATGCTGAGATTCCTATCTTTGTAGAATTGTCAGCCTTACGGTTGGCTAAAGCAATTGAGGATGAAACTTTTCAAAGTTCCATTGAGAAAAGGATAATGTACCTAGCCAGGATAGAAGAAGAATGGAGCAAGGTGGTAGATCACATTACAGATCATCAGAGAAAAGTCAAAAGGATATTTGACAAAAAATCAAAGCAACGTGATTTCCAGATTTGATATCTAGTACTTCTTTGGGATAAGAGAAGGGAACAGAAAGGGATGCATGGCAAGTTCGATTCTTTATGGAAAGGTCCTTTCAAAATCCATTAGCTGAATGGTGAAAATAGCTTCTGTCTATCATATCTTGATGGAGAGTTTCTCCCTCTACCTTTCAGTGGCCAACATCTAAATTTGTTCCATCAGTAATGCAAGATTATCTCTTACACTGTATTATAATTTATTTTCTGTTGTGTGCTTTATTTCTTTCTTTCTTTCTTTCTTTCTTTGTTTTTGGTTTTTCTTCTCCTGACTCCATAGCCCAATGGATAAATATTTTTGATACATGAGTTCTCTTCCTTTGATGTCTCAAAGAAATTCCCCAACTGGAGCCAGTTGTTATCTTGTTTTAGTGATTTCAGCTAAAATTGAGATAACCATAGGAAAATTTTGGAAAAATATCTTAAAAATTCCCTTTGAAAGAGATCTTCAAGTTGTCAGGTTTTCATTGCATGAAAACATGTTCCTTACATGCAACATGTCTCATGTTCCCGAAACCGAAACCTGATTTCCTAAGTCCATTGTGTCGGGTTTTCAGAACTTCCAAGCATCGGAACATGCTTTTCCAAATGCATGTTTCATGTCACTTGTTTCGAAACCCAAAACCTGAATTGAATCAAATCCTTTGTATCGGGTTTTCAGATGCTCCAAGCATGATGACATGTCATTAATGTCTAGTTGTCTAGTAGTTGGCACACATGTCAAGTGAGGTGTAATTAATGCTAGGTTATTATAAATAGTTGGTTTTCCACGTCATTTGTTACCTTATCGTTTTTCTTTGCGTTGGATTTTTGTTTATGCTTCTTCTACCTCCAAACCCAATCAAGCTTCCTGATCAATTTTACTAGCCATCCTTGATCATTTTTGAGCTAGTTGAAGGTACTCTTCTCTTCTTTTTTATTTCTAAGGGTTTTGGGTTATTTATGAAGTGTTTGTTTGGGGTTTCCATTTCATTTCCTCCCCATTTTTGGTTTAGGGTTTTGGGTCATTTTCCTTTATTCTTGTCTTATTCCCATATGGGTTCTTGTTTGAAATTCACCCCTAGGTTATTTACTTATTTTTCATAGGTTGTACCCTGTAGATTTACAAAGATTCCAAAATACTAAGTAATCATTAGGCGGGAATTTTTCATATTTTGACATGTCAGAAACCCGATATACTTGTTTTGGGTTTTCAGGTGTTTAACATTTCACTTTTTCTACCTTGTTTCAGGTTTTTCTAGGTGCTCGACATCCATCAAGATCTGTAGTGTGTCGAGATTTTTTCCTACTCGACATCCTCTAAGTTCCGTCGTGTGTGTCGGGTTTTCCCACTTGTCCAACACTTCCTCACTTCCGCAGTGTGTCGGGTTTTCATTGATTCTCAACATGTCCTAACTTCCGACATACACTCCATTGTGTCGGGTTTTCTAAGGTGTTTTTCAAGTCTCAAAAGTCAAACATTGTGGCGGGTAAATGTAGTTGTCTAACAAACTTTCAAGCTTGATTGCTCTTCCAGAAATCATCAAGGCATTTCTTCTTTGAGACTCCTCATGTCGGACCCCACCAATCTAAGGATAAGTCAGATAGGATAAGAAAGATGAAGTATAAGTATTAGAAGATGGATCATTCTTCTTACATAAGATGCAATTAGGATATTTGGTTCACATAACCGGAATTATAGATATGGAGGAATTCCGGAAGAGAATTAAGTATTCTTCTCAAAATTCCTAGATGAAGTCGATAGCCTGGTAGCGCTCTCCCTCTTGCGGCGGGGTTTCCAATATCATCTCAATGCCGCAAATTCATCGATCGTGCTTCCAACTATGACTCGACCTCCTGCTCGTAAGAAATCAAGTAGGAGAGTGTATAGTGAAATTAGACAGAGGTTACTTTGATCAACTCCTAAGGTTGCCCAACTTTGTGGAATATGTTGATTTAAACCTTCAATCAGCACAAAAGGCATGGGATAGAGATCAAGAAGACTACATCAAGCATGTAAACAAGAAATTCTTGATCAAGGCTAAGCTAGCTGTTTCTAGGTTTCCCAAGATGGTCCCTAGAAGTGATTTCATTCTCGAAATTAGTGATATCATCTTTAGTCGATTATTTGGACTCTCGAGTCAAGAGACTTCAAAGGGTGGATGTACCTTAGGTTCATGGGCGACATAAAGAAGAATGACCAAGGGATTGATTGGGATAGCCTAATAAGTGACGAGATAGACTCCCAAATGAAAATAGTCTTTTATACCGATAATTTCTATATGATGTCATACGTCACCTATGCAAAGAAAACAGGCATGAGAAACTACCGGGGCCGGATGTGAAGGGAAACCAGAAACAAAACACATATATTGGTACTTCCCTCAACTAACAATAAAAGGGTCTAAAAACCAATATAGAAGAGTGAATGATGCCTTCTATGAAAACATTTATAGGTTGGATTGTAATATGAGGAAAAGAAGGGTTTCTGATGAAGCATGGGCCGAAGTGTCAAAATGGGGTTACATATTCTTACAATTCAAGAAGTTTACTTATCTTCGGGTTGTAAGGTTCCATGGTAACCCTTTTCATTTTCCTAGGTTGCTAGGTGACAAACTGATCCTTATGGATTTAGTCGGATAATTGTTGGATTTTCAAAAATTCCAAGAAAGCGAGCACTAAAGCCATTGTCTCCTTCCCTATTTCCATTGGAAGGTATACATGCTCCTAATTTTTAAGGCCAAGAATGTGGTGCATGAGCTTCAGGAAAATTGAAGAAACATATGAAGCTTAAGGGACGAATTTGACTTCCGAGGATTCCTCAAGTCATATGGAACCTTGTATCTGCATGTGCCCAATGTGGAAGACATCTGGGTTGATCTTTGGGATGAAGTTGCAATCCGAAGAAAAGACAACAATAGACTAACGCTTAAATAAATTCAGATTTTAGATATAGTTGATATCCCCGAAGGTACCATGGAAAATGAAAGGGTCTTGGACACTAGGTACAAATAGTTGGATGGAGACCAACACGGATTCCCAGGATGTTGATTGGTCTGTTGCTAAAAAATCTTCTATCGCTGAAAGAGCTGCTCAGACTCTTGTCCATACCAAGGCATGGGTCATTTCTTAGGGAATGAGTTATAAGGAAAAGAGATTTTCTAAAATATCTACATTAGAGGTAGGACCCTCCAAGCGAGAGAGGGAAGAGGATAAAATCCCTACCAAGAGGCGAGATAAAATTTAAGTTTCTCAAAAAAGGAGAAAACAAGGAGCCACATCATCTCGCCACTCCTTCATAAACGGTTGAGTAATTGGATTCACCTCCTCCACTAGAACAAGGAAAACTTCCTTCGAGAAGATGAGGTTGGTCGACCTCTCATTTCTCCTTTTCCGATTTCTCATCGAGGTAAGTCTCTCTCTTTCTTCTCAAGCTTTGACATCGAATCTTTACTTCTCTCTCCCAATCTTCCTCACCTCATATTTCTTTTCCACTTTCATCAGCCATGGCTAGCATCTCTCTCGACCTCTCACCTCTCTCTTCTGGACCTAATATGGCCATATATATGCCTCCTCCTTCTGCACCTTCATTCACTGAGTCTATCCCCACAGACACCACACTTGTAGTCATCACTACTACATAAGTAAACCTTCCTCCACCTACAGATGTAACCATAACACCTTCGATAGGGGAAACTTCTTCCACTATATGTGAATGGTTAGTTGATCAGACCCCAAGGAAGAGGAAGGTGGTAGTTCCTCTACTAGCCTTCGACTTTAGTTCCCTCAAGGTCTCTAGTGCCAAATCTGCCAAAAACCCAAAACGGTTTCAAGGGTTTCAGTGGATGACTCAGGGCATAAGTTTACAGAGATTTCCACTCCCATGGCCAAAAAAGAAAGGAGGATATAATGGTCAATGATTATCGATTATAAGGGTTGATCTCGAGAAAGGTAATATATGAAGGAGCACAACAAGATGTGCAAAGTATGCCATGAACATGTTGTGCTAGAAGATGAAGGAAACGAAGGTGAGCAGAGATGAGCTAAAGGAGAAAGTTGAATAGTTGACAGAGGTATTACTCAAGCTCTCAAAGCCTTCTTAGTCAACACCATCATCTCCTACCCCTACTCCTATCAGGTTTGATTTCTCATCAGTACCTATGATTGAAAAGATCAACGAGAAGGGGAGAATGGTTGATGAATGGATTCAGAGGCTACTCCTACAAGGAAGAGAGGTCATTGATGACACAGTGGAGGTTTATAAATCCTTGGAGGAGATAAAGAAAGATGGCAAAAAAATGGATGATGAATTTTCACAAGAAGTTGGGAACCTCGAGTTAACTTTTGAGGCTCTCAATGCATTGAAACAGTTCCATCTTGTATCTTGATGGAAGAAGGAATCATTCCACAAGGGGATAAGCATTTCTAGCTAACAAAAGCCATAAAATTTAGGATAAATATTCTCAGTGAAGATTACAGCAAGTTGAGGGAATCTTGAGATCAGTTGGTTGATTCCACAAACGACATAGAAGAGGAGATGTCCATGATCTTCACCAAGGTGTTGGATGAAAGATCAAATATTCTACCTGCTGATGATTTCTATAAACAAATCCAAGACGAACTAGCTTCCATCTTCAATCTGACAACCATTGATAAGTTCATAAGGATTGAGAATGTTTTGGAATTATTAAGGAAACTCATTAAGAGATTAAAGAAACTTCCTGGTAATGCAAGTGACACTCAGGAAACTTGTGAGGTTATGAGAAACCATTCCAGTGCGCTAGATGAAGCTAAGATGCAAGGCATAATCTTAAAGTTCCCAGAATTTTGAGACAAGGATGACGAAACAGAATAAGAATAATGTTTCATGTCATTTCCATCCAGAGATTGACATGTCTTTTTCATTTTCGTTTCATCACGAAGAAGCAAATTTATACTTGTTCTCCTACATGATATTCAAGAAAAATAAGATTCTTGTTTAATGGCTATTTTCTAGGATTTATCCTATTTTCTCTCTTCTCTTTCTATTATAAATAAGGGATGCTTGTGCATTCCAAAAAGGGAGATTTTGAGAATATTGAGAGCTATTGTGAAGAAGAAGAAAAAATTGTATTTTATTTTAATCATTGAGGAATAGGAACATATGTTATTTTTTAAACTCGTGTTGTGGGATTCATCTATCTTGAGAGATTGTTCTTATGTACAAAATCTTAAGCTATTCTTTATTTAGTGTTGTTGATTATTTTAATCATTTCAAATATTACATCCATTATCTAAAACTCGTATAAGTATTTCTTGATCTATGTTTTCTTGAAAAAAATGCGTTCCTCTCATTCCATTCACGTTTTTTTTTGTCTATAATTGTTTCCTTTCTAATCCATTCTATTTCTAAAACCATAACATCTCCATCTCGTGTTGATGTGGATTTCAGGATTTTATCCCAACCCCAATGGTTAGAATAGCGTGAATATTGTACATATTATTTCTGTTGTGTTTTAGATCAGTAATAAAAAGGTGGCCTCACCTATCTTTGAGGAGGGATTTGATCTTGTGTACTGTGGTTGAACCTCATATTTTGGCCTGACAAAATATCCAACCAACATTCCTATATATTTTCTTACTCCTACCAGCCACTTCACTCCACCTCTTATTTATCACATGCGGAAATTCTCTTCCTCGGCACTCAAGACCTAGCCTCTCTTTATCAAGTAGATCCAAATTCAAATATGTCAACTTTAGCAAGCTACTTCTTGTGAATCTCCATCTATTTATTCCACTTGACTCCTCCAAACTCCTTTTGAATCCACCATTTCAACTTATGAAATTTCTCCAAACTTCATCACTCCTAGGCTACCCACCTTTAATGGCCACGCTGACCGTTAAGAGCATCTCCGAGCTTTTCATGTGGCATGTGTAGATTATGTGGATGATCATAAATTATTACCTAAGCTATTTTCACAGAGTCTCCAAGACTATGTTGTGTTGGTTTTACTATCTACATATTCATTTAGTAAAACCATTAACACATTTAGCCAATCCTTTTCTTCCATATTTTTCAATCAATATTAGTTCTAAGATATCCTACGATCAACTCACACAAATAAAAAAAAGATATCATTATGCTATAAATGTTTTTAGCTAACATGACCAATATACTTGTGATTTCTAAATTGCAAGATATTTTTATTCAAATTATTTAATCTCCATTACGAGAGAGAGAGTCATATTTGATATCTCTCCATCATTTGATCAATAATGCCATACACTTAAATTATGTGAAAGAATATTATTTTCTATGTGCAAAATAAAATATCATGATCGGGATTCATCTTCTAATCGGTTTCAAAGAAAATATTATTTCAAACCATCTACTCATTAGAATGAAGAAAAACTATTTTTAACATTGTTTCTACTCCTAAAACACTTCAATGGATACCTCTAAAACATACATTTAAAAATTTTCCTTATGCTTTGTGCCTTCACTTATTAAAATCATTCTTATTACGCTTCCACCAAAGACCGAATATTGATCCATCTCACCCTAAGAGCCATAACTCAAAAGAAAATGATATATTTGACTATCATCAATATCTTGGGCATTAAAGCGATGTATGTTTCAAAATTAGGCATCTCATTCAAGATATAATCGATAATAATGTGATTGAGCTCCCGATCTTTCAACATCCAAGTTGTTTAATGAAAACCAAAAGGTCAAAATATTCAAATATCTATTACCTAAGCATGATAAGCAAGATTCTCGATTCTTTAGCTAATCATAAATATCATGATTTGCCTCCTCCTTCATCGGGGATCTTGATTTTTGTTTGTTCATATTGATGCATCTACACCACTCATCACATTCTCTAATCATCATTATCATTCTACATTTTCTTATAATACATTACACATCAGTGTTTCTATCCGATATTACATCTTCAATAACACCATGATCAATCCATTGGCTCCTATTGATGTGTGCTCTATTGCACTCTTTGTTTCTATCAACTATCTACTATCTCAAATTTCATATCCAATTCCAAAATTGTATGGATTCATCAAGCTTCTAGTTATAATTGGGCCTCTCACTACACTTTTTCCATTTTTGTGGAAATTTTAATCAAAGTTTGTGATATGCTCTTAGGTCTTCCTTATCTCCGTGTTGTTAATGCTATCTTTTCTATGACCCACTTGTGTCTCAAATTCATTTAAAAGAAGAAAATTATCACTCTAAAATGTGTTCCTTCATCCATTAAGTTTCCTCTACCTCCTCTTGAGGATGTCCTCTCACTAGCTGCAACATCTATGCCCCTTGGGCAGTAAAAACTAAGGCACATTCTACATCTAGCTCTCCTATTCGCATTACCCGACCTACTCCTTCTTATTAGTCTAATATTCCATCTGATAGGCCTATTCCCATTGCTAGGTATCCCCTTCACATAGGATTTCACCACCTCCATCACCTCCTAGGTTTATTTCATATAAGTGTTCATAAACTCCTAGGTATACTTCACATAGGTGTTCATAACCACCTTGATCTTGTCTAAATTGGTGTTCATCACCTTCTCAGTTTTCTTAACATAGGTGTTCATCACCTCCTTGGTCTCCTTCACATAGGTGATCCTAACCTCCTAGCTATCCTTCATATAGGCATTCATCTCCTAGGATTCCTTCGCACATACATCATAAGTCTTATACACCACCGATATCGAACATTGTCACACACCTTTATCTCTTCATACATTAGATTGAGTAAATTTTCCATTCACCTTAGTTGGAAAACTTACTCATCATTAAAAACTTTGGGGTATCATGCTTACTTCTCTCCCCCTCCTAACATTATCGGTGTCTATCATTATGCTCTGTTCTTCATAATTCATTTTTATAATCATCCTTACACAACTTGATACACTTTATATCGTCACTAACCCTATGAAGCACTCTAGTTCCATGGTTCATAATCTACTCGATGTGGGTCTAAATCTAAAATGAACCTCACCGAATTCACTTTTCATGCTCTATGCTTCATGCTCCATCTTTCTAGCACACATTCTCAAACCATTTCCCGATGACACACTCTTACTCATGGTTTAATATTGATTTTGAAAGGTGATTTATAAATGAACCTCATCTCATACTCATACTCATTCATGGGAACACTTGCTCCTATCGCATTCCCTTTACATTCCATTCGTTAATACTCAAAACATATTGCATATCTTGGTTGCACTTATTATTTCTTTCTTTTACTTATATGTACACTTTACTTATTATGTTAGGTGGATATCTAGTATGTCATTATATTTATCATACACAAATATGCATTCATTTGGTCTTTATTTGTGAATGCAAAATTTATATAGATATTTACATGCAACAATGATGCTCGGAATTATAAGTCTTACCATTCCCACCGAGGATCCTGGGGGCATAATGAGTTGTGTTAATTACCTTTATGAGAAAATAATATTCTATATTTTGATTAATCCATTGTAGTCATGTACATGTATTCTCCAAGTAAAAATTCTTGGACATGTAACTCTTACCAGTCCCACCGAGGCTCCAGGGGGCATAATGAGTTGTGTTAATTACCTTTATAAACAACTCATCTTCTATATTTTGATTAAGCCATTGTAGTCATGTACATGTATTTTCCAAGTACACTGCTGAACATTATCATTACAACCTTGAACTTGTGGAATAATTACTAATTAATATATTTATATCTAGTTATATTTATTTTTTGGTATTTTATGTGTAATTATTATTATTATCCCAATAAGTTTTTTGAATGATGATATGTGTGATTCCACTCTTGTTTGTAAGAAATTTTCCACATACAACAACTCCTATGTAGCAAAGGAACCATCCAAAACAAATCATCCAAAACCAAAGGACCCATCCGAAGCAACCTGTCTACAACCAAAGGAGATAATCTAGAACAAAGATCTTGTGTTATGAAGTTATTTTGGAAGCCATGAAGAATGAAACTCAAGTCTGTATGTGCCAATGAAGACGTAGTTACAACTCGAACATGTAAAATTGGGAGATAAATCAAACATTGTAGACCATTGAAAAAATTATTGATTGAGTTAAAACATGATTGAAGGAACTAGTTGATTAAGCTGAAAAATCGGTTATGAGTTTCATTGCATGTGTTGAGTCTCTTGTTATTATGTTAAATATATTTCAATTTTTTATTGAATATGTTTCACTTAATTTGTTAAAAATCTTAGTTGAACTCTTCTTCTTCTCACGTCTTATTGTAGATGAGAAGTATAAAAGAAAGGGTTAATGTTGATGACATATATAGAATAGAGGAGATAGATATAGAATTCATTTATAGTCTTGTTCGAAAGGGAATTGCTTTGTTCCTTGGTTCCTTGATGTAATGTTCATGCAAATTCAATAAAGATATGAGTTTTGTTCATTAGTCTCTAGTTTCATAGTTTAGGAGGGATTAACACCTAAGTTAGGGCCCACTTATGGTCTGCTAAACCCCTCCATTGTTTTATTGTCTTGTTTCATTGTATGTTTGTTTACCTTGGAATAATATTCTTTCTATACCTACATTCTAAATCTATAACTTTGTCTTAGTGATAACATTTAAAGACCATTCATTTATAGTTATAAATTTTGTTTACTTTCAACATTGTTGTGACAAGTTATTTGTTTACAACCTCCTAGAACTACTGAAACTGTGCATACAACATTTATAATGTTTCAAGTTTACATCCACTGGTTTGATAATTAAATGAATTTATTTCAAATAAAAACATATTAATTTTTTCAAGTTGATTTGCACCACCGTTTTAGAATCATTGTCGGGGATATTGTCAAGTTATAAGATTTTTTGTGAGGTTTTTACGTCTTTGAATTTCATAGAAATAGGCTAGGTTTCAGAAATTTCACCTTCAAACCCCCATTAATGATTGATTGAGTTAAACCATTTGATGTATACATCTTCCAAGAGATGCCCATGGTAGATTCCTACCCAATCCTCAAATAGCATAAATTGATTATGATTCTTAAGAAGACGCATCTTCCTTTGTTCAAGGTTTACTAGTCAAAAATACCCCTCCAAGTGAGATTTCTGAGGCTATTCTTGATCAGCCAATCATGGTAGAAGAAGTGAATCAAAATTTTGAAGAAGGGGAAACTACATTTGAGTTCTCAATCTCCAATAATAATTTTTGCTGTAATGAAGAACATTTCTCCCTCAACCCTTCCTAACTTTCATGGATCTATAACTAAAGACCCAGACACTTTCTTGTTTGAGTTTGACATTTTATGTAGGAGTTATGACTATACAAATGATGCACACAAGCTAAAGTTATTCCCTGATACATTGAAGGATACACTCTTGAAATGGTTTATGGGTCTCAAAAGAGATACTTTTACTACGATAGTAAATGAAGGAAACATTTCTGACCAAGTAACAAGACTACTACAGGCCAAGTAGCATATGAGGTGATGAAATATTAAAAATTTCACAAAATAAATATGAGCCACTAGTATATTACATGTATATATTCCTATTTTGATTTCATAATTCAAGACACACAAGGTTACCTCCCAAATCTCTTAAGTTACTTTTCTTAAAAGGGCTCATCAAGGAGGATATGGATGCTTTAGACTTGATAGGAGATGGAGAGATCTCAAAATCTACTTTTGATGAGATTTGTGAAGCCTACAAGAATTATTATAGAGAAACTATTAAAATAATAAGTGCTAGATGAAAGGGTGGATCGATTGCTAAAGGAATTGGGGAGATATCTAAATAAGAGATCTTAAACATTTTTAAAAAATTGAAATTGGGGATAGTTAATGACTTAACCACTCATATTGATGCTCTAAATGCTAAGAAGAAGAGAGGAGAGGCAGAGGCCATACTTATAGATTTTTGTCATGTATGCGGGGTATTGGCTAGCATTATCAAGGGAAGAATTCTTTACGAGAATTCAAGATGATAGAAATGGAGGATGGACAAGTATTTTGTGTTAATCAAAGGAAGATATGGACACTAAGATAAGGAGGTATGTCACAAGATCCAATGCCATATTTTCAAAATTGTACTAGTAGTTCATATATGAAAGCCCCACCTTAGGCTAATACTCATAACAGATGGAATCTTTTACTTAGCTAATACCAAAAGCCATGGTAACCTTGACTTTTAGCAAAATAGTGGTAGAAACCTCATTATTCATCGTAAAAACCTTTGAGAGGAAGTAAAAATGGATAAATCAACCTCCTAACTACCAAAAACCTATTAGAAGCCTCCTATTGGAAACAAAAAGATCTAATGGTAAACCCTAATCTAAATCTCAACCAAAGGCTACTCAATTACTAGCTCAACGATCACCTAACCTCAATAATAAAGATGCTCATCCGCCTACACCAATGAATCAACCCAATACTCTTCTTATTTAGTTGATGTCAATGATATCCATCTTTGATCGGGAACAAAAATTTTCCCACCAAGTAAAACCACCATTATGGAGATTGCAAATGAACCACAATTGATGTATAATGATTTAAAGAAAATACGAGAAAATGTTGCAAGATGATTTGCAACAGCGTGAATAGAGTTCCAGCAAGGGTAAGATGCAAGAAAATGAGCCCCCATTTCCAGAGAGATTACAAGAGAATAATTTTTTCACTAAATCATAATCTAATTAAGATTTAGTCAATCACCAAAAGGATATTTGTGTTATGATTCCACTTATTCAAGCCATCAAGGATGTGCCTATCTATAACAAGATGGTTAAGGATCTATGTATCAAAAATCCAGGTAGAAAAAGGAAATATCCATCCACTATACAAGTCATTAGATAGTTGGTTGATATCATGCTTGGAAATTTGGTTCTACCCAAGTACATAGATCCAAGAAATGTGTTGGTTAATGTTACTATCAATGGAACTATAATCAAGAATAATCTGATTGATTTAGGGGCACTAATCAACGTCATGACAAATTAAATCAAGGATTAACTTAAATTAGAAGGACTAAGGACAACAAATATAGTATTGCATTTAACAAATAGATGAATAGTGAGGCTTGAAGGAGTCCTTGAGGAAATTGTTGTGGTGGTAGAATCTTGGGAATACCTTTCTGATTTCATTTTCCTTCAACCAAAAACAAGCTTAGGAGGTTATCTTATTATACTAGGAAGGCCATGGTTGGCAACTACGATGCATTCATTGGTTGCAATTCTGGTAACATGATCATCTCAAATGGAAATGGTACCAAGAAGCTTATGCTCTATCCTCCTACCCAACCATTGAATGATGAAGATAAAACAATTTTGGTTGAAGAACAGGAAGCTTATCGAGTTCTATATAAGAACTCATGATGCTAGATAAGTCTTGTAATATTTGAAGATCAGGAGGAAGATGTTGTTCTCTCCAATATCTTGCAGAATAAATATGGAATAAATGAATAATTTGATGATAGATTGAGGTGTTTGAGCTGTCCTTTGTGACAATTCTTACCATAATAGAGCACCATGCGTATTCCGGGTAAGAATTGTTTTCTTCACCAACTTCTACCCCTTGAATGCATAAGAAAATTTGTTAATATAAAAAATTGTGCAATGATGTATCTCTCGAAGAAAGTATAAATAACACTAGGAATACCACTCAATGTAAACAAGATACTAAATAGATAAAAAGATAAATTTTTGATTGCTCGATGATGGTTCTAGATTTGTGACCGAAATGTTGGAATTATCTAAACTCTTACACAATTTTTTCCAAATAAAATTTTCAATATGTCTAAGTGTGTAAATCTTATAAAATCAATAAAACAACATTTTCTTGGGATTATGGTGATATGCGTGGGATTCATCCTAGGATTTGTACTCATAAGATCTATATCAAGGAAAATTGTAAACCAATCAAGCAGACCACAGAGGAGGATGAACCCAATAGTAAGAGAGATTGTAAAAGGATAATTGAAGAAGTTACTAGATGTTGGATTTATATACCCCATATCAAACAATCAATGGGTATCACCTCTTGTAATTGTGCCAAAGAAGAATGAGAAATGGAGGATCTGTGTAGATTATAGGGAGTTGAATTCAACCACAAAGAAAGATCACTTCCCATTTCCCTTCATTGATCAAGTTCTTGATACTCTGTCTAGTAAAAAGTAATTCTCTTTTCTTGATGGATATAGTGGCTATAATCAGATCCAGATTACACCAGAGGACCAAGACAAAACTACCTTCACATGTCCATGGGGAACATTTTCCTATTTAGTTCTTCCATTTGGCTTATGTAATGCACTTACTACATTCACAAGGGAAGTATTAAGTATCTATTCATATTTGATAAATGATTTCATGGATGTAAATTTGGATGACTTCACTATACATGGCAACATGTTTGAAGAAGCTATGAAAAAATTGGATAAGTCTTCAAAAGATGCAAATAACACAATTTTTCCTCAAGTAATCAGAAGTGTTACATGATGATGTTTGAAGGTATAGTTCTTGGACACTACTTTTCATCAGAAAGAATTCAATTTGATCTTGCAAAGGTGTCTTTTATAGTCAACCTGCCAACACCAAGGGAAAAAGGATGTTAGAAGATTTATAGGCCATGTTGGATATTACAGAAGGTTCATATAAGATTGTAGCAAGATTAAAATTCCAATTTTTGCATTGATAGGAAAATATTTTCATTTTGTATGGATTGAACATTGTGAAGGTTCTTTTCAAACTTGGAAACAAATTTTAAATACTACTCTTATATTAAGAGGACTTGATTGGAACCTTCCTTTTCACATCCACACAAATGCATCAGATCATGCTATTGGAGCTGTCCTGGGACAAAAAGAAGGAATCCTAAATTATGTACTATGTTAGAAAGAACTTATAGCATGTAAAATTGAACTATACAAAGTGATAGAAAAGGAGTTATTTTTATTTTAATATGTTATCAAAAAATTTAGACACTACATCAGAGGATATATAGTGTTTGTTCACATTAATCATGCTAGAATGAAGTATCTGATCAATAAACTAGTAGTAAGAAGAGGAATCATAAGGTGGTTGCTCCTCTTGTAAGAATTTGATGTTACCATAGTGGAAAATCCTGGAAAGGATAATGTGGTAGAATATTTCCTCTCTAGGATGGATACCAACAATGAGGATCAAGTAGTTGATGATTCCTTTCCAGATGAGAACTTATTTTCTATTTCTACAAAAACACCCCTGGTATGCAGACATAACTAACTACTTGGTCTCAAGTAAAACACCTCCATATTACTTATAGTCTCAAAAAATATACAAAGTTGAAAAGACTATAAATTTTTCTTGGATAGATATATTTCTATTTCATACATGACAAGATAAAATAATGTGAATATGTATAGATGATGAGGAGATGTTTGATGTCCTCAGATCCTACCAAAATGAACCTTATGGAGGTAATTTTTATGCAAAGAGAACAACATAGAAGGTTTTGAATACTGGATATTATTGGATAACATTACATAAGGATGCAACACTATACACTAGGAGATGTGATAAATTTGAGAGAATGGGAAAGCGCATTAAATATGATGAGATTCCATTGCATCCTTTTGATAAGCGGGGCTTAGATTTTATTGGCCCTAAGATTCTCCATCTCATCAAAATGAGTATATTATGGTATGCACAAATTACCTAAAAAAGTGGACAGAGGTGAAGCGATTTCCAAACAAGAAAAGTGAGAATGTAGCCAAGTTCCTATATGAGAACATCATCACCAGGTATGGATTTGTAAGGGAGATTGTAATAGACCAAGGTACAAATTTCTTGGTAATGTAATTTTTGATTTGGTTAAATAATATGAAATCAGGCATAAGAATTCTACACCATACCATCCCCAGTATAATGGCTAAGTAGAGGTTACAAACAGAGAGATAGAGGCCATATTGAAAAAGAACATTGCACTCCATAGGAAAGATTAGGTAGACAAACTTCCAAAAGTAGTATAGGAATTGAACACAATGTGGAAGACCACAACTATATTCACACCATTTGAACTCTTATATGGCAAGATTGTTATTTTTCCAATTGAATTTGAGCACAAAACATTGAGGACTGCACTTGAGATGGGCATAGATTTATCAAAATATCAAAGATAGAGAATTATCCAACTCAATGAGTTGGATGAATTAAGAAGACATGAAGTACATAATACAGAGGTAGTGTAGAAGTAAAGAGTAAAATGGCATGACCAGTACATCAAGACAAGACAATTCTAGGAAGGTGACTGAGAACTCTTGTTTGATTCAAAATACAAGGATCATATAGGAAAAATCATAACAAGGTGGCTAGGCCCCTATGAAATTAAGAATATATTCACTAATGGAGATGTAAATCCCACTACTATAGATCCTCGAAGTTCAAGCTATTGGTGAATGGCTACAGGTTGAGATTGTGCAAAAATCCATTTGACAAAGATTCATTCATGAAACGATTCAGAGGAGGACAAAGAATAATTGAAGTAAGGACATCAGATTTTTCTTAGGGGTTGAGCCTATTAGCTCACCTTCTGAGATTTCAAAGGATTGAGGAGATTTTAGTGGACTTGGTGCATTCAAATTTCTGAATATTCCAAGGTCAAATGGTTTTTCTAGGTATGCAATGGTTGATAGAGGGGTGTTTACATTATTTATACTTCTACCTTGGGCACTCCTATCTTCTTCCAACCCCAAATACTCAAAGACCCTCTTCTTGTGCTCAGGAATCCTAAGTAGTTCAAAAATTGGGAAATAAATCTTGATCTGACCCAAGACTTGGGCAATGTTATAGGGAATGTATTTGGGAAAAGAATCACTTGGAGAAAGGTTGAAAAACTCATCGAGATAGCACAAGGTTTTTAACATTTTGGGCATGGGTGGGAACACTAGTTCTACTCGACAAACAGGGCCTTTACCTGATGCATCTTTCTTTAGAGTCTCTTTTGGGACATTGGTGAGAACTAGGGTCTTTGGTTTGGCTTAAGGCCCTTCCCCTTTGACAACTTTACTTATTGTGTTATACTCTTTTTCTTCGCCACAACAAAATTCATTAGCAGTTGTCTATCCTCTTCGATAAGATTCCTCCATCGTACTTCTTAATCATTAGAGCCATTTGGTACTAAAAATCATTATTAGGAAGTTCAAATGCTTGTACGATATCTATTTCAAAATCATGAGAGGGAGGAAGAAGAGGTACCTAGTGAATGCAGTCCTAAAAACTTGTATTAGTTCTTGCACTTATTACCTCGTTGAAGTTGCTCCTTGTTGTGAGCTTGTATAGCAATCCGCCATGCATGCATCATCATCGGCTTCTTCAACCTACTCGATCTATTTCACATGGCGGGTGGGGTAATAAGAATTTGTCACACCAGCCCATTTTATTTGTATCTTCAACAACAAAACTCGACATTTAGAGGATCGGGAACTACTCTATTTTCTATAGCTTAGGGTTATCTACTTCCCATGGGTTCTTTACCTCGTCATTAGACCTCCGATCATTTCTAGGATGATATGCAAGTCTGTCTTGTCCTTGTTTCCCTATGCTGACCCCGAGAACCTTTTCCAATTCCTTTCTTTTCCCTCGCTATCTTGTAAGAGATTTATTTCATAGCCTTGACCAAAGTCCTTACAACTTCCTCTACATCCAAAACCTTACTTGATTGAGGCTTCTCAGGGTTGATCAGTTTAACACCCTCCCTCTTAGGAGGTTTTCAAACTTCTTTAATGTCATTCTCAATTTGTAGAGCCATGGTAAAGGTCTGCCTCAAATTCCCAGGGTTCTTATCCCTCAAATAGTAAGAAGCTTTCTTATCAAATACATCTGAATAATTTATCAGACATGATTCATCACATGGCCTCAAATTAACAAGCAGTCTTCTCAATGTTTTGTTAAATCTAGTGTTGAAATCATGCACTGATTTATGAGGATTATTTTTTATATTTTCAAACTCTTATAAAAAAAACCTAGGGTCTTTTTTATCACCATACTGCATTCTAAAATTATTCTTCATCTCTGTCTAGGAGTCAATGGAATTATCTGGCAGAGATTTATACTAGTCCCTTGCATCTTCTTCTAAAGTATGGATAAATAATTTAATGTATACATCCTCAAACTCTATTTCAAAGTCCTCCATCATATTGACAAATATTTTCAAGTGTCGATCACCAGTTATTGCATTATTTCCTTGAAACTTAGGCAATCTATTTCTTACATCATGTGGCATAGCATTTGGATAGCCAGCCATGCCTCTAAAACTGATGGGACCAAAAGTATTAATGAAAAATGGAGGTCTAGGTGGAGGATGAGCCATATTATTTTGAGGAGGTGATCTTACAGGAGAAACAAAATGATGAGGAGTGAGGGGTCTGTGTGGTACAGGGATACAATTTTTAGAATGACTACCCTCTAAAGGCTCTGTCTCTTGGAAAACTCTATTAGATTTTGAAAATACAGGGGAAAATTGAGAAGAAAATGTTTCAAATACAGATGAAGGACCCTCTCCAGATGGAGAATTTAATTCAACAAAGAGACTACCTGATTCAGAAGCACTTGAGGAAGTACTACAATCTTCAATCACAGGATGATTAGTTTCACCAATGGAGATCTCTTTTCTTGATGCTTGATCTCCAATAACCTTCCAAATTCTTCTTCTTTTGAATTATAATTTCTTAACTCTTGAAGCAACCATCTACTAGGAACCTTGGCGAAGAAAGATCTTCTTCCTTCTAGTTTTGTAGATATTAATGAAAAATATCACTCGATATATGTTAAGACAACTCGGTATTTATAGAGAATTTAAACAACATGGAGTCACCATGAAGGATTTTCACCTTAGTTTGTGAAAATGCACTATGAAATACCTATAAAATGTTTTTCAATACCGATTCATGTAAAGCTTACAAGATCTTCTCTTATTTTACCCAAATTTATCAATGATGATACAAATCTTAGTGCAATAATTGTATAAGCTGGAAATATTACACTCAGAACTCACAACTTTGAACAATTCTTACATATCTAAACAAATAATGATGTTTCAACAATGTATTTGCACTTTAAAATCTGTAAAAAACATTACAGTGGTTTGTACACGTGAACCTTTGTCCAAATACTATAAAGAGTCCCCGATGCGGTGGCACCATGAGTGTTGGTATCCAAATTTGTTCTCCCTTTCAACGAGAAGCAACATAGATTGGACGTGGAGCTTAGAGACAGATAGATCATAGTGTGTGTCATTTTGTAGTCGGGAGGAGATCTAAGCGGTCCTTTATTACTAGGATTTGTGGAGAGATGGATAACACCTATAAGAGGATTTGACTGTCCTCACTACTTTAGGCCATGTCTCTTCGACTGGGGTGATAAGACCCTTAGTGTAACCTCTGTTTGATGAAAGAGATGCAGATATCCTTCTTTGGCAAAAATTATATGAAGAGAACCTTGGAGAAATATGGTCAATACTCCATGATTTAACTCTTAATAGTTGTCACTTCTAAACAATGGAGGTACATTCAACAAAAGGCAACTGATTATCAAGACATTAATAAATCCTAATTGTTTCGCATATTTTTGTAAGTAGATTTTGTTCCTTTGTTGATACACAGGGTAGAAAAGGGTAGTTCATGGTGGATTAATGGTTTTTGAATTATTTTGGGGGAGATGAAGTAGGAAGAAGTTGATTATACCAGATCTTTCGAAGGGACTTCACAACAATGAACAACTTCAACAAATGTAAAGCTTCGTAATAGTTAAGACGTTCCTTCAACCAAGAAGGTGTGCTTAAATGGAGGCCTAGATCATCACGTTTTCACATAATATTTGAGACTCAAACATAAAGGCTCGAATTGAAAGACTCAATTAAACACCAAAGTCTCGATCAATCACGCCTAAGGTACACCCGAAGACGGTGAATTTATTTTAATTTTGTTTATCTCATCCAAGATGAAGGATCTTCTTGAAATGAAATTGCAAATACCATTAAACTGTCATAGGGACGAGATCTTGTGTGATTTCACAAAAATTTCAATGTAAGATTGTAATAGGAATGAAAGAAACTATTTGTAGACATTCTAAAACAAAGAAGAAACAAATTGCTAGAGATTGGACACAAATTAATTTCAAAATTGCTTAGATTCATCAGTAGGGGAAATATTCTAGAGAAATCTTAGTGCTCATCAATGGCTATACATATACAACCAACTTAACATGATAGAAAATCTAAAACAGAAGAAAATAACAGGTTATCTCGACTTTGGTCTCTCACGAAGACGACTTTCTAAAATTTTCTCTTAGGAATTTAAACTCCAACATTTTGCAAGAGTATTTTCATTACATTTATACATTTCACTCACTCAATTTCCCCCAAAAGAGAAGAATATTCAAGGGACCTTTGCTTGTTACCAATTTGTTTTAAATAATGACGTTTAACAAATTCAAATCCAAAATCTGCTAGGTGGACCAATTGTGAACTGATCACGTTTCTTGGGCCCTTGATTAATGACTAGGATGCCATGCCACAACGTTATGGCAATCCTTCCAATCATGCCAATTATATCATGTGAGAAATCCCCTTTTTAATCATTTTATAGAGACTCTGCAGAACTGGATATGACAAGTAATCGTTTTCACTCTCGACGCAACACCTTTTTCGTCCTTTGCAGCTTCACTTTAATCATTTCATCCCTTTTCCCTCTTTTTCCTCTGCAATTTTTCCCCACATCCATTTCCTCTAGAAATTATCATTTTTACGAGTGCCTGAGCAATTACCACTTCAAAATATCAACCTTAACAATCCTTGGAATCACAATTTAAGTTTCAAATCCATTCAATGTACCTTATAGACAGAGACGAAAAATAATTTCACCAAAGTGCGATGAAAAATAGTGCGTATTCACATCTCCAGGAGTCTTGGAACAAAAATGGTAGAAAATCAAGTGAAATACATAGTAACCATTGATTCTACCCCTTTTCCAATTTATATCATAGCCATCCACGTGTTTCCTTGGTGCAATTGTAAAGGAGAAACACAAAGGAAAGTCCCAAACAAGTGCGGGCCTTCCACATGCCCTAGGCCCAAGAAAAATGCCTTTTGGCCTTTGAAAAGTCTCAGTATAAAAGGAGCTAGCGGAAGCCTCCACGTGTCTCAATGGTGAATTTTGAGATGGTCCCCAAAAGTAGAGACCCCAAACAAGTGCGGGCTCAACATGTGTCTCATTTCAACAAATTCTATTAAGTAATTTGAAGGTTCAGTGAAAGGCGCTATGTGTCTAGGGTCTGAGACAGTTTCCTTTTGCCATTTAAAATTCCTAAAAAATGGCGGAGTGAGTGGAATCCTCCAAGTGTCCTCCTAGTGCTTCTTCAAAATAAAACTTAGGGCCGGTCCCCAAACATGTGCGGTCCCTCCACGTGTCCCAGGCCTTTCAAAATTGTTTGAAAATTCTAAGTATGGGAAGACCTAGTGGAAACCTTTACGTGTCTTCATGGCGTAACTTCGAGATGGTCCCCAAGAGTGGAGTCCCTGAACAAGTGCGGGATCTCCACATGTCCCAGGCCTTAGAAAATTGCTTTGAAAATTTTAAGTACAAAGTGGAGCTGGTAGAAGCCTCCACATGTATTCCTATCACAATTGTTAAGGTGGGACCTTGAGATGGATCCTCAAATGAGTGCCAGCCCCCCATGTGTCCATGGCCCACCATAATTATACTGGCTACATGAAATTGTTTTCTAAGTCTATGCAAAGCAACAGAATCCTCCACGTGTCCCCCTAGCGCAATTCCAAGGCCAAACCAAAAGGTGAATTTTCAAATGAGCGTCATTCTTCCACGTGGACAATTTTTGGGTTAAAGTGAGCCTTAGAGCTTTTAATGTTCCCCACTGAGCCACATCCAACCAAAAAGGGCCACGTTTCCATTGATGTAGATATGTAAATTTGACGGGGAAAAAAACGCCCGTCAAACCGTAAGAATGTAGGAAAACCACCATTTGAGCCCGAAGTGAATCTTTCTTCACAAACAAAGAGTTTGGAAATGATATAAGGCCCAAATGTGATCCTCCAAGCCACATCCAATCACGTTTCCACAGATATTTGGGACACAAAAGATAGGGACAACAAAACATGACTGTGGAAAATGGAAGGAAAGGAAAAGCCCAAGTTTTACGACCAAGTTACAGACTCTTTCAGATGGATAGAGCAACGAAAAAAATTCTGAACCTTTAATTGATCCTTGACCAAGGAAGGGACTGATCATGGCAACCAAATGGAGGATAGAGTCTTCAAGCATCAATACAAGGAGATAGAAAACATGACAGAGGCCGCAAACTGAGGAATTTCAATGAAAAATGGGGCAAGACTAATTTGAGCACCAACAGATGCCATGGCCTCTACCCTAGGTACCATTGTTCTCCATGTCCACATGGGTCCTCGAACTATCTGGAAATTTTCTACCTCCTAAGGGGAGTCCCAATATAACTTGATGCTCATCCGACCTTGGATCTTTTCCATGGGTTATGTCCCTTCGACTTTACATTGTTGCCTCGAATTTGAACACTTCCCTTCCGACCCATCACCTTCCAAGACATGTAACATGTTATATCAGCCCAATGATGTGCTCGTACCATTCAAGGAATCATCACTATCACTACTTCACCTTCACCCACAAGCCCATCCACCAAAACAACCACTATCTCTCTCGCATCTAACCTTGATTTAACCAATGCGGTTGTAGCCTCTACCGCTAATGCACCGGTTTCCTCGTTATCTAGCAAGCCATCTATCCCTGCTATCCACATACCAACTACTAATCTTGTAGAAGGTGTTTTTCAATGCCTCACTCGAGGGTATACCGCATATACAATATCGACACCTTCCTCACCCCACAAGAGTATGGGAATCTGTGTCAACACCCCGGCTATGACATCTGGCATCGATGATGTTTTCCTTATGGACCTCCCCACCTTCACACCAATCTAACATATGGGAGACTTGATATTGCCACATATAAACCCGAACCTCCATCCCAAGCCCAACCATTTTTTTCTGACCTACACTCCCTCACTAACCGCTTCGCTCACACTTTCCTCCACCGGTGCGCATGGAAAGGATTTGGCTTTGGCTTTTATGAACAAGGCTGCCATACTATCATTTCATGTACCTCTCATAAACATAATGATTGTAGTGGCATTGGTTTTGATGCTCCACCCTCCAAGAAGGTTTGTGTGTCAACCTTATCCAGGATGGGAAATCTTCCCCACCTCATTCACCTACATTACCATCTTCACCCACGAAGTCCATAGATCCTAAATCTATTCCTCCTAACTTTTTTCATAAACACCATTTTCCTGGGACCATTGACCTATCAATGTGATGGTGAGGCTCCCTCTTCTCTCCCATTCCTATATCTTGACATGATCGATGATGATACACCTTCTATTAACATCATTCAATGTCAGGATGATGAGTCCATCCTCACCTACCTTGGTGTGGAAGACTCCTATATTCATCAATCATTACCCTCTCGAGACTCAAACCATGTTGAACGAACCGACCATAGAAATAAACATTGACACTCGGGACGACCCACACATTCTAAAGATCAGCCAACCCTTAGATGCTCTTGAACAAGAAGCCTTCACCTATTTCCTTTGGGTCCATGGCAATGCTTTTGCCTGGTCCTATGCCGATATGCCTGGTATTGAGAAAAAAATCGTGGTCCACAATATCATAACAATTCCTCATGCCAAACCTATCAAACAAAAGATACGGAAAATGCATCCTCGCATTGCTCTTTTGGTCAAGGAAGAGCTTCAACACTTTCTCTTAGTTTCCTTCATCCTACCCATTGACTATCCCCAATGGATTTATAACATCGTTTATGTCACAAAGGTGATGAGGGGACTCCGCATTTTCACAAAATTTTGTGACCTCAACCTAGCTTGTCCTAAAGATGACTTTCTCCTACTAGGAATTGACCAACTAGTTGATCTCACTTTGTTGGCCATGAAATGATATCGCTCACGGATAGTTTCTCTGGTTACAATCAAATATTACTAGCTCCAGAAGATCAACACAAGACTTCCTTCATCGCCCCTTAGGGGAACTTCTGCTATCGAGTCATGCCTTTTGGCCTTAAAAACTTTGGTGCTACATCATCGAACCATGAATTACATCTTCCATGACATCATGCATCACATATTGGAAGATTATTTAGATGATCTGCTTTCCAAATCAAACATTGAACCAAACACTTTCCCATCCTTAAAGTCATCTTTGACTATCTCATCAAGTATTATGTTCATCTTCAATAAACGAAGTGCATCTTTACGATAGTTTACGGAAAAATCCCGGGTTTCATCGTTTCTTTGCATGGCATAGAGGTCGATCCTTCTAAAGTCAAGGATATTCTGAAATGCCTCTTCCCACTAATCTCCGTCAACTTCAAAGCCTACAAGGTAAGCTACAATCTATTCATTGTTTTATCTCACAACTTTCCAACCATTTTCAACTATTTCATCATTTTATCAATAAATACATTTCATTCAAATGGGATGATGAATGTCGTAAAGCCTTTGAGGCCTTAAAACAATACCTTCTTCAACCACGAGTACTCATTCCTCCTAAGGATGACCAGCCCTTTACGTATATATTTCCATAACTAACCCTTCTTTAGGTGTCATGCTCGCTCATCGCGACAACCAACATCGAGAGCAAGTGGTTTATTACATAATCCGTACCCTTTTGAACTATGAAACTAGATATACCCACACCAAAAAACTCTACTTAGCCTTAGTTTTTGTCACCACCAAGCTCCATCATTACCTACTCAATCACAAAACCTTCATCATTACTAATACTGACCCATTGCACTATATGTATGCCAAACCCTATCAACATCAATGTACCGCATGGTGGCTTATGCTTCTTGCTAACCTCAACCTCAAATTCATTCATCAAAAGTCCATTAAGGGCCAGGATATCGCTGACCAACTAGCTGACACACCTATTTCTAGGAATCAACCATCTAACTTTGATTTCCCAAACGAGTCTATAGCTACCCTTTCCCTGGACGAACCTACTTACCAAATGACA
Source organism: Taxus wallichiana var. yunnanensis (assembly GCA_018340775.1). Taxonomy (NCBI): domain Eukaryota; kingdom Viridiplantae; phylum Streptophyta; class Pinopsida; order Cupressales; family Taxaceae; genus Taxus; species Taxus wallichiana. The sequence continues at coordinate 466,683,086 of CM031234.1, forward strand.
CTCTTCTTCAATGGATCCAAGTGTCAACATGGGGGTGGGGCTGGTGTTATCCTCATCCCCCTTGAGGGTGAACCTGTTCCTTTGTCTTTCAAACTCAATTTTGATTGTACAAACAACATTGCAGAAATATGAAGCACTCGTATTGGGTCTCCAGGCTGCATATGCCTTAGATGTTAAGACAATCAATATATTTGGTGATTCTCAGTTGGTCATAAACCAAGTCAATGGTATATACCGGTGTTGTAATGAGATCCTTTAAAGTATAAACATCACGCATGAGATATGATTTTTACCACCTTTGACCATTATACACTTCAAATCACCCCACGTTCTTTGGATACCACCTTTGATCACCTTTGACCACCTGTAAATTTATGGATACCATGACTTGCTTGGCTTCTTAGATACCTACTTAACCCGCATTTGACTCTAAAATATTTTTCACCATACAAAGGCTATAATCACCCTCTTATTTACCTCGTGAATTTTACTCCATTAGAACCATTTCCCCTGACCCATGTGACCTTTGGTATAAGAAATATGCAGACTATCTTTCCCTTTCCATTCTACCCACCGATCTCACTTGTACTAGACAATGTTCTTTTCTTAAAAGTGTTTACTATTATGTCATCATGGGTGGTCTTCTTTACAAGCGTGGTTTCAACGACATTCTCTTACGATGCCTTACAAGTTTTGAAATTCCTTACACCATTAAGGAAGTCCATGATGGAATTTTTGGAGGTCACTTTAGTGGTTTGGTTTCACCTAGGCTATTATTGTCCAACCCTAAACCACAATAGTTGTGATTATGTCAAATATTATGTAAAATGCCAACAACATGCTAATCTTCATCACACACCTATTCACACCTTACGAGTCACATGATGCGGGAGCATAACTTGCAGAGGCCATAACTTTTGATCCGACCGTTGGATCGTCCTGAAATTTTACAGGGTGGTAGATATACATTAGTACTATGCTAGGGACAACATTGCTTGCAAGGTTGTGCTCATTTTGGCACGTTTTCGGGCTCGGATTCCGTCATCTAGTGGCCTAAAATTGGCTTGAATGTTTTTTTGCTTTTGACTAGGTCTTAGAACTTTAATAACTTTTGTTGTGCTTGTCAGAATAAGTCCAAATTTTGCGTGAGCCCTAATTTATGAATGCATATTTGGCACGAAAATTTTGGGGTCAATCCGAGTTGTTTTGCATTTTAGGGTTTTTTGGCATTTTAGGGTTTTAGAGTAGTCTTGAAATAAAAGGAGAATTGTAATGATGTAATAGATCAGTGTGAATTCCAGAATGAGAAGTAAGCTATTTTGAAACTCCTGGTTTTATTTACAAAGCTGTTTATGTGTGTTTTTGGAGGTGTTTCAACCTCTGCACTGGATTCACATCATCACACAAGACCTTTGGCCTTTCTCTCAATAGGGTTTGGATCTTGTCGGTGAGATCAATGCCCATTCTTCCCAATGCCACCAATGGATCATAACCACTAGTGAATATTACACTAAATGGGTAGATGTCATTCCTCTCATTTCTACAAAACCTGAGAAAATATGTGAATTCATCAACCATCATATCATTTGTCACTTTAGTGTTCCTCACTGCCACATCATTGCTAATGGAAAACAATTCAAAAACAAAACCCTATGCAAACTATGTGATGCTTTTAGCATCCAACTCATTTTCTCATCACCTTATTACCCACAAACCAATGGTCAAGCCGAATCAACCAATAAAACCTTGAAAAAATTCTTATGAAGGTAGTCAATGATACTAGGAAAGATTGGCATACACACATCCCTTTCACCTTATGGGCTTATCATACTAGTATTCACACTTCAACGGATGCCACACTATTTTCTCTGGTCTATGTTACCAAGGCTATCTTACCTCTCGAAGTTCAGATTTCATCTCTCCGCATCTCACTATAAGACATACTCAATGACGATGAATTTCACCAAGATCGTTTAGCGCAACTTGAGTTATTAGATGAACCCCTTCTCAATGCTCTTGACCATCTCCAAATTTACCAGAAGAGTATCAAATGTGCATATGACAAACGCGTTCACAAACGAACCTTCGAGGTTGGCAACCTCATCCTTAAATAAAATCAACATGTAACTAAAGAAGAGAAAAGTAAATAGGAAAAATTTCTCCTAATTGGCTTGGACCTTATATCATTACCCATGCCTATGGATCATGTGCTTATTGTTTGTCTTCACTCAATGGTAAACCAAAACCTGAGCCCCTTAATGCCTTACATCTTCAAAATTTTTGTCTTTGATATTGAGTCCTATATCACTTTTTGTCAATTGATTGCTCGTCCCTTGAGTGTTGTTCACCTTCCATATTACCCATTTTTGAGGATCCGTGACTCAAAAATAATCATGTGATTCCGTCACCTTTCAGCCCTATCTTCAATATGAGTACCATGGCTCTACTCATAGCATGATTCTCATGGATACTTTTCATCTTCTTCAAGATGGAATCCCATGGTCGTTCATCACTCAAAACCACCTCTTTCATAGTTAATCTTTGTGTGTTATGGTCTTGTCTTCTAAACAAGAACCTAATCTTCCTTTATAGTCTTGTCCATGACTTAAACGTCCAAAAACAAAAAGGGATACAACTCCTTGAGTCAAACTTCTAGCAAAAGATGACTCCCTCAAATGGGACATCTCTTCACTCTAATTCCACCACTATAAATAGACTACTCCCTTGAAGGACAGCTATATAAGGTCATTACAAAAATGTAATAAATATCCAGAAGCTTCCCACATCGATCACTTCACGAAGACCTCAAGGAGATAATATACTCATCCCATATAGACTTCCCGCATTGATTAGTCTATTAAAAACAAACAAATGAAGGAAAAATATGAAATTTTTATCATGGACTTGCCTATTTTTGATTCTTGGGTTTCTTGTTCTAAAAGACACACTGTCGTACACTAAGTTATGCTACACCACCCATTCTCACCTCCTTTCCTTTTTAGCCTAATTCCCTCGTTACTCAAGGTACTTGCCGCAAACGTGACATTTTGTGATTATGCAACTTTCTTCACCCTTAGAATGGTCCATTACGCAATGCCTTTAGGGTCTTATGTTCATAAGCCCCTCTTAGGTATGGTTGAATCCTTAGGGTTCTTATCAATTAAGTGGCTCTTTTACCACCTCTTACCATTTTCCTTCCTCATTACTTATTGATTATCCTATACAAGACCAGATTATCGACACTTATATTTAAAAACCACTCAACCATGCCTGTGACCTAAACTCAACCATGCATGTGACCTACACTCAATCATGCCAATGACCTACATTCAACAATGCCTAAGACTTACCAACCCATTCTTCTACTCCATTCTAATCTTCCCTAGTTTATGGGAGAACTACATCGGCCTGAGGTCCCTTTTCACCGGGACTATGTAGGTAGCACTCCGAGGGCATGGGGCCCTTCGAGGTTATCTTGGCCACTCTCTACCCTGACCCATTCCCCTTTTCCATTACTATCCACATTCTACCCTAGTTAGTTTCCTTTCTATGTCAATAACTAGAAATTAAACCAAACAAACACCAATTAACAAACATCACTATCAACCATTTTTCCACACATCATCATAACGTTCACCAATTTCCACAATTCACAAATATTTGGAAATTTCAAACATAACATGCATATCCATCATCATTTGTTTCCTTTGTTACTAATAACGTGGAACTTAAATCCAAACCAAAACTTGACTCTACTATGCCTAAACTAAACTGACTCGATCTATGCTTAGGACCTGACTCTAACCATGCCTAAACTAAACCAACTTGATCCATGCCTAACTTGACTCGATCCATGCCTAATACCTGACTCGATCCATGCCTAAACCAACCTAACTCCATCATGCCTAAACTAACCTAACTCAATCCATGCCTATGACCTGACTCCATCCATGCCTATGACTTGACTCTATCATGTCTAACTTACCTTGTTTCCATCACATGTACAACATCATCATCAAAAGTACATATACACATCATGACATAAACATCATCAACATCTCTACATGTCTTCTCAAATATCTCCAATATACAATGTCTCAACATCATCGGTATGTAGGCCGGTATCATATACAAAACATCATTGACACGCAGGCCAGTATCATATATAAAAATAATCGAAAGCGAGTCAGTCCATATCACAGATAATCCATATACTATCCAAAACAGTGATATCCCTCACCTTTCTCTCGTATCTCTAAGTCAGTCTCTCCCGACTCCTCTGTCACTCTTGTGTGGTGCCCCGCACCCGCCTCACCACCTACTTTGTGGGCCTTGATCTAGCAATCGATGTCCCTCACTTGGATCTAGCCTCCGTACATTGGTGGCCTCACCCTACTCCTACCTTTGGGCTCGTTGGCCCCCTATTCTCTCCACACTGTGAGTGTGGGATCGAGTCCTCTCACTCAAAGTCCGATGTGCTCTCAGACTTACATATGAAGGGATATCTATCCCTGCTACTACCAAATGATCCTCATAATACCTCACCTCACCCAAGGCATCCCTAAATCTCACCATGGGAACTATCTAAGGAGGTGCCATGGGTCTCACCGTAACTTGTGTACTCTGCCTTGTCAATAAGGGTCTCTGACCCTGTACCTGTACATGTACCATGGGACCCTGTCCCTGAGCCTGTCCTACTACTTGTGTTGGTGTAGGTGCTTGCGTAGAAATCGGGCCTATAAGGCCACAATCTGTGCTTGTGTAGTGGCCAATTGACCTTGCAACCCTGTCACATGTGCATGTAGGGTGTCCACATGCTCCCCATCTCTATCCCCACCTTATGCGGGTACCTACCCTTGTAATGATGTAACATGGGCTTGAAGGGCCACCACCTGTGCCTATAACATGACCACCTCTGCTATGACCAAGTTAGCTATCCCGTAAACCTGTAACCTAGCCCTGTAAGGTAACCACCTATCCCTGTAACATGTCCCTATGGACTATGAGAGTGGTCACGCCTCGTGATCCTGGTCCAGGTGGCACTACTCCCGGTTGAGCTACCCACACGAGTCTATATATGTCAGTGCACCCGACATCATCAATGTGTCAGTCCACTGGTGCCTCCTCCCGCCCTGTCAACATAGTAGGTCATGGAGGGGACATCAGCCTCTCCACAACATCCCTCCTATACTATGGGAAGGGAGGTGGTACATCCTGCAATAGCCCAAACTGTCTTACCCTCGTCTACGTTATCGGCCTATGCTCTCCTGTGTGCCGCCCCTTTATTCATCGAACCAGATGCAGCTCATCTAACTCTACAACCATCCATTCATATGATGGAAAACCCACATAAGGCCTCCAAATAATGTCCACAATAGAGAACCCCTCTAGAAAATGCCTGTAATAGGCTACATTATGTGTAGCCCAGGTAGCTCGGTGTGTTCCAATAACCAACACCTAGTGCTTGTAACCCACTTGAACAAAACCCGGCTCGAGTACATTAGCTTGGATCATACCTAGTGGCCTCACACATAAAATTTTCTCATATGCACAATAGTGGAGAAGAAAGGTGCAACATAGGCTGAACCACCATAATCTCCTATATGCACATAACTACCTATACAACTACACCACGTATGCTGACGCCAAGAAAATCGAGTCCTCTCTTCGGTCATGTCATGGAGGACCCCCATCAATACCCATGGGATTCTCCCACCCTCTACATCTGGTAGTGTGAAGAAACATACTACCTCCATAATCAAAACTACTAGCCTCATCTCCTCTAGATGGGCTATATACATCTCACCATAGCTCAGACTAGCATTGTGGAACCTCATCTTGGCCATACCCTCACCAAAACCTGTCAGAATCAACTCCTCGAAGGCCTCCGAGGAGATAGAATACACCTATTTTCCAACTATCGGTAGGCGCAATATGCGATAGACATCATCTAGGGTGACTGTCAGCTCATCCATCAGCAAATGGAATGTGTTAGTCACTGCATCACATCTATCGATGAGTGTGACCATAAGCCTAGGCTCCCATACTTTATGCCCGTGATGTTTTATGCCTATCAAGTCAACATTCATCATGTTCCTACACTCATCGGTGGTGACACTCAATCGTACCTATAGCAATAAATGAGGTACATTGTCCTTCATCCATAGCTTATCTCTATCCCGCATCCACCACATTACAAACATTATTCAACTTACCTTTAACCAACACAACCCTCCAACCTAAACCTCAAACCTAAACCCTAAACCCCAAACCATACACACCCTGAACCTAAAACCCTTCAACCTAAACCCCCAACCCTAACCAACATACACCCTAAGTTCTCTAACCGGTGCCGGTCACTCCTGAATGACACTAGTCCATGCTAAACTCGCATTGGATCTTCAATCTTGACTCGATGTCTATATCTACCATTTGATTTCAACCATACCTCGACTGGCATCGGTCACTATTACTACGCCCAAACATGAACCCCCAATTTTCTTCCCCCAATTTCTCCTACACACCTACCCAAACTTCCCCAAATCCCTCCCCAACCCTATTCAACCTACTTATGCCTTTTCCCACCCCTTCTCTCACCCATTTTAACCACCAAATTTAAAATTCTCTACCCTAATCCCACCCCCTAACCCATATTCCCTTCTACATTTAACAACAATCCATAGAAAAGCTTAGCTCTTACCTTTTCTTGGCATCGTCTCTCTACGGTGGCACATCTCGGCTATTGTGTTGGTGGTCCACCCGACCCCTCTCCTGCCTCCGCCATGTAACACCTCTACCTCCAACCTCTCCACTAATCCACTCACTCTGCCTGATCTTGTGGGCCCATCTACCTGACTCCTCTCCCCACCTAGATCTCTCCACCTCACCTCGGTATGGTCCCACGTACTTCTCTCATGATAAAGCACACTGGTTCAACACTCTGTAATTTAAAAGCGTATAAATGAATCTATATAGGTCAATTTTTTATTTTTCATACCCAAATTGACTTGACTAACATCGGTCGAGGTCATGCCCTAGTCAATCGACGTCGGTCATTAACTAACCGACATCGGTTATCTACCATACCCCTTTTAGTACCTTTTACCCATTTTGACCCACCTTTACCCCACTTGCCACCTTCATGGCCTTACCCATCCTTATTTCCACCTTCCTACCAGCCTACATTACCTCTCCCTATCCTTAATTATGTATGGGAACTTGTTATTTTACCCGTACCTCAGCCCTACCTGTTCCGTGACCTAGCTACTTGGACTTGATACATTTTTAGTGACCTGTGAACTCATGTGCTCGCTATACCTTGCGACACTGTTACCCGTGTTGTTTTACCTAATGACATTACCTTTCCTATTTTCATGTTGTTTATCCTAACCCAAACTATGGTGTATCGAAACATACCTAAACAAATCTGCACTGACCTACGTTGTGTTTTTACACCATATCCTATACCTTGGATACCGGAATCACTTCAACCTTGTTTAGATAAACCTATCGACCTTAGACAATGTAGATTTTGCAAGCTCTTCTACATGGAACCGTGTCACATTTTATACCATGTCTGTGTGTGTTTGACTGCCACTACCTTTGACCCTAGCCCATTTACCTGTTTGCCTATTTTTGACCTCTACCCTTTCCCACATTCACCCACATCTACGCTCCTTTTCCCTACATCCACCTTTTATCAAACCACTCATCACTTCCATCTTCCACCTCACCAGTTCCTGGTTTGAGGGGGATCACCTTCATCTATACATGGAATACCCACTTCTTATTTTTGTCAGCATCACTTACCAATACAAGCTATGTGACAAAAAGGGGAAAATGTGTACACCTAAATTTGGTTACATTCCCCTTAGCCCCTGATTGGATAACCAACTTAAACATGAGAACCTAACCATGGCCCCATTTTACCCCACATTAATAATTAATTTAATTAAATTAATTACCCATCCTCACAATATCCATTATTTTATTACCTTAATTGACCTAATTCCCACCTCACCCTAGACCTATTCTTGGCATGTTTCCATAACTAATAATAACTAAGTCTTACTTGCCTTAATGAGATAAGATATGGTCTAACCCTAAAATCAATCCCTAAAATCTCTCTAACCACATTCTCGACCATTAGAAGGGAAGCTTCCGTTCTGATCCACGATAACAAACCAACTTGGCCTAAGAAATTAGAAATATCTGCCATTTTCAGTAAATCTAGGGAATCCCACATTAACTGACACTGGTCATCCCTACACTAACACCGGTCAAGATGGAACCATCTTCGGTTACCATTTATTCACCTTAGCAACCTTGTTTGAGAAGTTGGCACATTTGAGACTAGAGGAGAACAATATTAGAGCTGCATGCAGAAGAAAACCAACATCTTTCGGTACATCCAGAATCCGTAACCATCATCCAAAGAGATCTAGAGCACCGCACCCAAGGTAGCATTCTAAGAAGCACTACCTCAGCACCAAATACCATTCCTTTGATCAACCGTCACCTCCATCCAACCATCGAACCTGCATCACAGTAAGTATCTTGTTAACTAACATTCTTCTATTTTTGTTCTAGTAGGCTTTGTTACTTCGTTATTAGTTTCTACTTGAACTCTCACTTCCCCACCATTTATCTCCATACAAGTTTGATCATTCCTTCACCCACACCATAAAATCACCCATACCTGACCGATAGACATCTCTAAGTATTTCCAACACCTCCCTAGACTTACACCCACTCCTCACCATCCCCGAGTCAGTCTCAGACAAATCCCTAAACCATGAAATATTGAGTTATTGAAAATCCATAGTAACCTTTCGTCGGTTATTACTAAACCATCGTTGGTCATACAAGACCAACGCCGGTCTCTATGTTTTATACCTTTCCCAAAAACAAAGCCAAACAACCTCCTACCAATTGACCTAAATAACCCAGAATCGATCTCCGACTGGACCAGTGACTTGACAGTTACCTCCTCTTTTAGATCCAACTATAACCTAGCCTGTTGTGGTTGGATTTGCTTATTGTACTTGAATGAGATACCTAAATAATATCAACTACAGTAGGAATTTGTTTATTTGTCACATTAATTTGTTTTAAAAATTGAATTAAAAACCATCTAGGAAGTATCACACTTCTCAAAACTAGCATACGCTAGGAAATCCACTATCATATATCATTTAACTTTTGTTTTGAGGTTTTTTTTTCTATTATAGGTAGTTCCTCCCAGCCAAAAGGAAGCTCTCACAATCGGCATTGGATCAAGAAGTCAAAACACACACAACAACCATCAACCAACCCATTTAATAGGTATTCCTCCTAGCCCATAACCTTATCTATTTTGTCATTCAAAAACATAAAGAAAACGGTGAAACATCAAGATATTGAAAATGTTTTCTCCATTTATGAGGTCAAGGGGATGGATTTGGTAGTCAAATTATTAGCTTTTTATTTCAAAGGAAAGGCTTTAAAATGGTTCAGAAGCCTAGGATCAGGATCAATTGTGCACAACTCTTTATGGATAGTTTGGGGAAAAACAGTAAAACTTATCTCTATTAGAGCGAGTTGACTATAATCAAATAGGCACCAAAAGAGCAAATGGCTGATTTCAAATTCAAATTTCAAGGGACACGGTATAGGATTCGATTTTCATTAGACCAACTACCATTGGAGAATTTATCTACTTATTGAAAGCTCTAAGTTATGACATAATAATAATGACACATTTTATGGCAGGAACAACGTTTCCTTAAGCTTATGACATAGCTATTAGAGAATATAATTACTTAATTCAGCAGCAGACAAACTTGTACCTAGGCCACTATAAGCACCCAAATTTTCACGTGCTACATTATCGAAACGGTTCAAAATTCCCCAACGATGACTCATGTATTTTTAAAAGGTGTTCAATCCCCTTTACCTCTTTGCAGTTCATATTTATAGATTACACTACTTTAGTTAGCAATTTCCTTCTTTTTGTAACTTTATGCAATGTTTTTCCCTTTTTTGGCCTTTACTTACAAAACGGCTGCCCTTCCCGGGAGGAGGTTGTGCAACCACCACCTTGCGGGGTGGATGTTATGCAAGCATCACCCTACCTAGGCAGCGGTTGTGTAATTACCACTCGACACAAGGTGGAGGTTCCATGAATTGTCTCGAAACTATGAATTAAACGTGTGTTTTCTCATTCTAGTTCACCTCTAATACATGTTTCTTGATCAATTTGGTTTATTTTAAGATAGATTGATTCATATAAACCTCCTCTTTCACTTCTAATTATTCATTGAGTGTTAAAATGCCTCTCTTTTTTGTGATTTGGCATCCCATTGCTGCCAAATAGCTTGGACCATTTTCCATATTGTGTTCAATAAAGTCATCACTTCTTCTAAAGAAAATGTCTTGAGATTATTTGTATATCTTTCCTAGTTGAGCCTCCACAATATTTCTAGAAACTACAAAAACAAGCTCTTCTCTCTTACATTTTCTTTCTTCTTCCGCATTGGAACAAGACTAACATCAAGTTTTCATTGCTCCAGTTGCTTTCTGTTAGGTTCATGAGCCTATTTTTCATGTGTGAAAGTGTTGAAGGTGTACACTAAGAGTATTATACACTTTTCATGTATCCTCGCGGGGTTCGGGGCCGGACGGGGCCCCGAGTGGGGGTCCGGGGCGGCAGCCCTGCAGTATGGGTTCTGGGGCACAACCCCGAGAAGTAGGGGTTCAGGCGCAGCTTTCCAAAAAAAAAAATTTTAGGCGTAAAATTTTTTGGCTTCGAAAAATGCACCCAACATATCGGGAAACGTGCTTTTCTCATATGGGCGAGTTTTTTGACCCATAGGTTTATGGGACGGGTTTTTCCCATGGTTTTGATACCCACGGTTTTGTAAAACTGCTTAAGCAATTTTCTATTTATATGGTCTTATGCATATGATAGATGTACAAGCAAATGTATTGTAGATGTGTTTTGAATTCGGTGTGAATTTCAGAGAGTTTGTTGAGCATAGCTAGCCCAACAGATCTGGGTATTGTATTAAGAGAGTGGTGGCTTGTAATAAAATCGAGCAAGTGATTCTTGGTGGACGTAGCCCAAATTGGGTGAACCACGTTAAATCGTCTCTTTGTGTTGTGTTATTTTATTCTGAAATTTTATTTGAGATCTGTAATAATTTGTGCATATTAGTTTCTAATGTTTCTATTCTATGAGGGATTATTCCACGTATTTTATCCCTTATTTCCTAACACTTTTTCTTCTTACCGATTCCTTTGCATTCCTAGTTCCCTAGACTCATGTTAACATAAAATATTGGTAAATAAAATTGAGGGGAAAATTGATTAAACAACTATCATTTCCTCTCGCACTTCGCTACACTAGGTTGGGGGTTGTTATTGAGTTTCTTCATTTCTTCATTTATCTCTGAACGTACGCACATTTATCAACTAGAGTAGAAGAAATAATTTTATTTATTGAAAATAGTTAGATCATTTCCAAGAAGCTTTCACATCTTCTATAGAATTTTCTGGTGATAGATTTGTCCCTTCCTATCCTTATGGATTTGTGAGAGAAAATATCTGGAGGAAACTTGCTATATCACCATAGATAATAACAAATATATTACAAACTCTAGTTTCTACTGAATATCCTCCCATTCTATCCAGGAATTTTTAGGGAAGAAAATCTTCTCAGAAGCTTCAAATCTTCCCATGTCTCTTAATAGGAAGAGCATTCGATAATCCACAATTATTAATCGAAAAAGCTTCATTTAAATTATAGTAAATTTAGTATATTGTTGCACAAATAGATTGCTACATCCGAATATTTATTTATATAGGATTTTTTAATTAGGATTAGAAGAAATTTATTTATTCATTTCTTCATTATTCCAAAAAGTTCCAAGAAAGCACACAAATATTTCTTTTAATTAGATTAACTACTCGTGTTGCTTTATTTCTTTTATATTGGAAAATACAAAAACATAGTCTAGCTATTATTTACTTAGATTAGCTTCTTATTTATTTTTATAGATTAAAATTACACAAATGAACACATGACCATTCAAGGACCACAACAACCAAGAACATACACTAGCGATCCTAGGGTCCCCAACCGAATGGGACAAAACTACTCACAAAAATTGACACAGGCTTACGTATGTTGGTTTTTTGAACATTTCAGTTGCCACTTGATATTATCTCACAACCGAACATCCCGAACATCGAAGCCAACAAAGCTTGTGATTTATTGACCATCGTAGCTAATTGAATTTAGATCTCACAAAACCACGCCTCTTTCACTCGATTCCATGATCTTGTCTAGACATCATTACGAGGCGCTCATTAGTTTTCATGTATCCCACAACCATTAGAGAGGATTTGTGCATAACTTAACATTGATTAGAGTATTCATGTGGCTATTCTTATGGACCCGTACATTAGACCAATTCATGTTATAAGGCCATTTATTTTCCTCGATGAGAAGATCCCGATATTGCGTGTTGAGGACATTATTTTGACTTGATAGCTTGTTCATCTCATTTCAACATATTTTTTCCACATATCACATATTCAATATATTTCACTACTTCTAGCCATTCACTCATTCTACATCGATTGTTCCGGCATAACCTTGGGAGGTTGAGTGTGATTCAAGGTCACACATTTATTTTCAATCATACAAATTTGTGAGCCCAATGTGAAGATATAGTCTCTTTTCATTTTCATTTCTTTCATCCATCTTATTCCTCTCCCATTATTCTCGTGAGTATTTATATACCCCCCAAATATGTTGGGACAGGATTACGATAGGCCCATTTTGGGTTTGGAGGCTTATTACCGCTAAAGTATCATACCAAAATCACCCTCATTATCGTGGTGGGTTGAGAATTATTATTCCAATATACCTTCACCATACACTCCTTAAGCCTCCAAAAATTCTTTTTCTATTAGGATTGAGGAGATCGATCAACCTGAATTCTCCAACTCAAACAATATGACATTCATTAAGAACAAGGTTTTGGTCCATGGGTCTTGTCTAGACCTCAGATCAACATGCAGTCTGATCCCTTCACTTCCTACCTCTCTTCTCATGATGAGCTTATGACACACTTTTCATGAAGTGAAGATAATTTTAATGCAATGAACCAATCTTTGGAAAGAATTCAAGAGTATGTCGATGCTCGCTTAAAAAATAATCGCTACCCTCCCCGTGATGGGAAATATACCCAAAGAGGCGTGGCCACTAAGATAAATATTTATAATAGGACATCACATACCTCTACATCCTAACAATGCTAAGACCCCACCTAAAAAAATACAATGATATCTTCATACGATTTAATTTCTACACTTATAGACAAGGTTAGGGAGTTATAAATTAGTTAGTCATCTCATGTTTAACCATCTATTGGGAAAGGAAATATCCCTTACCATACACAAATTTTAGGTTATGTGCCTTCTATGCCATCACCTTCTCTAGTTTACAGGGCATTCCAAACCCCGAGATCTTCTCATTGGATTGGGCACATTAGGTATGCCCCCTCACACATCGTACGGATACAAATAACAAACACCAACTAGAAGTGCATTCTCAAACACCGTCCCAAATGGAAATATTATGTTCCCTATTTTTTTTCCTCCCACTGCACTGCAGTAACATTCCCTTGTATGTACACATGTATTACAAGTCACTGCAAATGGGACATGTATTTTTTCCTAGTTTATATCCTCAGCCACAAGGGATGCCTTATGCCTCTACAAATGTTTACATTGTGCCATACTAGCCTCCGATGCCTACCCTACCTAGGCATTAGGAACATATTCCAAATATCTTAAGGAGACCTTGGAATTTACTATACAAAGTGTAATTCTTCCATGACCACTTCTTAACTTGCCAAAGTTTAAAGGGGAGGGAGATCCAAATGTGCATATCAAAGCATATACAACTACCATTCGAGAGTTATTCCCATGGGATGTAGTTGTAGCAAAGATCTTCCCTAACACTCTTGAAGGAATCACTCTCGATTGGTATTACAAGATACCTAAATCCTCAATACACTCCTTTAAGAAAATCATATCTAAGTTCATTAAGGAATTTGACATGAACAAGTTGCTAAGAATGGGAATCAAGGAATTCCTCCACATAAAGAAAGAGCATAATGAATCTATTGCCCACTTCATTCAATGGTGGCGGTAGGTCCTATACTCTTGAAGAGGTTCTCCCACTATGGATGAGATAGAGATTTTTGATATATTCCTCCATTCCCTTAGCTGGGAGAAAATAGAAGAATTCCAAAATTTCCCCCTTAGGAGCTACGAGGAGGTATTAGAGGGTGCTCTCCACATTGATCAAGTGGTAATAGATAGTGGTTAAAAGACCTATGGTTCAAATGGGAGATTGATCACTCCCTCCCAAGGTAATTAAAATTACCCCAAAAATTCCAACAACAATCAAGGACCTAAGGTCCTCAATAAGAACTGTGGTGTTACAAACAGACGAATTCACCGATCAAGCCAAAAATCCAAATGTTGTTAACACTTCAAGCACAAACAATGTCAATAACAATATGAACGAAAATAATCAAAGGAGTAACAATTTCACTCCTTCAATCAACGTGGTGGATTTTAATCGTCCTCCACCTCCACAACAATTTCAAGCCTAAGGCCCCAATCAATACCCAAACGGGTATCAAAATTAGTATCAAAAGCAAGGATAAAGGCCCTCGAACATTAATTATAACACCAAACATTTGTATATCAACCTGGAACTTTGTACCAAAATAGAATGTGAATCAAAGACCTCGAGATTATGATTCTAACCTTTACTATGATTTCCATAGGGTACAAGGGTATGATTCTAGAACTTGTCGAGACTTTAAAAAGTTCATACAATGCCTACCAAAGGACCAAATACAACTCTTTTCGAGATGTTTTTGAAAATTCTATAGTGCGAGAATACTAGCATGGGGCCGGTTAACCCCAAAACACTCCTCTTAGGATATTTAGTGACCCTCTTCCTACGCATCTTGACAATAGAAAATTAAAAAAATGGTAAAAAATGGTAACCCATTGGGAAACAACAAACATAAATATTTTACTTCTCCAAACCCACTGGTAGCACCTATGTTGGATGGTCGACAACAAACTAAGATTGTGGGTCTTATTGAATTAGAAACTGAACCTCAAATTAATGTAGCTATAAGAACTCGTGATTACTCAATGTAACCTATTCCCATCTACCCATCTATGTTAGATGACACTCCAATACTTTCAAGGCTAATAGGGGTATATGATCTAATTACGGACTTAACCAAGACCTTTTCTCACATCTCTTTTTCCATTTTTTTGATGAAATATCCCTCTCATTGATCCTCTTTGTTAGAAGCATTGGGTCTTGGTCACTTGATTAATGTTACCCCTCCATTGTAGGCATGAGTAAACCTCATAGACATTGATGTTTATACTCCTAGGAATCTGAAAGAGATGTTGGATTCTTCTTCAACATCAGTAAGATGTGCACTGATGCCGAGCTAGCACGTAGAGGTGAAACCATGTTTTATTTACTGGTCTAGATCTATAATAATTATATCAAATATGTAATGATTGATGATGGGGAAAATATTAATATTGTCCCCTTTTCATTCCTCCAAAATTTAGGCTACAAGGAAACCAACTGTTCCTCAACTAGAAATACGTTGAGTGGCTACGAAAGTTTCAAAACAAATCCACAGGGACCATAATGCTTCTAGTTACTCTTGTGCCAAAGATGGTTCTAACTGAGTTATAACATGATTCATGGTCGACCTTTAATCCATCAGATGAAGGAAATCCCTTCCACACATTTCCAAGAAGTAAGATTCCTACGTTTGGGGTAAGTCTTTTTCACTCAAGATGACCCAAAGCCTTTTGATATTCACCTAATCAACTTTAAAAAAAACTTGGGGTCCATACTGAGTTTGAATTACCCACCACTCATGTAAACAAACCTAAAGATACAGCCGAATAGTATAAGTTGATTTGCATGATAGAACTGGAAACCTCCATTTTAATTAAGGGGGTTGTTACAACTAAATATGAATCTATTGTTGTTGAGATAGTATCAACGGAAACCACAACTAAGATTGTTGATTTTTCAGATAACGACTTGCCTATTCTCCTTCCTTTTGTTAGAATCGAGGGACCGAGAGGGGGTGAATTAGTCCTTTGATTAAAACTTTTCTTTTCAACTTCAAACAATGAACTTGTAACCTTATCCTAGTGCTTGATCACAATTTCATTGCATGCATACATGAAAACTCATAACCTTTCTTTTATTGATATTTAGAACAAAGTACAACAACAAGAACTCAATGGAATTCAACCAAAAAATAGTAAGACAATTCTCCTTCATCAATTTGTATATTACAAATACTTCATCTTCAACAATACACTACAACCAGCTACATGCCTAGAATCAAATTCCAAGGGTTTTGGGCTATGCCTAAGATAGTTTCTTTTCATCAAGGGGTTTCTTCAAATGAAGAGAAGGGTTTTTTTCTAACAACATTTTATAAGGATATGTCATCTTACTTTTGTACACCATCAATTTACTTTTAAATGATTTGGAGACTCTTCAACTTTCCCTTGGAACTTCAAGAGACAACCTTTTAGCATCAAGACAAAAAGAGACTCCTCATCTTCTACCTTGAGCTAAGAAAGGATTGACTAGTTATTGAGCTCATTATTTTTTTAAATTTTTCTTACATCAAGGATAATTGTAGGATATTTATCAAAAATTTAGGTTACTAACTTGAACATCAAGAGTCATTTTGTCTTCACAACAAGACAAAAATATCTTCATTCAAACTATCCTTCTTCAACTACTCAACCAAGACTATTCTCCTTTTGAGATATCCAATAACCATTTCAAACTTCTTCTAATCTCATCCACTTTAAACTTACCTACTCAAATTCACTTCAACCCTAATTCATAGAATGCTTTTTATCTTCTATACCTTAAATGCCTCAAGATCCCTTCTTAAAAAACTCCTTCTCTTCGAGCGAAGAGACAATCCAAAATTTATTGAGCTCTCAAACACTTCCACTCATTCAGATTGGCACATGAAGAAGGTTAATGTATACACATCCCCTTTTGTTTAATTTGACATGGAACTTATTTCATGCTTTCCTTGTTCTTAAAATTCACTACGTCATCTTGCAAGTTTGGAACTATGCATTCATCAATACATTGATTACTACATAAATTTTAACCACTGGCATGAGGGTAGATGGAAAACCTTGTAGGAAACTATCAGTACCTCTGCACACTACCTTGGATTTACCTCTTATTTTCCTTTCCTTTTCAAAGAGTGGAGACATGACTGGAGACCTCTAGATAGTCCAAACATTTGACCACTGGCATGAAAGAGACTACTCATACCCTATACTAGTAGATTATCCACTGTGAATCTTAGAAACTTGTATGATTAATGAGATATAGGCTTGTTCAATCCTTTATGTCACTTTCAACATTTATTGCACCGTTAATAACTTTAAAACCACCAATCGCACCCTTGAAATTTTAGATAATTTCTTGAAAATCAATTACAAAGGATTTGTCAACACTTGATAAATGCTAACACTTCCTTTTTTAATAGTTTTAAAATGTGACTACAGTGATTTTGACAATGTTTCATGGATTTTCATTTGTTAATGATTGATAACGAACCAAATTTGACTCTCTAAAACCCTAGATCAGGGTTGTGCACAATTTGAGACACGAGAGCAGATAAAAAGTTATTTCTTCCATACAACATTATGAATTTCACAAGTTCAAACTTTTGGAGATTCAAAAATTATTTCTCCAAATGGTTCTAACAACAAACCATCAAGAAACTCCTCCAATCCTTCATAGATGTCAAGAAACCAGTTCAAAAGCATTTAACATGACTGTAAAAATCCTAGAAGTTTGTAGTTTTATCCAAATCTTGAATGCAATGTGTTCTTTGCATAGACATTTATGACTTCAAGGCTTGTTGAAAGAAGGCATAAGAACATACTAAGGTTTGAGCTTCTTTATTAATTCTCCACAAAATTATGGTCAAGAAACCATTACAGGCACAACTCAAGACTTGTACAGTCCAATAATGTTCTAGTGAATTATTTCTTCTTGACATCAATTGGAACTATCAGGAGCATACTAGGAGATAAAGTATGGAAGGATTAGCATTAAATATTTCACATTTCGTTTAGTTAAATGTATTATCACACTTTCTCGTAAGATCACCGTGTTCACCAAACTTGTCTTCAACTATGCAATCATTAACATAGATTGAGGGTGTAAGTTGACAATTGAATGCTTGTTCAAACATCAAACCAATATTCCTAGGATATGAAAAAACCATCAAAACATCTCTAATGAATATTACAGAGGCAAAATTAGTCATTTGAGAACAATTATTACCTTTTTCTTCTATTAGCTCAAAAAATAGTCCAGGAGGACAAAACCTGTTTCACAAAAGTACTTATATCTTTTCAAATACACCCCCTTTTGACAAACCATTTTTTGCACCTTATTTATAGGAAAATTTACTCTAAAAATTCCTTCTATGATTTATTTGAAGAAGACCGAATGATTTTTTAAGGATAATAAGCCGATAGCTCAAAATGATCTTTTTAATAAACCTATTTTTCTAAAACTCTCATAACTTGAACAAATGACCTAAATTTGACTTGAAATTTGGCATGAAGCATAAAGACACCTTCCTATATCATCTCCCAAAATTTATTGAAAATGATATGTATACATGTTTCTATCCCATCACATTTTAGTCATGAAAACAATTAGTTCTCAAGTCCAATTCGAACAACATAAAAACTTGATCACTGGAGCTGATCGAATCAAAAATTTTCCCATAAATGATGTAGATTCTCTCTTAACAGCTCTCATTTTTTTTTTTCTAACTTGTACCATCTTGTTTCACTTGCTTTATGGACTGAAACCACCCTAAAAGGACACTGCCACTCAACTGCCAAAGCCCTACCTTCTTGAAACCACATGAACTCATCTTGAATCTCTCAGAAACATTTGAGAAGCCAAGTCTTACATCACAAAGACTCCTAGGTCACCTAGTCAACATACCTAGATCACCAAGCCAAAACATGCCTAGATCAACTAGCAAACATGCCTAGATCACCTAACTAACATGACATTAATGGAATTGACATCAATGATAACAAAACTAACTCATTATTCGACACTTTTTGAATCCTCAAACATAGGACGTGCTCGGGACTTAGCTCTCTTCCATCCAAATTGATCATGTATTGTTGAGGTCTCGAAAGTGGAGGAAGAAGATACTAGAAATGATCAAACATCAATCTTCCCTAGCAATTGTTGGATGCTCAACTATGATGGAGTGAAGTGTTGTTTTGGTGTTGGGGTAAGTGTGATCCTTACTTTCCCAAAAGGAAAGGTTATGCCTTTTTCCTTTAAGCTCAATTTTGAATGCACAAACAATGGTGCCGAGTACGAGGCCCTTCTTCTTGGTCTCATTATATCCAAGAGAATGGGTGCTTGCAATATTATATTTTTGGGTGATTTCCAACTAGTCACCAACCAAGTTTCAAAAGTTTATGGGATTAGAGCGGAGCACTTGCAGCTCTATAAGACTATCATGCTTAACCTAAGAAAGGGTTTTGAATTCATATCCATTAAAGCTATCCCACATGAATAGAACCTTTTAGCTGATTCCATGGCTACTTCCACTTCTCATTTTTGTCCAAGCAGAGATTTGGAAGATTTCAAATTCACTGTTTCAATCTAGGGGAAACCATTAATTCCAAATAGTTCCTACCAATCCAATTCTAGCATACGTTGAGACTGAGAATAATCCTACCACCTTAGATTATGTGGAGAATGACAAAGCTATACTAGGTTACCTTAATGCATAAACCTGAACTTCATCCCGCTCATCATAAGAGGGTTTTATCTCTCAAACCTAACTCATCTTCTTATTTTGGAGATCATGTGATGTGTCCTTCCTCATCAGAATTCCTTGAGATATAAGAAGTAGAGGATGAAGGAGAAATAGAAATATGTCCGACCCGCCCGAGTCTAAGGAAAAAAATGCCTCTTTATTCATAGTGACCATCGATATAAATATTGGGACAGAGGAAGAACCTAAGATATTAAAACTTGGTTCTTCTTTACCTCTATAAGAAGTGGAAATTCAAACAAAGCTTCTTAAGGAACATTCAAAGCCTTCACATCCAGCTACAAAGAGATGACAAGAATTTCTCCTCATGTCACAGTCCACAATCTCATAACTAAACCTAACACCATTCCCATTAAGCAAAATTTGAGATCTATGAAGCCAAAAGTGGCTCGATGGTAAAATAAGAGGTATTGAAGCTCTTAAGGTGGGTTTCATCAAACATGTAGATTATTCAATATGGGTATCAAGCATACTCCTTGTTCTCAAGGAGAATGAGAAAATTTGAATATGTATTGATTTTCGAGACATAAACAAAGCGTGTCCCGAGGATGATTTTCCATTGCCTTCCATTGATTTCATCATGAATACAATAACTAGATATGATTTGTTGTCTCTCATAGATGGTTTCTCAGGCTACAATCAGATTAGGATCTCTAAGGAGGATCGGAGGAAGAAAAATTTCACTACTCCTTTGGGTACCTACTACTATGTGCTCATGTCATTCAGTCTTAAGAATTCTTGTGCTACTTACCAATGAGAAATTACCTATATATTCCATGATCTTATTCACATGATTTTATAATCATATGTTGATGATCTGTTAGTTAAGGACAAGAAGCGTTATGATCACCCTGACGTGATTTGCATAATCTTCTCTTATCTCATTAAATATGACATCACATTAAATATAGAAAATGTGTATTTAGTGTGACATGAGGGAAGTTATTGTGTTAAATCATCTCTTCACAAGTTATTATCTAAAAATGGGAATCTAATATCTGTGGAAAGTATAGCCACTAGTTAATATAAATAGGAGGACTAAAACACTGTAACATATGAACTAAAAACAATATAGAATAATTGAAAATAATTATACTAAGTGAAATAAAATCATAAATATGTGAGTAAGGAAGGATAAATGACTTATCTTATTAGTGAAGGATGTCACAGGTATGATAGTAAAACCCAGAGTTGGGAACAAACACTCAAAATTCGTAAAAATTCCTTAACTAGAGAATTTGGGTAGACTGAGGCACCTGGGAAGGTATTGGGGCACCCTAGGGTGCTTTAGTCTACATATGAGGTTCCCCGATCTTTGTAAATTCCCAAAATATAAATTTTACAGGTCACAAGGTGTCTTGAAATATTACTTGTATGTTGCACTAGATTCATTGAGTTATGCCAAATGTGTTGAATAATACAATGATGACCTGAAATAAAGAAGGAAAGGTCAAAACCCTAAGAAAAATAAAAGATGCAGAATAAATGCATTGAATCTGGTCTAATATACCAAAGTAGTGGTCTTATAATCGAGCATTGCACTACATTTTAGACCCAAATATAGTTCTAGTATATGTGTGCATGTTGTGCCATAGGTACTCTTGTTCAAGTCACACTTTGTGAAGTAGTGAGAAATAATAACTATAGAAAATGTACTAGCATGTGTGTATGGAACAAAATAGAATCCCTCCCCTATGTTGTTTGTTGATGCAGATCTCCTATCCTTGATGCATGACAATATGTGGATGCAAGTGATCTAATGGATGTAACTCTAAATGGAGTGATAGTAGTATGTGATGCTAGGACCCTTATTATGGTCTTATAACTTTATATTTATAAGGTGTTTTTCTTTAATTTCATAATTGACCCTAACATGGCTGACTAATAAAAAGTTAAGGATGAAAAATGGCTAGAAAGACCCCCAAAAGAAGTGGGAAATTAT
Source organism: Taxus wallichiana var. yunnanensis (assembly GCA_018340775.1). Classification (NCBI taxonomy): domain Eukaryota; kingdom Viridiplantae; phylum Streptophyta; class Pinopsida; order Cupressales; family Taxaceae; genus Taxus; species Taxus wallichiana. The sequence goes on from CM031234.1 coordinate 466,705,010, forward strand.
AACATGGATCGGGAGCCCCGGTTGGGACAAGAGGACCCAGGGCACCTTAGTTTAGGCTAAAATGTCGGGACAATTATGAAAAAATGGATATATATATATATATGAAAATATGTAGAAATGGTGAAATTAAACATAAAAATAAGATGGCCAAAAGGTGGGATTAATTAGTAACTTATTCACTTGAGAACCCTCTAAATAGTAGTATAAGACAAGGCTAAATAATGCCCGAGTTGCATGATTTTGTGTCTACATTTTTCCTTGACTTTATGTTGGTGAGTGGAACACTCGGTAACGTAAAGTAGATAGAGATGTGTACCTAATATCCATATAGAGTTTAGAAGAAGATGTGTCAAAGGACTAGACTCAAGCATGTAATGAAAGAAAATAAAAAGAATGTGGAGGAGCGTGGATTCTAAAGATGAAAATTTTACATTAAAAGTGATGAGAGTGAACCTAGGGTGAAACAAGTGTGTAGATACTTTGTTGTATGTAGTGTACCTACATGGTTAGTATAGGAAATTTGATGTTGCGGTGTGTTTTCATTGTTTTAGTCATGTTGTTGTTTCCCCTTATTTCATTATTTGTTTCTCATTCGGCCGGACTTGCAAGGAGAAAACAATCAAGTAGTCAAATATGTATGTATGTAAAAATGTTGTGTTAAATATGCATGTGTATAGAAATATGTAAAGTACGCAAATATATAATACATGAAAAGGAAAGTGTGAATGAAACATGTTCACCTGGTCCATTTCGAGAAAAAGGGTGTAGAAGGATATCATGTATTGTCACGAGTTTTTTAGGCGATATCATGCCACCCTGACTAAAGAAGTATAGGGAGGAAATGTTTTGTGTCCTCCAACCTTTAACCACTTCTACTGAAATGTGTGAAGAGATATTTGTACTGCTCTATTTTTTTGGGTGATCTGACACCCATAGAAAGAGAAGTGTAGAGAAGCACACCCACTATAACCACAAGCTCAGTAATTACTCCGTAAAATTTCGAAGGGCACCATGTCCCTGTAGAGGCCATAGATTTGTCTAAACTCATTCATTGTATGTAAACCCACAATTTCAAGGGTAGAAAGATCATTGTACTAAACTAGTGTAAATAAGTTGTGTTGGTAGAATCCCTCAATGAAGAACCCCTCTTTAGGGGCACATGCGACATTGTTGAAAGGAGAATGTGACCCCAAAAGGGACCAACCGCACTCGACCTATAAAACACTATCATGCAGGGGGAAAGGGAAAGCACTTGTTATATACCAAGGCATGCAAAAGGGGATGGCTAGCCAAAACCATTATTAGTCGAAAAAACATGCATGCAATAAGAGAAGTGTAAAATACGTAGACAATGTAGTAACTCCCAAAAAAGTAGAGTAAACATGCAAGAAAACAAGTAGATTTGCACAAGTTGGGTTGCAAACATGGGAAATCACTCACGATGTCACAAGACACACAAGGCCATCATGGCTACAAAAATATACAATTATGTATATAAGCAAAGGGAGAATCCACATACAATGGAAAACAAAGTACAAAAGTAGAAAAAAACAAGTTATCATGGAAACATGTAATCCTACAAAACAAGTGTTGCACATGGAAAACCCGTTAGCATGTAAGATCTATAACCAATATGTCAAAGCATGTCTCAGCAAGTAATATAATATACTAATTAAAAAATGAAACAATAGAACCTAGACAAGATGGATTTGGATGCCCCAGACTACCATTATAGGAATGGTAGAATGTGATCATCCATGCCACGTGTAGATTCCTATATCTCGTGATAGCACCAAAAGAAGGTGTGAACACACATGTGTGGATGATAATGACATATAAGAAAGAAGTTTAACATGTGTAATAAAGTGATAATAAAAACACTAGCAAGAAAGAGAAAATTCCCTAAGATAATGCAATATATTGTGGATGGATGAAAAGGAATGCAAGATGGAATGATAGGAGCAACGTGCCCCCAAGTGGATGGAAGTGTATGCAATGAGGTTCATTTTTCCCCCTCAATAGTCAACAATGAACCATAAATTAGAGTGCGTCATTGGGAAATAGTCGAGGAGTTTTGGCTATTTCTAGCACACTATGATGAATGCGTATATGTAATGGTGATGAGATGCAACATGTAAAGAGATGTGTATGAACCATATAGCTGAAGCATATATCATGAATTGTTGAATAGATGAGTGATGATTTATTCCTTAGCGTATATCACTATATAATGAATGGATTGGAAATGGGTGATGGTTTAGCCTAAAGCATATGCCACTACAATATGAAAGAATGGAGTGGTGATGTAAGCTAAGGTATATACCACTACAAAATGATATAATGGGTGAATATTTAACCTAAGGTGTATGTCAATAAAGCTGGAAATGTCGCATGAGGAAAATGCCATATGATGAATGTAAGGTCCATTTGATTTGTAAACCCTCGGGAGTTGAGTATGGAATGAGGAACTAAGGTGTGTCATAGGGTAGTGATTGCAGCGTGTATAAGACAATGTAGTATAAATGACCAAGTGATGAATAGGGTATGTACATTTGCGATATGGGTAATGAAATGTAGGATATATAGGGTGTGTAGAATATGGAATATGTAAGATGCAGTGATAGATGTCGATACAAAATAGAGTATGTAGTAGTAAAATTTAAAGCTAGACCCATGTATAATGTAACCTAGCATAAGTGTAGAGTGTAGGGATGGAATGTCAAGTAGAATCATATGTATTAACAACTAGTCTAGAATATGGAAAATGTATGCTATGAAGATGTGTGATGTATATTGTGACTATAAAAATAGGTGTAGGATGAATAATGGAATATGTAGTGCCTATGGTGTGTAGTGTAAGGGGATCGGTGGAATGGTAATACCTCAATGTTAAGTGTGAAATGAAGAACAAGAGTATGGCATTGGGTAATGACAATGCTAGAATAGATGATGAGTATGCCCATGTAAGAAGATGGACAAATAACAATGCGTGTGTACAAGAAGAAGAGGGGGTGAGGTTTCATGCCCCCTTTTAATAAATTTTGCATGAACTAACCAATAAGGGTGAAGGACGTATGACCCTTTATTGATGCTTTGGTGATGATATAAGCATAGGAAAATGCTTGAGTAATGGTGGTATAATAGATACATGTTGTTCGGCGGAATGAAGTTGATACGTATGTGAGGGATGGATATAATATGAATAGTGTTACGTAGTAAAGTGTGTGGGTGATGGGGATCAAGGAAATGTCATGCGTGAATTGGAGGATGATACTCATGGAGTAAATGAGGTGGAGAAAAGTGGTGGGATGATGTAGTGGTCCTAGCAATAATCCTATTCCTATGTGTAGGACTAATATAATGGAGCGGTTGTGGAGAGGATAGCTGAGGAGGTGAAGTAGGTGTAGAATGCATTGTGGGAAACACCATAGGAGATGTGTAAGAAAGAGGAGAGGATGTATGAGCAGTGGGACTAGAAGGTGATGATAATGGAGGTGAAGGAGGGACACCGTTAATGGAAATAACTTGATTGTTGTAAATAAATTTAAGGCATAAGTGGTTTATAGAAATAATAGATTGGGATTGATGAATCCAATTAAGACCAAGAAGTAAATCACATCCTTCGAGTGTGTAGCTAATGCAGAAAGGCACAAGGGGAGTGAGCGGGCCAACTGTGACGTGTAACTTGACAATACCAATATTTATTTTGAACGGAAAGTGTACTTACAATGGAGGGTAACCGATAGATTATAAGAAGGACAAAAACATTCGCTAATAGGTGGAGATGGATCAACCTTAGCGGTGTTGATGGAAGTCGATCCAATAAATTCTTGAATATACAAATGATTAGATGTGAACGTAGTGTGGTAGTCAACGTTATAAAAAGAGATGGTGGGTGATGATTCCTTAGTGTTGGAAACTAAGAATTCAACCGCACTGAATCTCGGGGTGGTGTTGCATGGTATGTATGATTAGTGAATGAATCTGTGGTCTTCTTGTCACATTGGTGGGATTCATTATTAAAAAGTTTGAGTTTTTCCTTGTCCTTAGTGGGAGAAGGGCTAGTAGCTTTTGGAAACTCAAGTTGTTCGTTGTTAATTAGGTCTTGGATAATTATTCAATGTTTGAGATACCAATTTGTAGAATGTCCCACATAGTGATGATAATAAAAACAATTTTTTTCATTGTAATTACACCCTTTGGGTGATGATTTGTCTAATTCGAGTGGTGGGGGAAGGGTGATGAGATTATTGTCGTTGAGTTGTTTTACTATAATATGTGGTGTCATGGGAAGGCTATTGAACATGTGCTAAGGTGGTCGGGATGGAGAATCCTTAGAGGGGTTAATGGCATTAACGGTGACTTTAGTGTCGATTAGCTTGGATATAGATGGTTTGAATTGTGCCTTGTTCGAGAAAATGAGTGGAGGATGAAGTTTGATCCTTATACTTAAACTTGATGACAGACAAAAGTTTAGATTCATGGAGCTTAAGAGTATGACACAAGATGATCAAAATAACAAAAGGTCTTGAAGAGAACACTTTCTTGCAGAGGTGGTAAGAGACTTTGGATAAACAGATCTTTCAACTTAGAATTGGCAAGGAAATTAGTCATTTTAGTGATATTATTCCTATATCGTAAAACATAGTCAGAGAATTGTTCGTTGGAGCCATATTTAAGTTGTGTTAGATGAGCATAAGATTTCTTAGATCCTATGTTGATGGATAAATGTGTGAGGAAACCATCAGCTATATGGGTGAAGGAAGCAACGGAATGAACAAGTAAATAATAGAACCAATGCATAGCATAGTCATGGAGATTACGAGGAAATTTTTTAGGAAAGAGAATATGATCGTCAATGAAATTGAGACAAGCAACATGAAAGGTGTGAAGATGCTCCTATGGGTCACCATGCCCATTGAAAATGGGAAATTTGGGGGTAACAAAATTGGGAGGAAGGGGATAAGTAGAGATGGTAGGTGAAAACAAATTATGCAATAACAAGGTAGAATCTAAAGATGGAGATGTAGTATCCTATTGCAACTTACGAATTTGAGCCTAGAGATCATGATACAAAGAGGTTAAATCTTGATTACCAATAGAGGAGGTTTGTCTTTCATGTGAGACTAAAGGAGGCATAAAATGATTGGTAGGAGTGGGGATAGAAACTAGAATAGTAGAGATGGGTGGAAGCATAGACATATGTGGATGAGTAGCTACAATAGTGAGTAAAGATATAGAAGAATTGAGTTCATCCAAGTTGGTAGCTTCCTCACAAGCCACATGTAAAAGTAAATCTAGATCCTGGGGGTGTTCAACAAGGTGATCATTGATGGATTTAAGGTGGGATTCAGTAAATTCCTCAGGAGATGGAGCCATAGGAAAGGGAAGAAGGAAACCCTAGCAAATTGAGGAGTGTATATCATCGAGTTTACCAAAATGATTAACTAAAAAGGGAAATCTAATACTATGGAAAGTATAACCACTAGTTAATATAAATAGGAGGACTAAAAAGTTGTAAAATATGAACTAACAACAGTATAGAATAATTTCAAATAATTATACTAAGTGAAATAAAACCCTAAATATGTAAGGAAGGAGAAATGACTTAGCTGACTGAAGGTTGTCACGAGTTATGCAGGTCTAACAGTAAAACCTAGAGGTAGGAATGGACAATCAGAAGTCCTAAAAAGGAAATATCTAGAGGATCGGGGTAGACTCGAGGCACTGGGAAGGTCCAAAGTGCCCTTCTCTACAAATTAGGCATCCTAATATCTCTAATTTCCCAAAATCTAAATTTTGTAGGGTTCCAAGGTGTCTTGAAATAATGTCTGTATGTCACACTAGATTCACTAAGTTGCGCCGAATGTGTTGAATAATACAATAACACTAAGAAAAATAAAAGATATAGAATGAATGGGTTAGAATGACATCAACTGCCAAACTAGATTTAGCATTACACTAAATTTCATACGGATGTATTTTTTTGTGTGTGTACATATCGTACCTTAGGTTCTCTTTTGTCGGTTGCACTTTGTGAATTAATGAGCAATAATAACTATAGAAAATGTACTATCATGTGTGCATGGAATAAAATAGAATCCCTCCCCCTATGTTGTGTGTTTTGATGCGAGATGTCCTATCCTTTATGCATGACACTATGTGGATGCAAGTGATGTAATGGATCCAAATATTGATGGAATGACAATATAAGGTGATGCTAGGACCTTTATTATGGTGTTATAACTTTATATTTATAGGTTTATCTTGCTCTCATTTTTAATTAACAGACATGGTGACTAGGAAAAAGATAAGGATGAAAAATCGCTAGAAAGACCCCAAAAAGAAACACGAAAGTGGAACATGGATCGGAGCACACGAGGTGGGACCAAGGCACCTCGGGGCACCCCAATACTATCTTGGGCACCTAGGTTTAGGCTAAAATTTTAGGATTGTTGTGAAACAAGTGGATATGTATAGGAAAATATGCGGGAAGGACAAAATAAAATATAAAAATAAAATGGCCAAAAGGTGGGATTAATTATTACTTTATTCACTTGAGAAACCTCTAAATAGTACTATAATACCGGGTTAAATAATGCCTAAAGTGCATGATTTTGTTTCTACAATGAGCGATTGATGAGGATCCGGAAAAAAATGAGCAATTTTAGAAATGACCCCACCATCAGATGAGTCAGGAATTAGGTCCTTTCTCATAAATCTTGGTGCAATCCGTAGGTTTATACCTGATTTAACTTTTTCTATTCATTTGATAAATAATTTGTTAAAGAAGGATTGTTACAACATTTGGATGGACGAGTGTCATGAGGAATTTTAACTGGTCAATTGATTCCTTCTGTCACCTCCCATGCTCATGCCTCCCAAATCAAATCTCCCTCATTTTATATTCTCGGGAAATAGATGTCTCGTTAGCCTGCATGTTAGCACAAGAAGATGATGAAAGCATGAATGTGTAATTTACTTCATCATTCATACATTTGTAGACTATAAGACACATTATACGTAGGAAGAAAAGGAATGCCTCACTATAGTATTTGTAAAAAAATGGTTAAGGCATTATATGCTTAACTAAGAAACATGGGTTATTGTTAAAACAAATTATCTTCAGACATTCCTAACATAGGGTTCTTTGTCTAAGAAAGTTGGACACTTCATAACCTTAATGGGAGAAATAAATTTAGCTTACATAAACCAATAATACATCAAGGGAAAAATCATTACCGATTGGTTAGAAGACAACCCGTTAGATGGTGGAGAGTTAGTAGACCTGAGTTTCCTTGATGAATTTATATACTATGTAGTGATCAAACCTTCCATTGCTATGTGTCCATGGTATTAATATATTTTCAATTTTATTATGGACCACACATACCCTGAGGGAGAAACTTCACAGCAGAGAATACAACTACATGTCATAGCCACCAAGTATGTAATTATAGAACAAGTCGTCTATCAAAAATCTTTTGACAGAATGCTACTAAGTTGTGTTGATGAGGAAGATTCTAAAAGATCCTCTATGGATCCCACAGTAGGGTCTGTGGAGGTAATTTTGGAGGACATGCAACTACTAGAAAGATACACCGGATGGGTTATTTCTATCCCACCCTAGAACACGACATAATAGAGTACATAGGAAAGTGTTAGGACTTCTCTCACAAAATTTATATACCCGCCCAAGCTCTATAACAGATTGCAACACCTTGGACCATTTCCATGTGGGGCTTATATTTGATAGGGAAGTTCTCTCCCTCATCGAGGGATGACCACAATTTTATAATTATGCCCACAAAATATTTCATGAAGTGGGTTGAGGCCATGCCTCTTACCACGTTCTCCGGGATTTGTAATTGTAAATTTCATCTTGCAATAGATCGTCTATAGCTATGGAGTAGAATAAGTCATTATCTCTCGATAATGGAAAATCATTGAAAATGAAGAGGTGTGTGAGTTGTGTGAAAATACGAGATAAATCACCACACAAAGTGTCTCTATACTATCCTCGAGATAATTAGAAAGATGAGGAAAATAATAAGACGTTAAGGTTTATCCTCTTTTAAAATATTAAGAAGAACAAGCGCAATTAGAATTTAAATTTATTTCCGACCTTATGGGCCTATAAAACATCAGTAAGAATGTCGACGGGGAAATCCCATATTCCTTAGTATTCGGTTCGGAAGCGGTTTTACCACTTGAAGTTGAGATACTCAGTATCCATATATCATTAAAAGGAATCTTAGGAGAAGAATGATCTTGTGAAGCATGTCTCATTGAGATAGAAATCCTTGATGAAGCTCAAATTAAATATGAGGCAAACGATAGAGATTACATTGATGGATATGCTTTGGTAGTACAATAAGAAGGTATATGAACATGAAATATTCGTTGGAGATCTAGTATTGAGACTTGACAACCGGATAGAAAAAAAAAGAAGTAAGGAAATTTAGGCCCAAGTTCTTAAGCCCATATTGAGTCATGGAGGAATACAAGAATGAGGCATATTTCTGTGTACTCTAGAGGGTGAAGAATTTGGTAAATCCATTAGTTCACTTCACTTGAAACATTACTATGCATGATCCATCCAAATTTCCAGTGTATACTATTGCATTCACATTGCATTTCATCCGTACAATTACTTTGTAAATTTGTAATCAAGGAACTTATCTTTCAAGAAACTTTCAAAAACTTTTGAAAAATATTGGCAAAAATTCAATCACATTTCTTCAAATATCTACAATATTATCATCAACATTTCTAATCATTTCATCATTTCAACAAGTTAAGACAAAAATTTTACACTAATCCTACCAAGGCCTGCATACTTAGTTCTACTCATAGTTTTCTTCCAGCATAGGTGTATTTTCCTATAGTCTATTCTAGAAGCTTCTTGGTGTCATATCTCTCCCATAAAAACCTCTTTGGTAGCAAATGCATTCTAATAATTTTTACCCAGATCACTTGTTTTCTTATCTCGGTCTTTAGTTTCAAGCCCTCATATCTTACCACTTGCATGGCATTGAGGCTAGGGCAATTTCTCCTCCCAAAATAAAAACCAAAGTTTAAAAAAAATAAAAAATGATATAAGTCAAATAAAATAAATTCAAAAATATTTCATTTACAAATAAAATGAAACTTCTTTGCCTTACCATTATTTGGTGATGAGCCCATGTTTCTTACTAGTGACGTGATATTGGGAGCAGAGGAAGTTCCCTTACTCATGTATGCCTTATCTTCGGTGATGAGCATGTGCTTCTTACTAGTAGCATGGGGCAACGTATAGGGGGTCTCTTCAAATAAGTTAGTAAGTTGTAAGTAATTCATTAAAAAAAAGTGCTTTGAAATCATAAATCCCAAGAAAGTGAATTAGATTTGTATGTTCCACAAGATTTAAAACCATAAAACTAGATTTTTTTAATCGGAGGCCATATATGGGTCGAAGTCTAGATAAAATTGCAAGAAAATCACATTCTAAACAATGTAGTAACTGGGGGTGTAGAGTTAGGTTATAGGTTTCTAATTAGATTTCTCTCAAAATATTGTCTTTCCCTCACCACTTACATTTATCAAAATCATATAGCTCATGTCCCTTATGGATCTCGATGTTGTGTCCTCGCATATTACTAGGTTTGTGGGGTTAGAAGTGGAGTGAGTTCATTTTATTATCATACCATTTTCATCACATTTTCCCAACCAAATAATAAGTGTAAAATATTGCTTGAAAATCCAAAGTTTCATATTACATTGTGTTTGCATTAGCATCATATTAAAAAACAACGAGATCATCTACGTTAACATATGATCATCCATAGCATACATCCAAACAAAATACAAAAACATTAGAAGTTCTGAGCATTTAAGAGTACAAAAGAAATATAAACCATCAATGAGTCAACTCTTATGCAAAAATGAATAAAACAAAAATAAGTATCGTATATATATCCATAATAAGTCAAGTCTGTATACAATGTTATCACACTCTAGGTGTGGTCAAAACACTTGCAATGAGCATGAAATAAAAAAACATATATATGTCTCACAAAATGACATTAAAGTAATAAAGGCCCGTGGCCTATCCCTCCTTATGGGATCCCTAAGAGGGTGCATGGCTAGGAATCCTACTACGAATCCTATGACGTGAATTGGATCCCCAATGCACTGAGTGATGAGACTGGCCATTTGATCTTCCATGAGCTGTGGCCTCACTATGGGAGTGAATTCACACCTCTCCATCCTCTATGATAAATGAAATGTAGTGAGCTCAGTCCTCGTCTCGAGATAGGATTTCCGCGGCTAGCGAGTGGTGTAAAAATGTCAATGTGGCAACTAGCCTACATTAGTTGCCCCATATCTCTAAGCAACTCATCTTGTGTCTTCCCCATAGGTATAAGTAGTGTATTAACCATGATCTTACGAATAAAATTGTGTCACCTATCAGCAGTGGCTATAATACAGAGAAAATGATGGTGAGTTAGAAAACATCTAAAAACCAAAAATAAAAAAATGTGTATCTTACTAATAATTCTAGCTAACAAGGTCGAGTTAAGAGTATCTAAATACTCAGATCTTTTGGAATCTAGTAAGGGTCGGCTGGTGCAGCCAGTGGTGGTGGAGCTATTACAGGAACTTGTTGAGCCTCATCCTCTCCTCGTGTGATGTACTGACCCATCACAAAATTCTCACCGCCGCCTCCCTCTCAAGAAAGTGGGTCTTCTAAAACAAGCATTTCCCTCTTTGCCTCTTCCTCCGCTCTTTTTCCATAGATATATCCTTTGTGACCCCCCACTATGTGTCACTATCCTCCTCATCATCATGCTCCTCTCCTTCTAAATCATATCTCGTCTCCTCACTTTGGTCTCTCCCTAGGGCTTTGTCTCTACGAATCTATATGGTCCTCCTCATCCTCCTCACCATTGTGAGCGAGTGCGGCCTTAATCTAGAGGAGATATTCTAGTGCTTTGGGGATTGGTAACTTGTCCACACTAATAGGTACTCCCAGTGTAACAATTTTCCAATCAAGTTGGCCCCTAGGGCTGGCTTATGCCTCTCTAATCCCATAGTAAAAATAGGAATGGAAGGGATTACATCATCATATGATAGTCCAAATTACTAAGGGACTCTATCTGCAAGGTGTACCTCCACCCTAGTTGTCTTCTCCACTAACTACCTCAAACCACAAAAATCAAGTACAATAGTCACATCATGATCCCATATCCTGGTATGGCCTCATAATGTAGTCATCTATGGTTAGTAAGGCAATAGGATATTGTGCCCCTCTCGAATTGTCAAGATTGTCCATCGGTGGCTCGATAGCCCCTAGATATAATATACTAGCTCCCCTCTAGTAGGGGTAATCTTCTCGTAGACCCAACACATCAAAAAGGTAGGGTGGATTAGGTATTTACCCTATAGCCTCACAACATGGTACAAGTCATGGTATGTGGTCCCAATAATGTCCACACCCAAGAAAATATCCTCCCATGATGTTTAATAACCATAATGATAGGAGCTCATAAGTACAAGATGTTGTCCCCACCCTTTTCTCTCACTAAACGGGAGGACAAAATACCAATAATGGCCTTACATAGATGCCCCATCATACCCCATCATCCCCCATAGCCGCATACCCTACTTGGTGCCCACATTGGATGCCCCATCATCCCCCATATACGATGCCCATTGTCCATATGTAGTGGAGAACCTTTCTCCAATGTCAACCATCTGCTAGTCATAGGAACACCCAAGATCTTGTAAACATCCTGAGAGTGATATTCCACTCTCCTCTAACCCTAGGAAACTAGAAAGTATTCTATTCGGTATCCCAGTAGCTCAAGTAAGTCACATAATATGTGGTTGGTTGGCATTATCAATGGCATACGAGATATTCTCTATGTGTCAACTCTAAGTAATACGTCCATCTCTACCTAGGAAAGCTGATCACTAACGCTCAATATCCGGTCACACTCTATGGCTCAACTCCAATGAATGTACAAGTCCTTATTCATTCACCAAAATAAGAAAAATAGCAACTTAGCAACATGAATTGATACATAATCTCATAAAAACAATATAAAACAACTTAAAATCTTAAAAATGTCACTTAGGTTTCTCAAAATAAAGTTCTACCTCAAAAATTACAAAATTGTCACCTTGAGCAGAGTGGAGGTTGTGTAATTGACTCGGCGGGTGTACAAATACCATCATATGCAAGGTGAAGGTCATGTCTAGAATGGACAAGCCGTCCCCTTTGATCCAATAATGTAAAAAATAAAAAAATTGAGCGTTTTGGCCAAAACAAAAGTTAGACCCACCTAGATGACCCCCTAATTAATATTTTTCTTTGGAATATTTGTAAAAATTACCCCCTAGGTGTAGATTTTTCAATTTTTCACATTTTAGGTTTAAAATAAACAAATGAAAAATAATGATCTTTTGCCTAGCCGCATGAACTCTCACTCGTGGGGCCATGATCATGATGTCACACTCTTCATTTTGATTGTATCCACACTCAAAATGGTTACAGGTAATCTAGAGCTCTAAAATCACTATGAGGGTAAGTACAAATGAATTTGAAAATGAATGGTTTTAGATATATATATATTTTTTTTTAACTTCATGTTGAGTGTGTGTGCTTTGCATGTCTAGAGTGTTAGCATAGGTATACTTCTATCCCCATGCAAATGGTAAGTCCTCATGTCGTTTGGTTTAGGTGTTTATTTTTCGATATCATATTTATCTACAATTGAGTCTTTTTACATTTTGTAGGTAGCAGGAACTTGGATTGTGTCACTTCGACACACAGATGTGTCTGGTATAATTTCTAACTCCCCATTTTGGGAATTTCATACTCAAATTCTACGTTTCACGCATCTTCATAGCTAAAAGGCTTCTCCGAGGGGGAAATATGTACTCACCCAAATTTGCACATGCTACATTGTCAGAAACAATTCAAAAGTCCCTAATGATGATTCATGTCTTTTCCAAAGGTGTTCCAGCCCCTTTCCCTCTTTGCAATTCATATTTGTAGCTTATATTACCTTAGCCATTTCCTAATTTTTGTAGCTTTTTGAAATGTTTTTCCTTTAGTTTTGGCCTTTAGATACAAAGCTGCTACCCTACCTAGGCGGAGGTTGTGTAACCACCGCTCTGCACAAGGCATCGTTCCATGTGAATTATCCAAAACTTTCCCGAGGTGAATTAGACACATCTTTTCTCATTCCAGTTCACCTCTAGCACATGTTTCTTGATAAATTTCACGATTTTAAGCCCTGAATGATTTGTATCAACCTCTTCTTCCACTTCTAATTGTTTATTGAGTGTTAAACTACCTCTCTTTATTGTGATGTGGCATCCCATTTCTCACAAATGGCTTGAACCGTTTCCCAGATTGTGTTCTAGAAATCCATCACTTCTTCTGAATCAAATGGGATCAAATTATTTGTTTATCTTACTTAGTTGAGCTGCCAAAATATTGTTAGAAAGTTCATATCCAAGCTTTGTTCTCTTGCGTTGTCTTTCTTCTTCTGTATTACAACTGACATTTGTCATTAACTGAGTCATTGCTCTAGTGCTTTCTTCTTTCTGCTTCCTCTACATTCCTAGTTCCCTGGACTCACATGGACACAAAATATTTTTAAGATAAATGAGGGACAAAGTGATAACACAACTAGCATTACCTCTACACTATAACTCCAGGTTGGGGTTGTTATTGATTTTATTCATTTATTCATTTATCTCTAAACGCACGTATGTTTATCAACAGAGTAGAAGAAATCATTTTATTTATTGCAAATAGTTAGATCCTTTCCAAGAAGCTTTCACATATTCTATAGAATTTTCTGGTGATAGATCCTTCTTTTCCTATCCCTGTGGATTTGTGAGGGAGGAATATCGGAGGAAGCTTTCTATATCACCATATATAATAACAAATGTATTGCAAAATTTGGTTTTTATTGAATATTCTCACATTATATCCAGGAAGTTGTAGGGGAAGAAAATATTCTCAGAAGCTTAAAATCTTCCCGTTTCTTTGAGATAGGAAGAGGATTTGATAATCCATAATTATTAATTGGAAAATTATTCATTTAAATTAGAGTAGATGTAGTATAAGATTTCTTCATTTCTTAATTATTCTAGAAAGTTCTAGGAAAACACAAAAAGATTTATTTTAGTTTTATTAATTTATTTGCGTTGCTTTATTTCTTTTATATTGGAAAATACAAAAACATAGTGTAGCTTCTATTTACTTAGATTATCTTGTTATTTACTTTCATAGATTAAAATTACAAAAATGCACACATGATCATTCAAGGAAAGAAACAACCAAGAACATGTGGTATCGATCCTATGGTCCCCAACCGAAATATCTGAACTAACCATAGACATTGACACAAGATTGTGTATGCAAGTTTTCCAAAATTTTCCAGTACCACCTAATATTATCTTGCAACTGAACATCCTGAACTTCGAAGCTGATAAAGATTACGAGTTCTGGAACACCCCAACCAATCGAATTTAGATCTAAAAAAACCACGCCTCTCTCACTTATTCCATGACCTTGTCTTGACATCATTGCGAGGTGCTCGTTGGTTTTGCATGTATCCCATAACCATTATATAGGATTTCTATGGATCTCTACATTAATTAGATTCTTTGGGTGGCTATTCTTTCGACCCATACATTAGATTCATTCAAGTTATAAGGGACTTTTTACACTTGACGAGCATATCCCGATATTGCACATTGAGGACACTATTTTTCCTTAATATCTTGTTCATCCCATATCCACATATTTTCATCCACATATCACATATTCACTATATTTCACTACATCTAGCCATCCACTCATTCTACATCAATTATCCTGGCATGATCTTGAAATTTCAAGTGCAACTTAAGGTCACGTGTTGATTTTTAATCATACAACCACCTATGCCTCTCTATCTAAAATTGGGAAACCCTTCAACTAGTCAAAAACTAATTTTGCCCTTATTCCATCTCCTAGAAATCAGAGAAATAGTTAGGCCTCCACTTTAAATCGGAAATTTGAAACAACTCTAGGAGGTCATGAATAAGCTACAAGAAGTATTGACGGAGAAAATATATTTGCAGAATGAGGTGGTGACCATCAAGAAGCAAAAATCTCAAAAATTCAGACCCTATCAGCCTCAGTACCAGCCAAATAGGCCTCCATATTAGCCAAATATACCTCCTAATAAAGCTGCTAACTAGAATCAGGGAAAATCTCCCACTACTAGACCATTCCATCCTTACAATTCTAATGCAACATCATCATATAGATCTTTGGTTCTAGTCCAAAAAAATATGGTGTAGAAGTATGAGTGGGGGTTTCTTTGTAACCAACCGCACACTCAAGCAACATACTTTAATGGTGCTTTGAATCAAGTGTTGATGGTGAAAATTGTTGGTGTTCCTCAACAAGCAAGTGAAGAAGAAATTCAGTAACATCTAAGAACTCAACGTATAAGTGAGACAACACTCATTAATTAATATCCTTTCCAAGGAGTGGTATTAACACAAGGTAAAAGAAGAGAAATATAGAGGAAGGAATTCATCTAACCCAATTACTTCTCAGCCTTCTATAATACTTCAAGGTGAAAGAAATCTAATTGCATCCCCTAACATTCATAATCAGCCCAAACAACCTTCTAGACTAGCTCATGCACTAGTTGCAGCAGCTCATATGCAAGAGTAATTTATACAAGTAAGGGACAAGTACAAGAAATCCCACCTCCTTATAAGATTATTGATCAAATTAAGAAGAACAATGTAAGAATTTCCATGTTGGAGTCATTAGAAATTCTATTTCAACGGGATTTGTTACAAGCATCCATGCCAAATTGGTCCTCATCAAATGAGCCTTCCAAAGATAAAGAGAAAGTTCTCTTTAATGTAGCTCTATAAGGATTTCAAAGAGGTAAACAAGGTAAAAAAATGAATCCTCCTCCATTATATATATCTTTGATCATTCGAAACAATCTTGATCATTCAAATCTAGCATTGACAAAGTTGCAAGAAGTAATTGAGGGTGCTTCGCTGCTTTTCTTTGTAAATATTGTTGTTTTTTTGCTGTCCTTTAGCTACTTTTCAGTTGTGTTTGTATCTTGGTTTTATTTTGATGGGGTAGCTGCTCTCTGGCT
The DNA here is from genome assembly GCA_018340775.1 of Taxus wallichiana var. yunnanensis. NCBI lineage: Eukaryota > Viridiplantae > Streptophyta > Pinopsida > Cupressales > Taxaceae > Taxus > Taxus wallichiana. The sequence goes on from CM031234.1 coordinate 466,721,185, forward strand.
ACGTTGGACTTCATTGTCATATTTGGATTTTGATCCTTTTTGTTCTAGTTCTCATTGCTATTCTGGCTTTTAGGCCCTCTTTTGTTTCCAAGGGTATAGTCCCTTTCAAAAAACTATTTACCAATAATAATTAAAAAAACAATCTTGTACATAATCACATGATTGATCCGAGAAGCAAGTAGCTCGATAATACCAAAGAAGATAGTTGATCAACTAGGCCTAAATTTTGAGCTAGTGTCAAAAGAAGTAGTGTATCTTGATGGGATGGTAGTGGGGACACTTGGAGTAATCAATGGATTAATCCTCACACTACATGAATGCCCTAACGTCATATTCTTCCAAGATATATTAGTCATCGACTGCGACCACTCTTTGCATTGTGTTTGTCAAGGGACTTCATGACTAAAATTGGAAGATACTTATCGATTGATTGGTATCATATGCTCTTTAAGACAAGGTACATGGCTAAAGTTACAATCATATCAGAACTAATTGCAAAATTCCATATTGAGCCTCATGTGCTAATCCCAATCAATTCCAGTTCTCAACTTTTGACCAAGAAGATTATCCAGGAACTGGAAAAAGATACCAAAGTTGGAACATTTCCGATTGGAATCTTGATGAATGGGTGGAAAAGAGGAATTATTTAGACGCATACAAGGAGATGGAGGAGGTTAAGTTGGGTATTTCTTTCTTTCATGAATAAAATATACTCTCCGTAGCATAACCAAACTAGATAACAAGGAGGATAATGAAGTACAATAGTTATTCTTTGCTTGCTCAAGGAGTAGACAAGGTCTTTGGAGGAGGAGTAATGATTTTGTCAACTCGAGAGATAAAATACTACTCATCTTTCCATTTTTATTTTTATTTTTCAAATAACATAGTTGAGTATGAAGTATTGGTTTGTGGATTACCTTTGGGTAAGAAAAGGAGGCGTTAAGAACTTGCAAGTATTTGAAGATATCAAGTTGATTATAAACCGAGCCAAAGGGTTGAATGCTACTAAGAATGATTTCTTGAAAGGATATAAGAATTGGGTATGGGATCTTATTGAATAATTTGAAACATTCTACATTGAATCCATACCAAGGAAGAAGAATTAGGTTGCGAACAAAATTAGAAAAGTTCAAACAACATTTGATGTTGTCGACACTATCAAGAGAGATCAAACTTAGCCTCATATCAGAGTGATTGTAAGGCCTGCTAATCTAGATAACAATAAAATATGGCAAGTTTTTGAAAGTGATCAATATATCATAAATTTTATTCAAGAATAAGTTGAGTTCTCAAAGAAAGAACCAACACAAGTTAGAACAACACTATGGGGATCAAATAGTTCAACTAAATATTAACAAGCTACCAAAGGGATTGGTAAGACTTGAGTCAATATTCAATCCTAATGACCAATTTTAGAAAGAGAAGGTGAATATTCAAGTCGAGAGGTTAATATTCTGAGCCTATTTTAGTGGGAGAGATTAAACCACTTCAAATTAGAAAGATGAGTATTGCGATAAGGGAAATATGATTTCATACAGCTTTTCCAAGAGTTCCCAGATGTCTTTGCTTGGATGTACGAGGACATGAGAGGTTTTAATCCAAAATTGGCACAACATATTATTGAGCTGAATATGGAAGCTAAACCTATTACATAGTTGCAAATAATAGTCAATCCTCACATTTAACCTCTCATGAGGAAGGAATTGAATAAGCTCGTTGAGGCAAGCATTATTTTTCTGATCAAATAGTCAAGTTGGATTGTTAATCTTGTGATGGTGTGGAAAATAAAGTGATAATTCAGATTGTGGATATAATTTCATGACTTGAATGGAGCTTCCCTTAAGGACCATTATCCGTTCCTTTGTATGGAACAAATCTTACAAGTGGTAACTGGTTTGGAAAGGTTCTATCTCCTAGATGGATACTTAGGCTACAACCAGATTATGGTGAAAGAATATGATCAGTCTAATACAACCTTTACCACTAAGTGGGAGCATATTCCTTCAAGAAAATTCCATTTGGGCTATCAAACGTTGGATCTACATTTTGAGGGTTATGGACATGGCATTGAGGGTTGATCAACAAGATAGTTGTTGTTTATTTAGATGATATCACTCTTGATAATGAATACTTGAAAGCAATATTGACACACAAGCTTTGCACAGAAACAAGATGGTGATTGTGTATTTTATTAATATCAAAATCAAGCATTAAAGACAAATGAGAGAGTTGCAATATTTATAGATATTGGACAACTTATATCTCATCCACAATATATGGAAACAAATCATCTAATCTGAGAAAATATGCAGAAATAACATATTGCCCCTAAGCGCCCCTCATGGAAATCATCTAGGAAAAAAATATGTAAAAGATAGAACATGATCCCACAAACATTGGGATGATAACACTATCACTTAGTTAACTAACAAATAAGGACAACTAATATTTATTGACATAAGTTTAAAGTATGTAATTAAATACTTAAAATTATTACATTTATTCAAATATCAACTAATGATGAATTAAGCTAATTTTTATCCATAACATTCCCCCTTAATTCAGCATGGTCTCAAGTGAATAGGAGAGAAATTCTCTAAAACCCTCAAATTTACCTTGAGCAAGTGACTTTGTGAAGACATTTTCACATTGCATATCTGTTGGGCAATATTGGAGCTGGATTTTTTTGTTTTGAACATGTTCGCAAATGAAATGTACCTGCACCTCAATGTGTTTGGTGCACTCATGAAAAATTGGATTCTGAAAAAGTTTTACTACTCCTTCGTTATCAACATGTAGGATAGTTGGATCTTTCTGTGGTATTCCCAATCCTTCAAGTATACATCGGAGCCATATCGCTTCATAGATAGCTCCACCTACTACACAATATTCTGATTCTATGGAGGATCTTGAAACACAAGTCTGCTTCTTACTCCCCCATGATATCGATCCAGATCCAAAAATAATACAAATCCTGAAGTGGATTTCCTATCATCTATGTTTCCTACATGATTTGAATTTGAATATCCTATCAAGAAGAAGTTATTATTCTTCTTGTATTCTAGGCCATAGTCCATAGTTCCTCTTATGTACCTTAGTATCTACTTTTTTATTTCAGTGAGAAACCCTTGGTTTTTTCATGAACCGTGAAAGATAGTTGACTACATAGCTGATATTCGACCTAGTGTAAGTCAAGTAGATGAGACTCGATCAACTGTTGATAGAGAGTTTCATTTACTTGTGGTGATGGATCTGTTTCGAGACAGTTGAAGTCTTATCTCCATAGGTGTGGAAAATGGCTTACAATCCATCATATTGAATTTCTCGAGTGTTGTCTTGGCATATTTCAATTGTGACACAAAGATATGATTTTCTCTTTGCCAAACTTCAAGTCCAAGACAATAATGTAGAAGCTTTCGAGATCGGTCATGTTGAATGATCATGTTAGATCTTTCTTTGTTGACTCAATCATCCTCACTGATCCTCTAGTGATGACTAGATCATCGACATATACTACAATGATCACTATCTCCCCCTTGATTTTTGAGATAGATATTAGGATTGTATGGACTCTTATTGAATCCATGTTGAATGAGATGCTCATCGATTTTTATGTACCATGCCCTAGGAGACTGCTTTAGACCATATAGTGATTTTATTAGTTTACATACCTTTTCCTCTTTACCTGGTATGACAAAACCTTCTGGTTGAGTCATGTAAACTTCTTCCTATAAATCACCATTAAGAAAGGCAATTTTCACATCCATTTGGTGTATTTTCCAACCAAATTGTGTAGCTAGAGAAAATATTAACTTGAAATTTTTTATCTTAGCTGTGGGAGCAAAAGTCTCCTCATAATCAATGCCTTCTTTTTGAGCATATCCCTTAGCAACTAGTCTAGCCTTATGTTTATCAATTTTTCTTTTTGCTTTGTACTTCGTTTTGAAGATCCATCTGCATCCAATCAGATTTTTACCTGGTGGAAGATCTGTAAGTTGCCATGTATTATTTTTCATAAGTGACTTATATTCTGCATCCATAGCATCTTTCCAAGGTTTAGACTGTAGGGCTTCTGAAACTAAGGATGGCTCAATAGTTTCAACAACTTTACTCATTAAGGCCAAATTAACCTCATTTCAAGCCATACTGCGAGTCCTCATTCCAGTGGTAGATGTGTTAGGGCACTATCCAATTTTTCATCTCTAATCATACTTGTATACCATTTAGGCATACTTTTGTGGTTCCTGTGGGAGGTTGAATTTCATTATCTTCCCCATCATCACTTTCATCATCAAAGTGATTACCATCCTCTGTTTTTACTATAGGGATGATTTTTTCATCATGTGAGTGTATGGAAGGAGCATCTTCTTCTTTCTTCTCAAAGAACTCAACATCCCGACTAGTGTATACCCTTCTTGTTCTTGGATTCATAAGTCTATAGCCAAGTGCTTCATCACTGTATCCCAAGAAGATAATTTTTTCTGATTTCATATCAAGTTTAGTTCTTTGTTTCTTAGGAATGTGCATACTTTATTTACATCCAAAAATCTAAGGTGTGAAATAGATGGCTTATTCCTAACCATGCTTCCTATGGTGTTACTCCATCAAGAGCTACAGTGGGAACTCTATTTAGTAAATACACTATTGTTTTAGCTACTTTGACCCAAAATATTTTTGATAAACCTGCATCATCAATCATACATCGCACCATATCCATGATAGTATGATTTCACCTTTCAACAACACCATTTTGTTGTGGTGTGTGAGGAGCCATTTGACAATGAATTCCATGTGTTTTCAAAAAATCATTGAACTCATTGTTGGTGTATTCTCCCCCTTAATATGAGCGGAGTGTTTTTATTTTCCTACCATAATCTATTTCAACAAGGGATTTAAACTTCTTGAAAGTTTAAAAAGATTGATCTTTTGTAGAAAGACAATATATCCACATTTTTCTTGAAAAATCATCAACAAAGAGCATGAAATATTGAAACCTAGAGTGGCTAGGTCTCATTAGTGCACAAATCGGTATGCACCAAGTCAAGTTTTTCCTTAGCTCGAAATGTACTATGTTTGAATGGTGCTCTATTTTGTTTTCTTGCCAAACAATGTTGACATTTATCATGTACCCCTTTTTAGAGGTAGTAAACCCCTAACCATGTTGTATCGATGAAGTGTGTCAAGATAGCCAAAACTCACATGCCCAATTATTCGATGCCATAGTTGAGTTGATGATGTATCCTTGGCTAAAAGTGCTTGATCATTTCATTGAAAAAAATCCAATTGAAACATTATTCTAACATTGAAGCTTTTGCAACAATTTTTGAGCTTTGTGACGTATCTCGAATTAGGCACATCTTTTTACCCTTTACAATCAAAGTCAATTTTGAGATTGTGATCTAATAATTGACTCATGGATAACAAATTTTTGTTAAACCAGGGACATAAAGAACATCTGTAATTTTACAATTATGTTTCCCAAGTGGTAGTGAAATGGAACCAATGCCTTCAACACTGTATGATGTATCATCACCCAAAGAGACATGATTGTTGGTGGGTGTGTTACTCATTGTGAAGAACCAATCTTTCTTTCTGTCATGTGTCGAGTTGCACCTAATTTGACATACCAAATTTTTGTAGAATTTACTTCATTTGATGTGTGTAAAATAGCGGAAGTCATCATCATCAAATTGGTCTTCCTATTCACTACATTTCCTTGTTGAGTTGGTTTCTTCTTCCACTTTTGATAATTTTTCCCCTATTTACTCTATTTTTGGATTGATTTTTTCGTTGGTAATTAATCTTTTACCACTTGATGATCGTTGTTGGAATGTGTTGTACCAATTTTTTTAACTCATGTCCTTTTTGACCACAAATAAGAAATTTTTGTTGGTCTTTTTGGCCTTGTTTAGAATTACCTTGCTTCTAAGGCTGTTTACTAGACTTCACTTTTTTTTCCCTTTTTATTAGAAGTAAGTTCCTACTCTTCAGTTTCAATAGTTGAGTGAATAGATTCTTCTTGTTGGAGCATATTCACTAACTCTTCAAAAGTTGTTGTTTGACCAGTTATGTTTAACATGGTCACAAAAATCCTATAAGAAGGAGGAAGAGCTCTCAATACTATAGGCACAAGTGATGTGTCAGTTACTTCTTCTTCCAAAGCTTGAAGTGATGCACACAAAGTTACCACTCTACTAAAAAAAAATTCAACTTTCTCAGTTGGTTGCATTTTCAAGTTTAATAGTTAACTTTGCAGATTGTTGGTTGGATATTTTGTCAAGCCAAAATATGAGGTTCAACCACAATACATGGGATTAAATCCCTCCTCAAAGACAAGTGAGGTTGCCTATTTATTACTAATCTAAAACATAGTGGAAATAATACATAAAATATTCACACTATTCTAACCATTGGGTAGGATAGAACCCCAAAATCCATATCCATACTAGGTGATAATATGTTGTTATTTTTCAAAATGGAATGGATCGGAAAGCAAATTATTATTATGGAAGAAACACAATGGAAAATAAATGAGGGGAATGTATTTTCTTTCGAGAAAACACAGATCACAAAATAATCATACGAGTTCTAGATAACAAATGTAATGTTTGAAACAATTAAAATAATCGAGAATGCTAAGCAAAGAATAGCTTAAGATTCGAACATAAGAACAATATCTTAAGAGAGAAAAATATCACAACACAAAGTTTGTGAAATAGCATCGGTTTCTATTCCTCAAATGATTAAAAGAAAACACAATTGTTTTATTCTTCACAATAGTTCTCAATATTCCAAAAATATCAACCCTTTGGAATGTATAAGTATCCCTTATTTATAATCAAAAGAGTTGAGAGAAAGTAGGATAAATCCTAGGAAATAGTCTATTAATGAGAGACATATTTTTCTTGACTCTCACGTAGGAGACCAAGTTAAAATTTACTTCCTATATGATGAAAAAAATGATGATAAAGACATTTCGATTTCAAGATTGAAATGACATGAAACATTATGCCTATTCTGTTTCATCATCTTTTTCTTCCTCCAAAGTAAAGCATGCTTGTCCCGAAATTCTAGGAACTTTCAGATTATGCCCTATATCTCATCTTCATCAGGTGTGGTGGAATGGTCACTCAGACTTCACACATTTCCTAAGTATCACTCACATTACCAAGAAGTTTCTTCAGTCTCTTGTTGAGTTTCCTTAGTGTTTCCAAAGAATGTTCAATCTTCATGAACCTATCAATGATTTCCAGGCTAAAGCCATCAGTTGGTTCATGCTGAATTGATTCTTGGATCTACTTGTAAAGATTGTCAGTGGGTAGAATACTCGAGCTTTCATTCAACACTTTAGCACAAATCTTGATTAGCTCTTCTTCTATGTCATTTGTGCCATCAACCAATTGATCTCTTGATTCCCTCAATTTTCTGCAAGCTTCATTGAGAATCTTTATTCTGAATCTAATGGATTTGGTCAGTTGAAAATGCTTGTCCCCATGTGGAATGATGCCTTCTTTGACCAAGACGTGGGATGGAACCTGTTTCAGCATATTGAGAGCTTCAAAAGTTAACTCTAGGTTCCCAACTTCTGCTGAAAACTCATCATCCATTTTCTTGCCATCCTTCTTTATATCCTCCAAGGATTTGTAAACTTTCACGGTGTCATCAATGACCTCTTTCCTTACAGGAGTAGCCTTTGGATCCATTCATCGACTATTGTCCCCTTCTCATTAATATTTTCAATCATGGGTATCGATGAGAAATGAAACTTGATAGGAGTAGAGGATGATGGTGTTGACTCGGGAAGCTTTGAGAGCCTGCGTAATACTTCATCGGCGGCTTCTCTACTTTCTCTTTTAGCTCATCTCTACTTTCTGTGTTTCCATCAACTTCCCGGCACAACACATTCATGGCATATTGCATCCCTGTGTGCTCCCTCCACTGTTAATTTTCCTAGATCAACCCATGTGATTTGATAATCGGTGACCATTATATCATCCTTGGTTTTGTCAGCTGTAGGAGTGGTAATTTCCGCAAACTTATGCCCTAAGGCATCCACTGAAATAATTGAAACTGTTTTGGGTTTCTTGGTAGACTTGGTAGGAGTGACCTTGAGGGAACTGAAATCAAAGGCTGGTAGGGGAACTACCACCTTCCTCTTCCTTGGGGTCTGATCTATTAACCATTGAGGCATACTAGAATAAGTTGCTCCCATCATAGGTGTTATGGTCACATATTCAGGTGGAGGAAGGTTTTTTTGTGGAGTGGTGACCATTGCGAGTGTAGTGTCCGTGGAAATGGACTCAGGGAATGAAGGTACAGAAGGAGGAGGCATATCCATGGTTAACTTGGGTCCAGTGGGGAGAGGTGAGAGGCCAGAGAAGATGACGGCCATGGCTGAGGAATTTGGTGAAGAAATATGAGGCAAGGAAGGCTGAATGGGAGGAGGCAATGATTCTGAAATTAAAGCTTGAGAGGTAAGAGGAAGACTTACCTCACGATGAGTCACAACAAAGGGGAATGAGAGGTTGACCAACCTCTTCTCTTGAAGGAAGATTTCCTTATTCTGGTGGTGGAGGTGAATCAAGAATCTCAACCGTTTTTGGGATAGTGGCCAATGATGTGGTCACTTGTTCTTCTCCCTTTTCGACAAACCTAACCTTTATTGACCTTTTGGAAGAGTCCTTATCCTTTTCCTTTTTCCTTTAGAGGGTCCCACTTCCAAAGTATCTAGCTTTGAAAAAATCTTTTCTTTATAATGCATTCCCAAGAAATGAGCCATGCCTTAGTATGGGAAAGGATTTGAGTAGCTCTTCATGTAATAGAAGCTTTCTCAGCCATGGACCAATCAATGGTTGGGAACACATATTGGTCTTCATTCAACCCATCATACAAGGCGTCAAGGACACTTTCATTTTCCATGGTGCCTTCTGGGATGTCAGATAGATCTAACATCTAAATCTCTTCAAGTGTTAACCTGCTATTGTCCTTTCTTCAGATGGAAACTTCATCCCAAAGATCAACCCAAATGTCTTCTACACTGGGCACATGTAGATATAAGGTCCCATATGACTTAAGGACTCCTCGAAAATCAAACCCATCTCTATGCTTCATGTGCTTTTTCAACTTATCCTGCATCTTGTGCACCATGTTCTTGGCTTTAACCACTGTTGATTACGTGTACCTTCTAATGGAAATAGGGAAGGAGAGAGTGGCCTTGTGTTTACTCTATTGAAATTTGTGAAAATCAAACAATTGTCTAACCAACTCCATCAGGATCAGCTTATCACCCAGGAACCTGGGAAAATGGAAAGGATCACCTGGATACATGACCACCTGAAGGTATGTGAAATTCTTGAATTGTAAGAAGATACAACCCCATTTTGATACTTCGGCCCATGCCTCGTCAGAGACTCTTCTCTTCCTTAAATCAGGGTTCAACATGCAGATGTTTTCATAAAAGAAGGCATCATTCACTCTTCTAAATTGATCCTCAAACCCCTTCATTGTTAGCTGAGGGAAATACCGATATATATGTTCTATTGCCCTATTTACCTTTGCATCCAACCCTGGATAATTTCTCATGTCACTGCTGCATAGGTGACGTATGACGACATATAGAACTTTCCAGTAGTCAAGACTATTTTCATCTGGGAGTCTATCTCATCACTTATAAGACTGCTCCAATTGATTCCTTGGTCGTTCTTATTTATGATGACCATGAATTGATACATCCACCCTTGGAATTCTCTCGACTTAGAAGGGTAATGCTATAACTAATTTCAAGGATGAAATCACTCCTAGGGACAAACTTGGGAAACCTAGAGATGATTGGCTTGGCCTTGATTAAGAACTTTTTGTGTACATGCTTGATGCAATCTTCTTGATCATTATCTCAGGCCTTACCTTTGCACTGATTGAATGTTTAAATCAACATATTCTACAAAGTTGGGAAATCTTAAGAGGTCATCAAAGTAACCCCGTCTAACTTCACTATGGTTTCTCCTGATTGATTTCTCACTGAGCGGGAAGCTGAGTCATAATTGGAAGCATAGGACAGAATGAACTCAAGGCATTGAGTAGACATTGGGAATCCTGTTGCAAGAGGGAGGCCACTGCCAGCTATTGACTTCATCTAGGGACTCTGAGAAGAATCCTTGATTTTGTTCCAAAAGTCTTCCATGTCTATATTACCAAGCTTTGTGTCTCGGATGTCGTAATTGTAATCTATGTAGGAAGGGGATTCCATCTTCCGGTACTTGTACTTCATCTTTCTTGACTTGTCTAACTTATCCTTATATTTTCCAGGATCTAACATGAGAAGTGTTTTGAAGAAAGAATGCCTAGATGACCTCTAGTTGAACAATTGGGCTTGAAATCTTGTTGAGCAACCCTATAGACCCGCCGCACTAACCGGACCTTGGGACCTACAAAGCACTTCCTGAAACCCAACACACTACAATGTATATTGGAAATTTGGTCATGTCAAACACCTTTTGAAACCTCCGACCCAAAGGCGGAACTCAGGGGATGTTAAGCAGCTTGCGAAACCCGATACAAGTGGAAACAGGATGATGTTGAGCACTTTATAAAACCCGATAGACTGCGGAGCCAGGATGATGTTGAACACTTCGTGAAACCCGATACAAGTAGAAGTAAGGGGATGTTGAGAACTTTATAAAACCTGATAGACTGCATGGAAGTCGAGGATGTTAAGAACTCTATAAAACTTGAAACAAACGCATCGGGTTTCGAGATGTCAGAACAAATAAAAATTCTGCCAAGTTCACAAATTAGGATTTTAGATTCATCTCAAAAACCAAATAGAGTATATCCCATGGGAAAAATAAGAAAACACCCAAAGGGTGAATTCCAAACAAGATGTTTCACAGGAATACAACAGGAAATGAAGAAAACAACCCAAAACCCTAAACCTAGAGGGAAGAAAAAGAAGAAAAATGCCAAAAGAATATCTCAAAAACAACCCCAAAGACCTCAAAGCGAGAGAAGAGAAAAATACCTTCAATAAATTCAAAAATGGTCAAAGACGGATCATGAAATTGATCAAGAGGTTCAGTCGGGTTTGGAGGTCGAAGGAACATGCACGAAAAATCCACGTAGCAAAAATGTACCAGGTAAAAATGACGTGTAAATTCAAACTATTTATAAATCCCTAGCATTAATTACACCTCATCCGACACGTGTGCCAACTACCCAACAACTCGACATTAATGCCATGTCATCATGCTCAGAGTGTTCAAAAACATGATACAAAGGTTTTACTATCAAATCGGTTTTGGAAACACTGACATGAAACATGAGGTGTTTGGATGTTATCAAGTTCTGAAAACCCGACACAAAGGATCATTCGGGTTTGAGTTTTAGAACCAAGTGACATGGAGCATGCATTTTGCAAGGTATGTTTCGATGCTTCTGAGTTCCGAAAACCCGATACACTGGCTTGTAATCAGGTTTCAGGTTTCAGGAAACAATTGACAAGAAACATGAAAGGATATGTTTCCATGTGATGAAAACTGAAAACTCAAAAATATCCTTCAAAGGGCATTTTTAGGGGATTTTGTCAAAAAAATTCTATGGTTATCTCAATTTTAGCTGAAATCACTAAAAACAAGATAACAGAGATGAAGTATTGTGTTCTTATTTTTTGACTCATATACCATTTTCAACTTGTCCCAAGATTCTTTTGCTATTGTGGACTCACGAATATGAGGTTGTACCTCATTTGAAACACTAAACAAGATTATTAACTTTGATTTTTGATTTTCACGATCAAATCTAACTTGTTGTGTAACATCTATTGCAGATCTTGTTAATGTACCAAAAACAACGATCCATAGATTTTCAAAATCAAGTTGTGTGTGAATTTTTGTTTTCCATGCTAGATAATTATCAGAATGCAAAAGTTGAGAATCTGGAAAAAATAAATTTGGTGCCATAATTGCAGCCATTGTGAAAATTGAATAATGAAAGAAGAAGAATTGAACAATTTCCCCCCTTAAAGCATACACACCCCCCCCCAAAAATATTATTTTATTTATTTTTGGGCTCCTTTTTTCATGTGTACAATGAATTTTTGGCACTATTGGCCCTGTTACAAATTTGGCTCTGTGGTCGATTTGCAAAAATAAAATGGCACTCTTGGCCGATTTGAAAAATAAAATAAAATTTTGGACTCTTTGGTCTCTTTTCAAATACAAAAACTTATTTTTGCAATTTTTACAAGATAAATATTTTCCAAATCTGATTAAAAACTAGACCAATATGTAGAGCTTGTAAAAACACACACTTTCAAAAAAATGACACCTCAATCCGAGGTACCAGTTGAAAGTTATGCCTTTTTTAAATTGCAATTTTAATATCTTTCCGGGCCCCTTTCCAAAAATGGATTTTTTTCCTTCTAATTTTTTTTCACGACGTCCAAAAAAGTAATTTTTTTTAAAATCAATTTTTTAAAAATTGAATGCGTGGAGATGACTTACATGCATGCGTACTACATTTTAGGGCGCAACTACAGTTCATCTGCTTTGCATATGCATTATAATAAATACTTGGCCACACATTTCTTTTATTATTTCTCTTTATACGTGAGACATTTATTTTTCGAGGTAGATTGTTCTTCTTTCTTCCAACGAAACTCTTTTGTTGCAGAGTTGCAAATATTCTCCCGTGCTCAATTTGTAGTCTTTGTTTTGAATGCGAGCAAAGTTACGGATCATTCTAATATGCAATCTTCTACTCCTCTCGGTAGATGCGAGTTCTTAGAGAACCTTCCACATTTGATTAGATCTCCTTTTTTAAATGCTCAAATACAGAGAAGAGGAAGAAGAAGTAATGTGGGGAGCTTGAAAAGCTTGGGTACCCGCGGATCAAAAATATTGTATATATATATATATATATATATATATTAAATGCTTCCAATTAAAAAAATGCACGTCACTGTGTATTTTTTTAAAAAAATACCAGAGAATGAAACAATGTCACCTTTTATAGCGAGGTTATCATCCAAGTCTACAAAGGCCTGTGATTGCACTCCGGTGTTCTTCAACTACAAATCAACCATGATTTAGGGTGTGGAGCCGGGTAGGGGCTGTGAAATGGTTGGGGGCATCTATGGCTCCTCCTAACTCTGTAATTTCTCTAGATCTCCCTAAACTTCCCTAAAACTTCCTATGCTCCTCTCTAGATCAGAATACTACTCTGATACTAAATCTTGACAATGAATACTTGAAAACAATATTGACACAGAAGCTTTACACATAAACAAGATGATGCTTGTGTATTTTATTAATATCAAAATCAAGCATTACAGATAAATGAGAGAGATGCAATATTTATAGATATTGGACAACTTCTATCTCATCCACAATATATGGAAATAAATCATCTAATCTAAGAAAATATGCGAAATAGCATATTTCCCTAATCGCCCTATTTCCCCTCATGGAAATCACTAGGAAAAAATATGTAAAAGATAGAACATGATCCCACAAACATTGGGATGATAACACTATCACTTAGTTAACTAACAACTAAGGACAACTAATATATATTGACATAAGTTTAAAGTATTTAATTAAATACTTTAACTTATTACATTTATTCAAATATAAACTAATGATGAATCAAGCTAAGTTTAATTCATAACAATCACATTATACTCCAAGAATGTAGCTAACAACCTCTTCCATCTCGGGTAAGTGTTCCAAAGATGCAGGAGATTCAGAGTGTCTTTAAATACGAAGAAGTGTATATTCCTAGCTCATGAAGGAAAAATATTAGGCCACATCATGTCTAAAGAGGGGTTAAATATTGATCCGAAAAGGGTTGAAGCTATCTATGCACTACCATTTCCAAGTCATAAGAAGGCTCTCCAAAGCTTCTTGGGGAGAATCAATTTTTTCAAAATGTTTGTGCTAGATTTTGCCACTCTTGTTAATCCATTAGTGGTGATGTTGAAGAATAACTTCCTCCGTAATTTATATTTCATTAATGTATGTATTAGGAATAGGGTGTTGTTAAGTATAGTTAGTAGTAGCATCCGATAGAAGATAACATGGCACATGCATTTACACCACCAATAATGTATAGTATGGTAAAATCAAAGTACAATAAGAATGTTGTGGTAAAAGTAAATATTTGTCGTAAGTGGTTCGGTAATATTAAAATGTCAAAGTTAGGGTAAGTAAGAGAAGTAGGGTCTACATGATTAGGAATTCAAAATATTATATTAGTAATAAGGACAAGAAGTGATGTCATAAATATTTTATGTATTTTATTTGTAAAAAGTCTAAAAAGGTGGAACCCATGTGAAATGATAAGGTTTATCTTATCTTAAAAGATAAGCTTACATGTAAAGATAAGAGTTAAGGTATGGAATATGATTCGTTAGAGTAGATTTCTTATCATATCTTAGAGATAAGGTGGATAAGCCTAAAATTTCTATAAATAAAGAGGCCACCCCCCTCATTTAGCATAGAAGGAAGTAGTGAGAAATATTGTATGAGTAAGTGTGTAAAGGAATCCATCATTTAGAAGGTGTGTTAAAGAAGCCATTAAGAGGTGTAATTGTGAAGTTTCTCCCATAGTTATTGTTGGAAGGCAAGTGAAGTTAGTAACACTTGAAGTACCTCATGGGTGAGATTGTAACAATTTCATGTTGATATTATAATTTACACTTATATTTCATATTTTTCATCATTCCTTTGTATCATAGTCTATGGTATTCTTGTGTTATGTTTGTTGTTGTGTTTCCAGATTACATCCACCAAACTAAAATCTATGCATTAGTAAATAATCATAGCACGAGGAGTTTCGGGGTGGAGAATTATCATAGTGCTAGATTGGTGATGACATTTTGGTTCCGTTTCAGGACCATTCCTCGTTGGTGGATTTTCTGGAGAGATATTCCCACTTAGTCAGAAATCATTTGGAGGGTAACCTTTTTTTTACTGTGCATAGTAGTTACCATGGTAAAGTCACTTTTTACCGTGAATAGTATTTACCACAGTAACTTTACTTTTTACCATGAATAGTATTTACCATAGTAACTTCACTTTTTACTGTGAATAGTGTTTACCACAGTAAAGTCATTTTTACCATAGTAAGTCAAGTTTTACCATAGTTTACCATGGTCATTCCTATTTTACTGTAGAAAGGTGTAAAGTCACTTTCTATTATAGTGATTCAATTATTTGTGCACATAAGTCTTGTTGATTGTACTTGTGGGTTGGTATTTCATTGTGGTTACTTTTGAAAATGGGGAAGATTCCTATTTTTTCAGCCCAATCTAATGAAGATGCTTCCTCTTTCATTCAAGAATTTAAACGATCTTGCATTTGTAATGGCCTCATAAGAAGGGAATAATGGACTGAATTTTTTCCTACCTTTTTGGATGGTTCAACCCTTAGGTGGTTTGAAACACTAGGTGATAATGTGAAAAACTCATGGGATTTATTAACTGAAAGTTTTCTTGAAGAATTTGGTGAACAATGAAATATTTAGATCTCATGATCGATATCACAAAGCTATCCCAAGGAGAGAAGGAGAAGATAAGGGATTATCATGCTCGTGTTCTAGAGCTAAGGAGGAAGCTCGATGCCCAGATCGGAAGGAAGGATTAGTGGATGGGTTGATGAATGGCGTGGATAATCTTCTCTGTAAGCACTTCATTCTTGGGATGAAGCTAGATATCAGAAACGAGTGAAGTATGATCACCCAGTGACCCTCGAACAAGCAAAGGAGATTGCAAGAAGGCAAGAAGAAAGCATGGAAGAAGAGCCCAAAGAAATTGTTGCTAAGGTAGAGCCTACACTAACACCTTTGGTCCAGAATCCACAACCACTCTCGGTGAGCACAAATATTTCTCCTAGTACATCTACTGAGTATGAAGATCTACTCAGGAAGATGGGCTAGTTAACTATTAATCTTTTAAGGAAAATAATTTAGTTCTCAAGGAGGAGATAGAGGTCAAAAGAAATATTTCTGAAGTTGTATGTTATGGTTGTCATAAAAAGGGTCATTATAAGTATAATTGTCCAGATAGAGCTTCTACATTCTAGTACAAGAGATAATGATAAAGGAAAAGCACCTGTAAATTCTTTTGATGTAGTAGATAGGAGCATAAATAATGAAGTTTATGTGTTTGTAAAAAAAGAAAGAAAGAAAGAAAAAGATAACCAAGATGGAAATGATCCTAAGAAGATGAAAGGAGAAACTAGTAAGAAACATAGGAGAAGAAAGTTGGGTGTGTAGGATTTTCTGATTTCACAGGGACAAGGACCATACTCCATCTTAGAAGATCTATCCAAAAGGCCTACAAATATTACATATGGTCAACTTCTGGCTATGTCTTTTGAGAAGAGGTGGGAGCTATGAAGTGGACTCAATGCTTGACGAAGGAAGGAGGTTGAGGTCCCTATTTTGGAGGTAGAGAGGTGGATCCCTATGCTCCAAAGTTGAGGTATTATGTAATGGTATTTCAATTCATGATGTCTTAGTTGATGGAGGTGTTGCATTTAATGTAATGACCGAGTCTGTAATGAATATGTTGGGTTTAAAAATTGATCACCCCTCAACACTTATGTTAAGGTCATTAAATAAGGAAAAACTAAACCAGAAGGTGTTGTTTCAAATGTGGCAATATCTATTATGGGTGTTGTATGTGTGGTAGACTTTCAGGTGATGAAAAATGGTATTGTTGCGTACCTAATGTTGTTGGGAAGGCCATGGCTAAGGAGAGTTCATGCAAGAAACTACTGGAATGAAGGCTTCATGACACTTGGACATGGTAGAGAGAGGGTGAAGATAAACATGATCCCTCGGCATCATAAGGTAAAACCTGTGGATTCAAGTGATGAAACTGATGATTGGACATCCTCTGATTACTCTAGTACTAGTGAAGTGGACATAGAAGATGAAGAAAGTGAGGTTGATGTTTCAGTCATGGATATCCTTCTAGTCACACTGACTCATGAACCCATAAAATTATCTGAAGAATAAATTAATGATCATCTCCAACAAATAAATATTGGTGATGTTGTGATGGAGAGTGAGAAGGAATCCTACCTCCAGCTCTTTTGAAGGTACATACACCTATTCAATTTTGATTACAAGGAACTCCATCAAGTAAGTTGGGTAGAACATTCTATTGAGCTAGTAGATGGTGTTAAGCCCATAAAGCAAATGCCATATAGAATGAATCCTAATTTTTCCAAGATTGTAAAAGAAGAAATAGATAAGTTGCTTGATGTAGGATTCATATTTGCTTTGTGGAGAATTCAGAATGGGTTTCTCCCATTGTGATCTCAATAAAAAGAATGGGAAGCTACACATTTGTGTTGATTATAGGAAGCTCAACAAGGCAACAAAGAAGGATCATTACCCTCTTCCATTCTAGATCAGATCTTGGATGAAGTAGCTAGGCAGAGTCTTTATAGTTTTTTGATGGATATAGCGGATACAACCAAGTTTGTATATGGAGAAAGATCAGTTGAAGACCACGTTCACCACTCCTTGGGGAACGTTTTCTTATAGAGTTATGCCTTTTGGGTTGTGTAATGCTCAACAATGTTCCAACATTTGATGAATAGGGTGTTTGAACCCTACATTGGAAACTTCATCAGAGTATTTCTAGATGATTTTTACATCTATGGGAGCAAGATGGACCACCTGCACCAGATGGAGACAACATTTCAAAGGTTAGATGAAGCACAAGCCTCACTAAACCCTACAAAAGTGTGTCTTTGGATGTTCTAAAGGTGTTTTGTTAGGGCATGTTGTATCCAGAGATGGTATTGGTACTGATTGATAAAGTTTCAAAAATCAAAGAGTTACCATTTCCTATGAATAGAAGTAAGTTGAGATCATTTTTAGGCCATGTGGGTTATTATAGAAGGTTCATCAAGAATTTCTCAAAGATTTCACAGCCACTAACCCAGTTCTTGAAGAAGGATGTTACTTATGAACTAGGAAAGAAGGCACATGAAGCTTTTGAAAAACTAAAGGAAGGCTTTGGTGTCTTCACCTATTTTAAAGAATCTAGATTAGAGCAAGCCATTCATTGTGTATACTTGATGCTTCAGATGTAGCACTAGGAAGTACTCTGAGCCAAAATGATGAAAATGGGAATGATCATCTAGTTTACTTTGGGAGCAGAAAAATGAGTAGTGCTGAGGTAAATTATACTGTAACTGAAAAAGAGGCTCTAGCTATCATTTTTGCTATAAAAAAGTTTAGAAATTACTTGCTAGGGAAGAATTTTACAGTTGTAACAGATCATCAAGCTCTAAAATATATTGTAAATAAGCCTAACCCATCAGGGAGGATAACAAGATGGATAATTTTGCTACAAGAATTTGAATTTGATATTATAGATAGGCCGGGAAAGAAGCATGTAAATGCAGATGCACTCTCTCAAGCCTATGATGGTTTAGGTTCATCTTGTGATGATGATGATTTCCCAGATGCAACATTGTTATCCCTTGACACAATCCCTAGTGAATACATAGATATTTGGAATTATCTGAATGAATTCAAGTTTCTTGATGATGTCGATGCAAAGACTAAGAAGATTACTCAAGCCAGTCATCCATATTCTATTTTGCATGGAGTATTATTTCGAATAGGACTTGATGGATAGTATAAGAGGGAAGTTGGACGTGATCAAGGAAGGAGCTGATAGAAGAATTCCACAATGGTACATGTGGAGGACACTTCTCTAGACAACTTACAATAAGAAGGATCTTGGATGCAGGTTATCATTGGCCCACTCTTTTTAGAGATTGTTATAATTATTGTAAGACATGTGATATTTGTCAAACACATGGTAACCGTAAGACTTCATCAGCTCCATTATGCCCTATTCTTCCACTTGGTCCCTTTGAAAAGTGGGGAATAGATATTTTAGGTCCACTTCCAACTACCCCATGCCAAAATAAGTATATTGTAGTTGCCACAGATTATTTAACCAAGTGGGTTGAAGCTAGGCCATTGAAAACAACTTCCATGGATGAAGTGGCAAGGTTCATATATGAACACATTGTCACCAGATTTGGTTGTCCATTAGAAATTGTAACAGATCAAGGAAGCCACTTCATTAATGAGGTGGTAGAAGCCCTAGTCAACAAGTTTTCTATTAAGCACAGGAAGGCAACAACATACAAGCCAAGCACAAATGGATAGGTGGAATGAATAAATTTTGTGTTGTGTCAAATTCTAGCAAAAGATGTAGCCTTGCAAGTACATAAGTGGGATAAAAGGATTCATGCAGCATTGTGGGCATATAGGGCAACATCAAAGTCAGCAACATGATACTCCCCATTTCAGTTGGCTTATGGCATTGATCCAGTTCTTCCTATTGAGTTTGATATTCCCACTATGAGAGTTATGAAAAATGAAAGGATGGATGAAAGTGATTCAAGTAAAAAAAAGGTTGGTACATCTTCATTTGCTAGAGGAAATGAGAGAAATAGTGAAGGATACAAGCTATAAGAAGAAAATGAAGTAGAAGGAATACTTTGATCAAAAGATCCGTTGGTCTCCATTTCATGTGAATGACTTGGTTCTAGTATATGATTCTAGATACAAAAAAGAAGGCAGAGAAAATTTCTTCCCAAATGGATGGGGCCCTACAAAATAGTAGTTGTGCATGAAAATGGTACATATCGATTGGAGGAATTGGATGGCACTCCCATTACGAAATGGGTCAACCACGACAAGTTAAAGATTTTCCAAGCACCAGAATAGTCTACTCGAGGACGGAGTAGAAGCTAGGAAGGGGGAAGATGTCGACACTAAAATTTTCCTCCGTAATTTCTATTTCATTAATGTATGTATTAGGAATAGGATGTTGTTAAGTATAATTAGTAGTAGCGTCGATAGAAGATAACGGTGTTGCCGGTATGACACCACCAATAATGTATAGTACGGTAATAGTCAAAGTACAATAGGAATGTTGTGGTAAAAAGTAAATATTTGTCGTAAGTGGTTCGGTAATGTTAAAATGTCAAAGTTAGGATAAGTAGAGAAGTAGGGTCTACATGATTAGGAATTAGAAATATTTTATATTAGTAATAAGGATAAGGAGTGATGTCATAAATATTTTGTGTATTTTATTTGTAAAAATTCTAAAAAGGTGGAACCCATGTGAAATGATAAGGTTTATCTTATCTTAAAAGATAAGCTTACATGTAAAGATAAGAGTTAAGGTATGGAATATGATTCATCAGAGTAGATTTCTTATCCTATCTTAGAGATAAGGTGGATAAGCCTGAAAGTTCTATAAATAAAGAGGCCACCCCCTCATTTAGCATAGAAGGAAGTAGTGAGAAATATTGTATGAGTAAGTGTGTAAAGGAAGCCATCATTTAGAAGGTGTGTTAAAGAATCCATTAAGAGGTGTAATTGTGAAGTTTCTCCCATAGTTATTGTTGGAAGGAAAGTGAAGTTAGTAACACTTGAAGTACCTCATGGGTGAGATTGTAACAATTTCATGTTGATATTATAATTTACACTTATATTTCAGATTTTCATCATTCCTTTATATCATAGTCTATGGTATTCTTGTGTTATGTTTGTTGTTGTGTTTCCAGATTATATCCACCAAACTAAAAGTTGTGCATTAGTAAATAATCATAGCACGAGGAGTTCCTAGTGGAGAATTATCATAGTGCTAGATTGGTGTAAAAGTTGAGACACTTGGTATCAATCAACAAGATTCCAATGCTAGTGTTACATGTTGCCATCAAAGACTTCCTCCTAAACAAGGATCTGAATGAGAAAAGAGTAGGTTGAATCACTCGTGTGATGGAGTATGACATAGAAATAAAAGTGACTAATTTGGTCCATGGCAAGGGATTGTGTGACAATCTAGCTTCCATCAGTGCGATGAGATAAGTAATGAGGAAGAAACTATTTCAATCTCGTAAGACTATCAAGAATAGTGAGGTGATGATGTGCATGTACCTTGTTCAACTCGGGTTATGATTCATTATCTTTAAACAAGTCTATTCCCTAAATAGTTATGAAAAGAAAAGAGGAGATATTTTAGAATCCAATCTATTCCATGTGTCTGTAATTGATGGGATCATTTTTAAGAAGGACACGAATGGATTTCTCCTAAGGTGTGTCACAAAAATCAGATTGAGAAAGTGATACAAGATTTCCATGATGGAGAGGTGGGAGGTAACTTTTCTCCACATGTAACGGCTCCGAGAATCATGAAAGCTTGTTATTACTAGCCAACACTTCTTAGTGACTACTCTATATAGATCAATACATTTAAAAATGTGCATTCTTCACATGCAAAGAAACGCTAGTATCACTACTACTCCATTCGGTTTCAATTGATCAACCATTCATCTTGATAACACCCTAAAACTCTTGTAATATGACTAACTAGTAAAGGATAACACCATAATAGCCTAGAGCCAAACTCAAGCTTAAGAATGAAACATCAAGATCAAATCTTAAAAGCATGCATTAATGGAAACTAAATGAAATTAAACATTCAATCTATAAGCATCCTTACTATGTGAAATTATTACTTAACATAGACCTAATTAGATCTAAGGGAAATCAAACTATGTTTGTTGCTACTCCACAAATGGTGAGAGGATCTCTCTAACAATGGATAAAAGGACATATTAGATATCCCTCTACTAACCAACATGAAGATTGGATGAAAATATTAAGCAAGCTAATCTAAGAAGGAAGTAAGGCTCATATGTTTTATATGATTAATGTTATTCAAAACATGGTGTAAAGTATGAAGATAGGTGCTTAGTCCTTGTTATAGTTTTCTATTTGAGGAAAAATTGCATCTTGGTGCATGTGGGACTAAAAAATATAACTTAGATAAAGCTTTTTTAATCACGATTAGTGAATTAACATGAGATTAGTATGTGAGGAGCCTTAATTAACCACTTAGGGTCAATTAAGAGGCTAGGATAAGCTTTTGAAGCCTTATGAGATGCCTTGGAGGGAAATAGGGTATTTTGAATGGTTGGAATAGGGGTTTGAGCAAATAATAAGGTTTATTAACCAAAATAAGGGTAGATAGGCCTAATTAGCTAATAATCACTAATTGTTTTCTCAGAAGAGGATTATGACTTACGATGTGTCATAAATTGACATCCTAAATGTGAAAGAGGTTAGGTAATCAACAAAGCGTTGTTAATTAAAAAAATAGGGTAAAATGTTAGCTAATTAGTTGAAATCACTAATTATAATGGAAATGGTAAGAATGAGAGTAATCAAGTGTGCTTTTAGCAATAAGATTGCAAAAGTGTATTTTATGTGTCTACATTTTCCCTGTTTGAGGTGAATTAAGTGACGCCACTTCAAGCATAGTAGACAAGCATAAACACATAATTTTTTAAAGAATAATTAGTAGAATGAAGGATGCCCCTTGATGTCAATGGGGTGATAAAATAAATCAATCAACGATAAAAATATGATCAAAACAGAGAAAAGAAACAAGGTGAGCATAAAAATGATTTTTCATTTGCCCGGGTGTTTTGGAAGAAAAATTAATAGTGATTAGATATGATGGTGAAGAGTATAGGAATAGCTTGTGCATCCAATCTTTCAATAAGAAAATTTGTTTCATCATGTTGCCCCTATGATCTAAATCATCGACCTTTATTAAAATAAACAAAAGTGTAAAATAACATGAAAAGCTATATTATTAAAATTTGTTCATTGCTAAAAATGTGTAACTCCATACAACATACATAATGCCATGTAATATGAGAAATTAAACCAACTAACATAACAAAGAAACAAGTATAATCACACATACTCAAATAAACAACGTTCAAGACAGTTGCACCAATGTTTTTGTTATCAAGCTTTAGTTCCCGAATGTTCGTGATGTAATAAAAAGGGTTGAAAATGGTGCCCCAAGAAAGGATACATGCAACGGGAATAATGGAGGACATAAGTAGTCCCATGAACAGCATTCATGCACTATGACATAGTCTCTGGTAACTCATTATTGCACAGGAGTACTGACATAGTAAGCAAGATCAATTTTTTAATGGAGGTAGATCACAATGATCAGCAAGTCATTCGAGACAAGAAAAAACAAAAACCTAAGAAATATGTTTTTATAGGACAAAATTCGATGTTCGAGGACAATGCACTTGATATAGGATTCAACTGCATGCATTTTAAAAAAAATTAAACTTTTACATTTTTTTGGATTTAAAAAAAAACATTATAGTGTTTTGGATTTTTTAATTTTTGGGAATAAAATATTGTATAATAAATGAAGAAGTCATTGGACATCAACAAAAGGTGATGGAAGGAAAAAATATGCCCTAGGTAGCAGAAAGGGTCATAGGGAAGCAAAAACATGCCCCAAATAGAGAAAATAAGTGAAAAATAATTATTTATTAAAAATAATCATCACGAGGAGTGCAAGAAGAATTTATAAGAATCACGATGGTTCCGGGGAACTTCGGGGTGAGAGAAATGACGCAGGGGGGTAATGTGTATACAAACCATGCCATGGGGTTAAAAACCATCACAATGAGTTTATTTACCACATACACTTACCCTTTTACCGTTGAAAAACTATGACCTACAAGAGAAAAATGAAAGGGTGCATAATAGGAAACACCATCTAGATCACGTTCGAGACTACATGCACCTTCTTAGGGATGGTCTGTAGGTACATCAAACAATTTTTTTCATTTTTCTTGCATTTATTAGCTTTTAATCTCATTTATTAGGTTGTTAATCCAAGTGAAAGATCCAAGTGCAGCCGTTAGGGTGTGTTAGCATGACCTCATATAGGCGCATCCATGCTGGCATGAAAAAGACATAGAAACATATGCATGCACACGTATCTCGTAAAGATGAGCATGCTAGGGTCGTTAGGATGCATTGGAATTGAACTAGGGTTGGGTGGGGAAGGGGACGTGCTTGTGTGCAAATAGGGGTGCTGGCATTTGGGCATGCTAACGTCAAAAGGGGTACGTTGGTGTGAAGGGTTAACCTTGCAGGGGTTTTAGAAGAATTTGGAATTTTTTAGAAAAACCTAGGTGATAAAAATAGAAGAATTAGATCATAATAAATGACCTGGCTAACCTTGTAGATGGACCTACCCTAATTAGAGATGTAAGAGTGACATGTGAGGCTCCAAGATTATCAAGTAATATTCCGTCAATGAGATCATATCTACTTCGAGACACTACTTTGGATGTTACAGCCCTCTCACACATTGCTTTCATGCCATAGATTACCTTGGACCATAACCTGCTCACAACCTTAGTTGAGAGATGATGGAGTGAGAGCCAGACATTTCACCTTCTGATAGGAGAGATGAGCATTAATTTGGAGGATGTTGGGAAGATTTTTAGAGTGCCTATTCAGGCTCAGCTGGTGACATATGACAACCATCCCGGTTTTAACCTACGAGTATTACTACGATATTTGGAGTAGCAGACATACCTTGCTGAGGTATGTCAAGGGATATTACAAGATGCATGGCTAATTTTCAGCTTTGATGAGTTCCATTATATCTTATATCTCTTATCAGTAGCATTTTGTTACCAAACAAAATTGGTGCTCATTTTTCTTTGAGCCTGATTGGAGTAATATATGGACTCATTATCATGAGGTCTATTGCTTGGGGAAGTGTATAATATCACATATGTATGCATATTTACACTTCATATCCTACCATAGTCAGAATACCATGGGTCCAGTGACTTTACTTTAGATATGGGATTGGGATGATATCATTATAGGACTACCAATAGGAGCATTACAATCCCAAGCTCTTGGCGAGCCATCTATTATGGGATGGGTTCCTGATGGTGATGATATTCGTGATTATATGGGAGACATTACTTTCTACAGGAAAGCCTTTTGATGAGGTACAACCTCATATGATTACCTGGTGCCAATATAGGTTGTATCAGTTGCCTCAAGATGCTATTGAGCTCAACACACCAATAGTAGATAATTTCATTATTGGGAGCAGGGCCTACATCCTGAATGGTAAAGAGGGGACAAGGTCCAGTGATAGTTCGGTCTCACATAGGGGATTCTTGGTAATGAGATGTGTTATGGGCGTAGATCCGAGAGAGACCTTTGATATTAGGTCTCGAGATCTGATTAGAATGACATCGCACTAGATTTCCTACAAGTGGTCCCATAGCCTTGGGTGTACTGATCAAAGATAGCAAACCAGGGAATAACCCTAGATAATGCAGGATGGTATGATATAATGTTATCATGGAGACCGACCATACCATAGGTAGTGTTAGATATAGGGATAGCCATGACATGTTGCTAAGGGTATATGACCCAAATCCTAGAGCAAAGGATTAGGAAGATCCATAGGTATGGTGATAGGTACAGTGAGGTATTGGTTTGGTAGCACGTATTTATGTAACATCAAGTAGTGGTACAACCACGGACATATGCCCCATGATTCCATTATAGGTTGTGTGGTAGGTGAAACTATAGAAGTCTCCATTACATGCACCTTTATTACCTCCACATGAAGTGAGTCCGCAAACATAGTACAAAACATAGTCCCACCGAGATGGGATCCCATGATTTTGGGATGGAGGAAGTGGAGGGTAGCAAGCCAATGTAGGATATTAGGGGGATGGAGATGGTAATGATGACGTATGGGGTCCCTACCATGTATTATAGTGGAGGGAGGATAGGGAACATCATAGGCTACATAGGATACATGTGATATAGCTTCCTTGAGGAAACAATTACAACATGTGGTAGATCAACATATACATGTTCGATAAGAGAGATCATCTAGTTACTGAGAGAGGAATCAACGGATTGCATACATAACGATACTAAGAGGAGAGTGTGATGCTCTACAATGGGCCTCCACAATAGCTGGGATGCAGGATATATTAGTAGGTGTGATGACAACTAATGGTGAGGCATCCTATTACAGGAATTGTATCATGAGGCAATTCCAGAGGGACAGAGGGATACTCCCTTTAGTGATTTAACCGGTAGTAGAGGTCCATATCTAGGTCATAGATGACCTCTCGATCAACGAGATCTTTTCAATAGCCTTCACTACAATAGGCCTCATCAAATTTTTGGGTCCATCTCGAGAACATGCCCCCACCTAGTGGTAGACCTAGTAGTCCATGCTGCGAGACAGTCATGGTTGATTGTTTTTATATTATCAAATGTATATTGTTGATGTATCACCTCGATATAAATTCATAATTTTTGAGAGAAGTATATGTATTATTATTTATCATTCCTCGTGATGAAGGCACTTTATTTTGTACCAATTTATTGTATGTATTATTTTTAATATGCCTCGCAATGAATGAAAACATTTTTTGGATAGATGCCCATGATGTCTCATCATATCGATGTATATCGAGACACATTTTTTTTTCTACATGGAAATTTATATTTATGATGATGGGTTGTACCTACTTTATCACATTTTGTGTTTATGAGATAACATGTCTAATCCATGTTTTTATTATGGTCTATTTTTGAGGGGGAACAAAAGGTTTTCCTTTTTGCCCCTGACATACATGTTTAATTTTCATGTTCATGATTATTTATATTAGCCTTTATTGATATATGATGTATAAATTTGATGATAGATGATATGATGATGAGATGACAACAAACTACACAAGAAAACAATTCAAGCACACACTAATCAAATCTAATCGAGCAACACCAATATATAAAAGTATGTAAGATAAAATGAATTCAATGCAATTAACCACATATTAAATTTACACTCAATATAAGTAACCAAATGAATCCAATTTAAAGCACACAACACGAAAAAGTAATGCAATCAAAACTATACAAACCAACAACTAAACGTAAGCAAAAGACTAATTTATTTTTACGAGGCAATTTTGAAACATTTTTCATTATTTTTGGTATTATCTAGAGACAATGTTCTATTATTTTGGAGTTTTCTATGAAATATATTTGGATGTTTTGATTTTTGGGATTTTCAAAAAAGTTATATGAATGTTTTTATGTTTTCTAAACCTAAATGCAAGGAAACAAAGAAACATGGATGCCCCTAGTGTTAGATGGGATTTACAAGGAAAGATTCCATGTGCTATGTGCAATAAGTGATGACATGAAGTTTCCCCCAATGTGAGATGGTAATATACAAAATAAAACTCTTCACACAGAGAAGTAGGATCGGTCGGATCAAGGCTAAGAGGACTAGGCTCAAAAGTAGCTCAAACGCATATAAAGACTAGCTTAGGACAAAGCTATCACAACCCGAGACCTTAAATTTTTGTCAACAATGGACCCTCTAATGGCCCCACATTTTCTATTCACCAAAGGAATTGTCTAAAGTGCCACAATTGTGTGGTTTTCACTATTGAACACAACTATTTATTTATCTTTATGTTTTTTTCCGATTTTATACTTTTTTTTCTAATATTTTAGGGACCCCACACTTAAGAGTAGAAATGTTTAAGATGCATTACATTCATGGTTTCGAAGCTCATGACCATCCAATTAAGCAATCTTGTAGGCACCTAAACCAAACTTGGAGACAAAAACATACGGCCCTAGCAAATTAGACTAAATTTTTCCTTTCTTTTCTTTATCTTTAGTGGTGTTGACCTGATTTTATTTTAAAACCAAGTCTACTACCCCAAATTGATGAGGTATGATTCTTTTGTTGTAGCGTTTCCATACTCGATCTTGATACACTTTAAGGTGATTGAGAGCATAAATTTGTTTCTCATCTAATAGCTCTAACTATGCCATTCAAGCTACTCTGTAGTCCTCTTCATTCGAGTAGTCTCTTAACTCTTTACGCAAAGAGGGGAGCTTGATCTCTAGGGGTAGTATTGCTTGTCTTGAACACTAGGGAGTAGGGTTCATTTTAAGAGACCTCTTGGAAATCGAAGGTGGAGAATACCTGGCGAATATCCTCGGAACTGGTTTCGCGGGAAGGCGAATTTTTTGGGGGTTGTATGAAAAAATTTTGCACGATTGTCAAGTGCTGCGACAGAAGGCTGCAGACGCGCGACGGGAGATTTTGCTGTCGCACGTCAAAAAAATGCATTGACGTGCGTCAACAGACCTCAATGATGTGCAAGCACCCTCAGTGGCGCGCGTCATTACGGTTGTTGACGCGCGTCACTGAGGTCTGTTGACGCGCGTCAATGCATTTTTTTGACGTGCGACAGCAAAATCTCCTGTCGCGCGTCTGCAGCCTCCGACCTCTGCTTTCTCATTGAAAAATCTCGGTGTCGCTCATCAACAAACTCTTTGTCACTGAGGATGCTGACGCGCGTCACAGAGGGTGATGTCGCGCGTCACTGAGGGTGATGTCGCGCGTCACTGAGGGGGATGTCGCGCGTCACTGAGGGGGATGTCGCGCGTCACTGAGGGGGATGTCGCGCGTCACTGAGGGCGATGTCGCGCGTCACTAAGGGGGATGTCACGCGTCACTGAGGGGGATGTCACGCGTCACTGAGGGGGATGTCGCATGTCACTGAGGGGGATGTCGCGCATCACTGAGGGGAATGTCAGCGTGCATCGAGGGGATGTCGCGCGTCACTGAGGGGGATGTCGCGCGTCACTGAGGGGATGTCGCGCGTCACTGAGGGCGATGTCGCGCGTCACTGAGGATGCTGTCGCACGTCTGTAGCCTCTGCCCTTTTCTTGCTCATCGAAAAAATCTCCATGTCACTCGTCAACAAACTCTTTTTCATGCATCTACTATGCATCAATATCTGTAGTATCTCCTTGTCTACAAACCCTCCTTGTCGCGCGTCAATAACTTACCCCCTTGTCGCGCGTCTATAATACAGGATATATCATATTATTGAAAAATGTGAAGTAGAAGTGTTCTACCTGGCGAATAATCTAGGTTTATATAGGGGATATTTTTCAAGGGTAGGCGAAGCCGACCCCTAAAAAAATTAAAGTGTAATTTTAGGCGAGCAAGTCTTGACCCATGCCAAAAATTCGCCTTTTCAAAATTTTCAAAAATGGAATATTCGCCATATTACGAATATTCGCCACTAAAATTATCCCTGCTTAGGGAGTATGGAGTGACACCTATAGGAGTGTGGATCAACATTCTCGTATGCCTAGAGGGAAGGATGGATCTGTAAATGCTAGTTATGGCTTGTTTTTTTCACCATCTTCACCATAATATGGATGAGGGTTTTATCGAAGCTTTGGCTTTCCCATTACCTTGAGAGTAATAGGGAACTGAAATTTTGAGACAAATTTGAAAATGTTTTCTTAACGCTTTCAAAGTTTATTTTAAAGGACTTACCATTGTCACTATAATGGTAGAGGGGATACCGTATCGTAAAATTTTGGTTCATTATAAAATTAGATATCTACACACCCTAAAAAATATGTAAGAGGAATGCCTCTACCCATTTTGTGAAATATTCAGTGGCAATAATAATGAACTTGTGTCCATCTAAGAATATAGGGTTAAGCTTACCTATAAGATCAAGCCCCCACTTTGAGAAAGGACAAGGTGTTGTGATAGGCTATAATGATTACACTTTGGCACATGTATCAAATTTTTGTACTTCGACAATGTAAACACTTCTTTACATATTTACGGCAATCATTTTCCATTGTATGAAAATAGTATCCTACTCTAAGTATCTTCATTGCAAGAACATTCTTCTCTTATGGGCCCATGCAGATGCCTTCATGCACCTCTTTAACCACTAGGATGGATTCATTCAATTTATACAACGTAATATATTTCCATCATAGCCTCGCCTAAAGAGAGTTCCCTAAGTAGGGTATAACGAGATATAACCTAGATGAGGTTTCTTTTATCGGGAAGGGAAATGATTTCAGGAAAGGTTCCATCATGAAGGTAATTAAATATGTCACAATACCACAAGGAAAAGGTACAAAAAACTTTTATACCAAATAGGAATCTTGTATGTCATATCTTTGGTGTTTGTAAATGTTTGAAGAAGAACGAAATATCGTTATTCCCGTGAGGGATACTAAACATATACCCTATCGTGACCATAGAATCCATTGTTTCTATCTTTTCCTCTCGGATTTTTTTGAATTGTAATCTTCTCAAAGAAATCCTTCAAAGAATCAACCATTCTCTTGTATGGAAGAATATTCTCATCTCTAACATTTTACTCATCTTTCACTTGTTTTATAATCAAGATAGAATCACCAATTACATTAAATTTTCTGATATCCCACTTAATATCCATCTTCATCCCTGCAATAAGGGCTTCATATTTTGCTATATTATTTGTACATGGGAACCTGAGTCATAATGCCTGAGTGATCAAGTATCCTAAAGGAGTGATCAACACAACTCCGACACCTAAACCATGAAAGGTAAAGGATCCATCAAATTATAGCTTCCATATAATAGATTCCTCAAGGTACATTGTAGATGCATCTAGAATTTCTAGACTCAAAGGTTTAGTACTTGGTAGCGGGATTTAGCTATTTGATCTACTAAAACCTTTCCTTTAACTAATTTTTGGTGTACATACTCGATGCCAAACTCACTGAGTAAGATGATCCAATTAGCCATATTTCCTATGAGTGTAGGCTTCGACAAAAAGTATTTTAATGGATTAAATTTTGAAATAATCTTAACCTTATTATTTTAGATAATGACGTTGTTGTCCGAAAGGAAAAACTATAGCCAAGCAAGTCTTTTCTATCTATGGATAGTTGAGCTCATAAGCTCTCAACATTCAACTTGAGTATTACACAAAATTTTCTTTCTTATCCTTATCATATTGTGCCAAGAGTGCCCGAATTGCAAATTTCATGGAAGAAATATGTAACATTCCCATTTTAAGACATTAGAACAAGGGGAATTTTTTTATTTTGCATAACGTTCTCTACTCTAAATTATGTAATTTAGAACACACGTTTCAAGTTTTTTTAATAATTGTTCTCTGTTCTAAATGACCCTGATTTAGAACACACAATACTTTTAGATTAATGTTCTCTGTTCTCATATTCATAATATGGAACACACATTCCATGCCATTCAATCACATAATAGATAACCATATGCTGCTAGTAATGACTCGATGAACTACCGATCTCCCATTTCATGGCTCGGAGATTCATCGATCTCTCATTTCATGACTCGGCTTCTTACCGATCCTTCATGATAATTCAATATAATGTATACTAAGTATACCTAGTTTTCTTTACCCTTTCAGGTATTGAAGTGTTCCATTTAAGAGGCCTATCTAAATATTTGTTACCAATATTCATCTGAAATCTTGCTTCTTAAACTAGGTGATTTAGGACAATGCAAACAACAGCTTGCAATACTTTGGCCAAAGATTATCACATGCTTAGCATGATCGCATTCCTAGATGGCATACTCATCAATGGAATACGTCCGTCACCCCACTTCATTTGTTATTTAGAATGGTCTTTTCTGACTTTTGTTAGTCCTCTAGTCGAGGGTTGAACCTTAACCCAAGTTAGCAATATAAAAGGGTATAGAGAAGCACTCGTGATGACTAAAGGTACGGAGACATACCTTGTCGACCCTAGTCTATTGCATGTGTCTAGTTACCTTTAGTCTTCATGAGTCACTCCATATACAAAGACATATTCCTAACTTGGTCCAAAGTAAAACTAAGGCCAAGTCCAATCTTATGTAAACCTAGACGATTCGATTCAGAAGGGTGTTGCAACATGTCAACTGCAACATTTTGTCGTCATGAAGGCCTGACCTTCATGATGACACCTTATTATAGTTGGCGTGTACCAACATCCTGTGGAATCCTCCCATCTAGGGTTACATATCTAGCTAAGAGTTTGATTAGATTCTTATCTTTATTATTTTAAGAATAAGTTTCAGCAACCTTGTTGATCCTCTAACCTCTTTGTTCATTACAGTTGCATAGTTAGGAATGACTTGAATTATCTTGAAGCTTAATATACAATCACTCCTCCTTACCGAAGGATTGCATATTCCTTTCTTGGTTCATTTATTAAATCTTCAGACTTACAGTCCAATTCATCTTAACAAAGTAAGATTAACTTACTAAGCTTAATCAAGTTCATTCGCAACTGATTCTAAATTCAGGTTTCCTTTACATTAGACCTCATTTGAATGAGGTCTATTTCCTATATAAATGTATTCATTTATTTACAATTACCTTACTTCAGTTTAAGGTTTGTTAAGAGGAGATATGATTTCCTCCTTCCGAATATCCTTTGGGCATGACACCCCAAAGAGTATTAATGAAATCTTATTCTTGAAACTAATTGTCCTTTCCTTAATATTCATTAGTTAGAGTCCAATTCCAATTATTATTTATACAAGAGTTCATATGTATTTTACTCTTTTACTAATGTCAATTAATAGTCCATATTGACCTAAGTATTAACCATTTGTACATCCCAACTTAAAAGTTGTGTTTAAGAGAAGAGTAGAGTGTCAATTCCCTTCTTCTCATTATATCCTTTTAAATCTAACAGCCATCATTTGTATAAGTACAAATTCAATGAATAGGAATAAGTTCACAATTTTATTTCAACAATTCAATAATGGTACAACAATTAAAATAACACACCATTCCCTTCTCTCATTCCTCAAGGTAAAATTTACACATTTTACAAGTCCAAACAGTGATACTGTACTCATGCCAAACAACATTGATAACTCAAAAAAAGGAATACAACTTTTCCTTTTTCCATTTCATTCGAGAAGAATAATAAAATCTCATAAAAGATCTAGCCTTTAGTTAATCAGAAGAAGCATCATAAAACAACATGTCTTCTTTAATACTCACGGAATCCATCTACAAAATTTACTAGCACGGGTCAGTTCGTCGAACTGAGCATGTTAAGCACTTACCATTAAAATGAAGTGCTCTTGACTAACTATCTCAATAAAATAACTCTACTTTTATGAAACGTCCTATAATTGAGATGGACATCACATAAGAGTTAAGTACCGGTAAGGATGAACAATTTAAACAACCATGTCACAATAAGTAGCATCAAAATCAGAAAGACTATTAACTAACAAACTCCTCAAAATAATTACAGCAAACAAGCAATGATATATCCCCATTTACTTAACCATTTCTTTCCAATAATGAATATAGTTCATTTCAAATTTAGACAAATAATTCAAAGAACATTAGCTCTAACTATTCTCTGAATAGAAGCATTTGAAAGAAGTAATAAATTACTGTTTGAACACATTCAAGATCAATCTTGTTCCAACTTTATAAATGGGATTCCTATAGTGAAATGACTACAATTTTAAACATTTTTTTCCTTTTTACTACTCACTTGACTTCAATCGAGTTCAAATGCAGAAGGGGAAAGTAATCAGACACCATGAAAGCAACCCATATCACTTTTCAGAATTCAACAAACAACATGGTATTCATCCAATTCAGAGAAAGAAAACAGAACGTAAAATGCAATTACATACTCCCGAAGGCAGTCACACGTTGCTTCAATATCTCCTTAACATAAATTTAGATAGGATAAGAAAAGAAAATAAGTATTACTTCCAGTTACCTATTCTATAATCTCTTTCATTTAACACAACCGAATCTGGTCGATCTTATGCAAGAAGAGATAAAAACTAGAGATAACAGTCAAGGAGAGAGAAATTTAGAAGTCAATAATCAAATGAAAAGGAAGGAGATTCACATTACTTATTTCCAATACATAGCCAAATATCAAACTATGACATGCGAGACTAGTTATCAATAGTGTAATTCTTTCCACGCTAGACTGGGACAGTCTTAATAGCTTACTAGCTACCGTTAAAGAAAGTATTCAAAGAATTCATTTTACAACTAAACCAAAAGTATCAAACAACAACTGAACTTCCAATTACAACCAATGTTAATAGTTGTATACACTAATAGCAAGCATATTCAATCTAAATATAAAACGATTAAGAGTCTACAACCAAGCAAACATGGTCCCAATTCCACCGGGATGAGAAATCATTTTTCAATCACAAGGGTAAGGAATCTACTCCTGGTTCAGTTACAATGAAAACAATGAAGAATTTTAAATCCATAGAATATATATTCATCATTGAGTTCAAAGGAGAAGTAAAAACTGTACGCTCTACACCAATCCATCAGATAAACAAATTACTCTATTCCAGGTTTGACAAGAATTTATTTCCAAACAATCATTCATGGGTACCGAGAACAAAATAGGAGAAACATCATATCATTTCAAAACAAGCAAATGTGAAGATGATACGATGAACCTATTGTCCCTAAGAGAACCCACATCACAATTAAACTATATTACGGGAAAGGAAGAACAATTCACAAAAATTCTTGTCCTAGCATTCCCATGAAATCCATAACTTTTGAGCATATAAAACTCAAAAAATAGTATACACATCACTGTCGCCTTCAGCAAGTTCAAACCCACAAGAGACAACAAAACCGAACACCCATTACATTCAAAATCTTAACAACAGAGATGAAATCCATCTACACTTACGGATTCAACAAAGAACACCTATTTTCTCATGCATGCATCCAGAAGATACCCAAACCGCATCTTTTCCAAACAAAAACTCAAGCAAAAGATCACAGCCAAAGCACACCAACATATTTTCACAAAACCATGCATTTCTAAGAGCAGATTTCTTTTAATGAAGATGTTTAATAAAGAGCATAACTATTTAACAAAAAGAGCCTAACATGCCTGTATAATTTCTTGTTAGCTTGTAGAAGGTCACAGCTGAGCTTCTCAAGAATTTCTCCTCTGCAACAACTTCAACATCCAGATCTCCAAACTATCTCCTCATTTCCACTCACTCAGAAACAACCCAAAGGTGATCAAGATCACAATGGGTTGAAGACAGATTTGCAGGCTCAAAAGAGCAACCAAACGTAGAGAAAAAACCAGAAAAACCAAATGAGCAACAATAACCTCATCAAAATCCACTTCTCCTTTTTCCTAGGTGGCCTCTACATCGAAACCAATGCCATTAAATGCATTGAATGCATTTCCCCCTCTTTTCTCATGCCACCGCCAATTCAAACTTGGTGAATTTCCCTTTTAAGTTATTTGCATGTTTTTTTAATTTAGCCACCATGCTAGTTGTGTAGACACTTAAATTTGGTTACCCAATTTAGTGTCCCTCTCTCATTCGCTTACTCCGCTTAGGTAACCCGGGGCACGTTTACGTCACCATCTATCCCCTTGGGATATTATCCAATTTGTGATTTAATCACTTACTCTAAATTTAATTCATCCCATCATATCTTGCCCATGAGTGATTAAATATTAAATATTTAATTACGCTTCTTCCCATGCATCTTAATCACTTATCCACCCCAAATTTATTCTATCTATGTATCGCATCTATTTTTAATCTTCCATAAGCGGGATATTTTCCCGTAGTCGGGATAAGTCTTATCTTTCTCGAATCAATCAATTTGGCCATCTCGGGAGTCTTTTCCGCGATCGGCGCCGACCCATATGGTCGGCGCCGATTTTCTAGGAGCGGCGCCGATTATAAAAGCAAGTCCAGAACTCAGTTCTAGGGACGGAAGAGACGGAAGAGAGCGAAGAGACCGAAGAAGAGATTACGAACGAGCGAAAAAGCGAGCAGAGAGCGAAAGATACAGGTTGAGAGAAAGAGAGATCTTCTTAGCATCAATTGTATCAAATTAGGGCAGATCCTGTCCGAATCAATCCCTGAGAGGAGCACCGTTACTCTGTCCCTGTCGCATCAGCATCGTACACCACCATCTATCATCTGGTGACCCTGTTCCAGTGTCTCGCCAACTTCGGCACATCCAGCAGACCACATTCACCTTCCAATTCCCGAATCTTGTCGCACAATCCCGATTGGTGATCATCTCCGATCGGCGACGCCGATATTATCCGATCGACGCGATCTCAATCGACGCCGATTCTACCCAGTCGACGCCGATTTATCTGCAGATAGGTAAAAGGATACAGGTAACACAAATCCAGCATTTATTTCATAGTTCCCTGTTTTCTGTACTTTCTGTCTGCTGTTTAGATTCTGTCTTATTACTGCAATCAGAAAATCTAGTCTTTATTTACATCTTTTATCATGTATGCTTCTTTTCTTAATTGAAAACGTGGACTGACATCCGCCGAGGAAGCTTATCGCTTCTCGGACCCGCTTCTTCAAGGAGTCCACTTAAATATCTTTTAACGTGGTTTTTTCTCATCAAGCATCGGTGTTTACGGAGTTATTCGGATCTATTGTGCGAATTACTCGTGTGCGCCGTCTTATCTACATCGGCTTCCTCATCCGTCTACATCTTCATCAGTATCAATTTCATTGAGTTTTTCGGTGGTTTTTGTGTTTAGTTTGGTGCATTAACTTGGACAGGTAACAAGCGCGAAATTCTTGATCTACATTCTAGCACGCCCGGTGGGACCCGAACCAAAGTCCCTTATTGGTAAGTTCATTTCTTTTCTAGTTTTGAACTTTGTTCCTTTTCTTCACTGATTTCTATTAGTCCTATTTGAGCATTTCTGTTCATCATTTCAATCTTGCTTTTAGGCGAAATCATTATCTTGAAATTTTTCTATTTCCTTAAAATAGAAATTTTTCATTTCGCCATTATCTGGATGTATCTTTCCGGATCTTGTTTGTTGTTTGCTTGATCTTTTCTTGCAGAGCACTTTGCTTGTTCGTGGGATTGTTCGAGGGGAAGAGCTCAACAACGCGCTTTTTGAAGTCCACACACCTTGGAGAGCTAAACCTACAGGTATTCCTCTTTTTCGGTGTTTTCTCCTTTTTAGGATTTCTTTGTTGGTTGTCTATCACATCCAAACACTTCAGTTTTTGGTGCTTAAAAAGAACCTAATCGCATTTGGGGAAAGAATGCATTTGGCTTGTTTTCATCGAAATCAAACACTTCATCTTTAAGTGCTTAAAAAGAACATTTTCCTTTGTCATTCTTTGCATGCTTTTCACCTAGTTTTAAATAGGCTGGAAAAATTGATCAAAATCGGTAGTGACACTATTTGATTTTTATTTTTCACCCTTGCACACAAAGCCAAAATCACTAGGTATAAAGCATCTAAACAAAACTCCTTCCCTGGCCTCGCCTACTTGGAAGTGATATCCAAGAGGAAGAGCCTACGCGGTACTCGGGCCGCGCTATAAATTCACGAAAGATTTTGGTATATATTTGGCAAAGCACCCGACTCCTTATCGCAGCGGTGTGTGAAGTGCGGGGTAGGCCCTATATCAAGCCACGCACTAGGTCTTTTCTTGAAGTGCCTTCGGGACTCCTCACCAAACATTACCCAAACCATCCTTAGTTTGGCTATCTGAGTAGTTCCTATTCTAAAAAGCCTTCCCTAACATTTTCTTTTCTTAAAAGCATCAAAATTTAAAGGAGATAATCACTTGTATTTGCTTGAATTGTTTGTGCATTAGTTAGGACAATCTTCTTTCTTGCTTGTTTATGACGGTTATCACCCGGTCACAATCTAGGAAAATGGCCCAACAGGTTCCTTCTTCCTCCGAAATCACCACCAGCGTGGATGTTTCGGCACCCCTCCAATCTTCCTCGGGACCGCTGTTAGTTGGTTCCCCGTCATGGTCGTATAATCCCTTCTATCAAACCAAAGCGCCTCCATCACGTCCAGCTTCTCCTAGTCCCTCCGAGATATCATCTGGCTCGGAGTATGTTCCTCGCGGGGATCCTGAATTTCAGGCTTTCCTCGATCGCAATCCAATAGCCCTCATGGACTACCTAGTACACAAGTCGATCCAAATATCTGACCAAGACCCACCAATCCGACAAGTGTACAATTATCCTCGTGGATCATCCCAGGCCTTTGTAGAGCAGTTTGCACCATCTCTCTTGCCTCGAGCCACGGAGAAGGGCGAGGCCCCTATGCCTCCCTTTTCTCTTCCACCTACCATGTCGACTAGTTCTCAATTAGTCTTACCTATCCCTAACACCGCAGTTACCTCAAATATTCCACAACCTACTTCTGAGAGGTCTTACCGCCTGCTATTTATAATGAATGCGTCTGCACACCCGCACATTGCCGTCAATTCGTCTATGCCCTCCATCGTGTCCCAAGGTCAGTATCACTTCATGAGCCAACCCCCTCCGAATAGTCAGTTGGCTCCTACTTCTCATCCTCTAGGGGGTCTTTCTTCCAATATTCCAGCAACTGTGACCTTCGCCCATCCTCTAACATCGGCACCCTTAATACCTAATCCGGCAGTAGAAGGCCCCTTTCAGGTCTTGTTCCCCAACATGTCCAATCCAACCAACACCCATATTCCTCAATCTGTCCCGATCCAATCAACAAACATAGGAGTCCACCAATCACAAGCTCCACCGTCACCTGACCCTCATTTTCTCATCCACTCATTATCTCACAGCCTACCTATACGCAAGCTACTTCACAACAAATACCCCACCAAGTGTCACCCAGAACCCCTGGTTATTCCTCTTACCACCCCACCAATCAACAGATAAATCCCCCATTGACACCCCAACAACACCCACTACTTGCTTCTTATGTAGGACATACCAATATACCTCCTCCCCAATCCGACGTAGTTCAAATTCTCTTCAAGAAAATTGCAGACTTGGAAGCCTCCACAAAAGGAGCCCGTCCTTCATACTCCTTTGAAGAAGTGTGCAATGAACCCATTCATCCTTCGGTGGCTTTTAAGCCTTATCCTCCCCAATGGGAACTTCCCAAATTCTCAAAATTTCATAGTCGGGAAGACCCCCAACAACATCTGCGAGCATTCAAACATGCTTGCTACCTCATCGTCCAGGATCAGGAACTCATGCTCCGTACCTTTCCTATGTCTCTAGCGGGTCCCGCTTTGGACTGGTACAATAATATTCCTCAACATTCCTTATTTTCTTTCTCTCAATTGGCCCAGATGTTTGTTGAAAACTTTTCAATAAATATTGCCCATAAGATCTCAATTACAGATCTTTACAACATTCGCCAATTCGACGATGAGTCTATTGCAGACTTTGTCGCTCGTTGGAGAGGGATAATCAACCAATTGTCTTTCTCCCTTCCTCAATCCCAACAGATCGAGTTGTTCACCCGATCTTGTGCTAGTCACATTTCTTCCACGTTAAGGATCCAAACTTTTCATACCTTCGAAGAAGCCTTCACGATGGCACGCAAACTTGAATCTCGTGCCATTGAACAAGGAAAACTAAAACTTCGCTCCAAATCTAAACCAGATTTCTCTCGGTTCACCAAACCAAATTCTTTCCCTCCTAAAGATAAGAATCAAGGGTCCACAAATGCTATCGTATTAAAAACATCAAGAACCGATAGTACTCCTAATCAACCACCACGAAGAGACCCTTCATCTGTTCGTAAAGGGGCTTCATCATCTCGATCCTTTGCTCCCTTGGGGGAATCATATGCCTCTATCTTAGAAAAAATGTTGGAAGTTCGCATGATCGAACTTCCACCCATTAGGGATATTGATGAAAGCCGAGAACGCCCATTTACGGTATAGGGAAAGCGATTTGTCATTATCACGAGAACCAAGGGTCATGACATCGAGCGATGCGGACTTTCAAAACCTTGTCCAAAATTCATTGATAAAGGCGAGCTCATTCGGATTACCCAAATGCTCCCCAAATCAAGCCTTGGATGTTTTTAAACAACCTTTCCCCAATCATGCCCCAAATCATAATTCTTCGGAATCTCAAAAACCAAACACCCACACCATCAACTTCATCTCTACCGAGGACTCTTCTTCTGAAACCAATCCATCTGCAAACCCATCAATCGAATCAGAACCCCCTTCCACTTCATCAATCACTGGAATTCCTCTATCTTCAGATGGCCCACCTTTGAATATTCCTACATTACTAAGCACGGAGTCATCTTTCTCCGTTCCTTTGTCGGACCTACCATCCATACCCGAGACAGTGTCATCCTCATCTGTCTCATCATCAGACATTCTTTCAATACTCGAGGCAATTACATCCCTTCGAGTTTCCACTTCAGACACATCCACTTCTGTTGCTCCCATTCCCGCTGCAACTATGCCCTTGGTGAACATACCTATCATTGTGCCAACTTCAACGGAAGCATCTTCAATTTTGACCCTTCCTATCTCTTTTCCTACAGTAGTTTCACCAATGATTACTGCATCAGAAGTAGTCCCTTCGCAAGGAACTGCTTCGTCATCACCCCCTTCTTCCATCACCAATGTTACTTCACCTATTCAGGAAAAATCAAAAGAAGTAGCACCAACACCTATACACTCGGTTCCTGAACCTAAACCGAGACAACCAAAATCTAACATTACACCATCAGTATCTCCCCATTTGCTTCCCCCAAAAAGGTTACAATCACCTTATGCCGTTGAAGTCGTCACCATCCCTGAAAAAGGAAAGCCCATATTTCGGACCATCAAAACTCTTGGTGCTCTTCCACAAAAATCTCTCTCCACGCCTCATAAACGATTGGATTTGCCCGCTGAGAAGGCGTCTTCTTCTACACACTTATCAAATCCATCATCTTCTTCCACAACACATTCTTCATCAATACCCCGAAAAGTAGACTTACCTACTAAAAAGACGTCACCTCTTCTATCAGGATCATCATCTTCGTTACCAAAAACCAAGGCACCCTATCTCCCTCCAATCTCATCTACTTTGGGAGCTTCTTCCTCTTCTAAACAAACATTATCTAAATCATCAGTACATTCGACCAAGCAACCCCCTTTGTCTCCAAAGACCGCAAAATTTGTCGCATATCCCTCATCTTCAAAATCTATTTTAGGGGCTCCTCCTCCACCAAAGTCAATCATGTCTCACTTGCTCCCATCTCAAGTGCCCAAGACTGCTCCTCCAAATGTCCAAACAAACAAGAGGATCCATAAAGAGACTGTTAAACCTAACATTCAAGTTCTTTTACCTCGTGAGTCGATTAAGGTAAAAGAACCATCTTCATCATCTCTATCCTCCTCTTCGTCTACCGGATTCTATACCGAAATCCTTCATCAACTCATCCAATCTTCATCCATAACCCTTCCTCCGATTAAACCTTATAATCCTAAAGGAGTGAAACCTACTTGGTTTAACTCTGATCTGATTTGTGCTTACCACCGTACCCCGGGTCATGACACTGAGGGGTGTAAAGCTCTTCAAGCCGTTATCAAGAACCTTCTGGAAGAAAGTGACCTTTTGCTGGAGGAGGAACAATTACCTCCTATCATCTTAACCCCATCCAAACCTCAACCATCCACTCAGACCTCTAGTGGTTCCATCCCACTTGATCTTCCACCTTCCCAAATTGACACAATCCATATCGCCACTAGAACCCAACACTATGATAACCCATCTTCATCTTCAGCATCTCGACCACGAGTTGTCATTTCTGCAGCCCCTGAAGGCGTTTCTCCTTCCTCATCAGCCCCACGACCCAGGGTCTCTATTCGTCTTTGCACCTCGGGCTCAAGTTCCGTGTGCATTGAGGAGAGTGTTATGAAACAACTCACCGGGCTCCGGTCAAAATGTCTCTTTTTGACCTCATCCAATCCTCTCCACAACATCGCTAGGCTCTAATCGATAATCTGCGTCGCATCGCAGTAAATTCCGATGAGCCCCAGCCCTTCGAGTTGGTTGTTGGACTGAATAGACCATCAACTACCATTTCTTTTGAAGATTCAGAAATTCCTTCTCTTTCTTCCGAAGATTTGGAGGCTCCCCTCTTCATCACAGTCCAAATCAATAACACTACCTTAAAACGTGTTATGATCGATAGTGGAGCTGCACTCAACGTCATCTCCTCGCACACATTCGAACAACTTAAGTTACCAAAGAATGTGGTGTCACCCCCACCTTTCGCCCTTCGATCATTTAACGATCAGCTAGCAGTCACTCTAGGAACTGTGGTCTTACCCATTCGAGTAGGTAAGAAGCTGCTTCATGAACTCTTCTACATCGTCGAAGGAAAGTTCCACTATAACATGATCCTCGGACGCTCCTGGATTCGCGCAATGCATTGTGTCCCATCCACCCTCCATCGATGCCTAAAATATCAATATGAGGGCAAAATATATACTCATCCAGGAGATCCTTTTCCTTCCGCACAATGCGACATGACCACAAGGTCTGCCCCTTTAAAAGAAAATGCATGTTCTCCTGACGAGGCCTCATCTTCTTCCATACCTGCAACCAAACTACCGGATTTACAAAATCTGGAAGAGACATTGCAGCGTTTCTCACTAGGAGAGCTTCCTCTCTTTTCTTTCGATGCCCATCTCAAACCTAATGAGTATGGTAGACCAGACAAACAACCTGAATATCAACCAGGTCTCGGTCGCATCGTCACCATTGGTCTGCCCAATCAACAGACCAATTTCATCTACGGTGGTCTTGATACACCTCATTATCGCCCGGATTCTCCTCCTAGAGCCAAACCTTACCTAACAGGGTTTGATTATCTACAGAATCCCACGTTTGCAAAAACTTATCTATATCGATGCGCGTGGAAAGGTTTTGGCCTTGGAAAATATGAACAAGGTATACATGATCTCAAATCCATTCCTACTCTCATGCCACATCAGAAATTTGGTTTAGGATTTAAACCTCTTTCGAAGGCCACTATCACTATTCTTGATGAGCCTCTTCCTACTGAAGAACCATCTTCCCCCACCAAGTCAGAAGCATCACTTGATGTGGACGATGACATTTCCATCCCACCTAACTTTTTTTTTTGATCAATACCATTTCCTTAGGGCCGTTAGTCTATGAGACTAACAATCGGTCTGCTTCTATACCATTAATCTTCCCTGAAATAGTTGGAGACAACTCTCCTACTATCAATACTATCCACTGTGCGGATGATGATTCTGTCCTCACCTATCTGAGGGCAGAGGATTCATATCTTCCCAAGACTATTCCTTCTGACACGTCTACCCTTCTCAACGAAGCCACTATCGACCTTAATATAGGGACTTCTGAAGACCCTCG
The DNA here is from genome assembly GCA_018340775.1 of Taxus wallichiana var. yunnanensis. Classification (NCBI taxonomy): domain Eukaryota; kingdom Viridiplantae; phylum Streptophyta; class Pinopsida; order Cupressales; family Taxaceae; genus Taxus; species Taxus wallichiana. The sequence continues at coordinate 466,764,165 of CM031234.1, forward strand.
CATCATTAAGGTCGGCCAATCCCTTAATCCACAGGAATTAGGGGACTTTACCGCTTTTCTTTCCAAACATCGTCAAGCCTTTGCTTGGTCATACGAGGATATGCCAGGACTCGATCCCGATATTGTGGTTCACAATATCGTTACCCTTCCCAACATCAAACCAGTTAAGCAAAAATTGCGTAAGATGCACCCTAGAGTAGCCCTTCTTGTCAAAGAAGAGTTACAACGCTTGCTCTCGGCTAGCTTCATCCAACCCATCGATTATCCGCAATGGGTGTCCAATGTAGTACCAGTAACTAAGGCTACTGGGAAGATTCGAATTTGTACCGACTTCCGGGATCTTAATCTTGCCTGTCCAAAGGATGATTTTCCTCTTCCTAATATCGACCAACTCGTAGATTTAACTGCGGGTCATGAGATGCTTTCTCTTATGGATGGTTTCTCCGGATATAATCAAATCCTCATCGCACCAGAAGACCAACATAAGACTTCCTTCATAACTCCTTGGGGGACCTTTTGCTATCGTGTCATGCCTTTTGGCCTTAAGAACGCAGGAGCAACCTATCAACGAGCAATGACGTACATCTTCCATGATCTCTTGCACAAAACTGTGGAGGATTATGTTGATGATCTCCTCGGCAAGTCCAAGCGTCGTCAAGATCATCTTTTTATCCTTGCACCTCTCTTTGAGAGGCTTATCCGCTTCTGTCTTCGTCTAAATCTAGCTAAGTGCGTGTTTGGCGTTCTCACTGGTAAACTTTTAGGTTTTATCATTTCCATCGGGGTATTGAAGTCGACCCACTTAAAAATAAAAGCTATCCTTGAGATGCCTCCTTCTAACTTGAAAGCAACTCCGCAGATCTCAAGGGCGTCTTGATCGGTGCGTCGTTTTATCTCCCAATTGTCGGACCGTTGTCACCTTTTCACCATCTCCTCCATAAGAATGTTCATTTTGAGTGGAATGAACATTGCCAAAAGGCCTTTGATGATCTCAAAGCTTATCTTCTTTCTCCACTGTGCTTACACCTCCACGCGAGGGGGAGCCTTTCTATCTTTATATCTCTGTGGTGACCATGCTCGGGAACCATGATTTCGCATCGGGACACTTGTGGTAAAGAACAAGCTGTCTATTACATCGATCGCACCCTCCATGAGTATGAAACACGTTACTCCGAAGCTGAAAAACTATGTTGTGCTCTCTTCTTCGCAACTTCTAAGCTTCGTCATTATCTCCTTAATCACAAAACTTACATTGTCACAAGTGTCAATCCCCTCAAGACAATCCATGCAAAACCTTATCACAATGATCGCATCACTCGTTGGCTTATGCTCATGACTGAGTTTGACCTCGAGTTTATCCCACAAAAGTCTATCAAGGGTCAGGTTATTGCAGATCAATTAGCTGATGCTCCTCTTCCGGACACTCAAGACCCCCTTGCTCAATTTCCCGATGAGTATATCCAACAAATTGATTTTGGTCTATCTCCATTTAAAGTAAAGCTCTTCTTTGATGGATCCAAATGCCAGCAAGGGGGAGGTGCGGGTTTCGTGATGATTCCTCCTTGGGGTACGCCTATCCCAGTTGCACACAAATTAAACTTTGAGTGCACCAATAATATGGCTGAGTACGAAGCTCTTGTCTTAGGTCTTCAAAATGCCATTAATCTCGGCGCTCGTCATATTGACATCTTTGGTGATTCTGAACTCATCGTTAATCAAGTCACGGGTGTCTATCAATGCAAGAATGATATCCTTCAAAAATATCGTGACATCGTTCTTGCCCAACTCCAATCTTTCGATAAGTTCACTATCCAAGCCATTCCTCGTACTGCAAATCGATTCGCGGATACCATGGCCTCTTTAGCCTCCCTTATCCCGCCTTTTACCGAAGACTCGCGTCTTTATGTGGCTGTGCAACGATTAGATCAACCATCTCATCTTGGGCAACTAACGTCAATCAATGCTGTCACAACCCATACTCAGGATGAGTGGTATCAACGGATAGTTGATTATCTATCTCATTCGGTCCTTCCTCCAGATCTGACTCCCAATGGTAGAAGATCTTTTGTCCAACGCGCCAACCGCTATACTATTCTAGGCGGCCTTCTTTACAAACGCGGCTTTGATGGTATTTTGCTTCGATGCCTCAAAACCCATGAATCATCTAAAGCTATTCAGGAAGTCCATGACGGTATCTGTGGTGGACATTTTAGTGGTTTAGCTGTAGCTAAGCGCATCTTACGTTTGGGATATTATTGGCCTTCTCTTAATCAAGATTGTTGTGAATACACTAAGAAGTGCGTCAAGTGTCAGCAACATTCCAATCTCACGCACATCCCTAGTCAGGCTTTGCAACCTGCGGCGGATTTGTGGCCTTTTTCGCAGTGGGGTCTTGATCTTATTGGTCTCATCAATCCCCGTTCTTCACAGCGTCATCATTCTATCATTACCGCCACTGAGTACTTTACTAAGTGGGTAGAAGCTATCCCTCTTTCTTCAACAAAGGCTAAACCCATAGTTGATTTCGTCTATCAACACATCATTTGTCGCTTTGGCGTTCCACACAAGCTAATCACAGATAATGGTAAGTCTTTCAAGAATGCTGATTTGCAGAATCTCTGCAATGCTTTCAATATCAAGCTCAATTTTTCTTCTCCATACTATCCTCAAGCTAATGGTCAAGCCGAAGCGTCCAATAAAACTTTGCGTAATATCCTCGCAAAGGTAACTAGTCGAAATTTGGTGGGGATTGGCATTTACATATCCCTTTTGCTCTTTGGGCTTATCGGACTAGCATTCGTACCCTCTTGGTGCTACTCCTTTCTCTCTTGTCTATGGATCTCGAGGCTGTCCTTCCTTTGGAGGTCCAAATCCCATCTCTCCGTGTTTCTCTCAGAGAATTTGTCTCCGATGAGGATTATCGTCAAAATCGTCTAGCACAACTTGAATTATTAGATGAGCGGCGTCTTAACGCTCTTGAGCATCATCAAGTCTATCTCGAGCGTGTCAAACGTGCTTATAACAAGCACTTGCAACACCGTGACTTCAAAATTGGTGATCTTGTTCTTAAGGAAAATCAAAATGTCACTACACTCGAAAGGAGTCAACGTGGTAAGTTTGCTCCCAACTGGATGGGCCCCTACATTATCACTCATAAATATGGGTCTGGGGCTTATCGTTTATCTTCCATGGATGGTATCCCTGAAGCGGAACCTCTTAATGCTTTGCATTTACGGCCCTTCTATTGTTAAAATCTATCTTACACAAATCTAGTCGCAACTCAGATCTTTCATCCGTCCTAATAACCAGTCATCTACTTTTGTGGTGATTTGAAATCGTGTGGTTCTCCGCCTATTGCCTCATCTACCTTAAATATGAGTATCGCGGCTCTACTCATTGCACGTTTCTTTTGGATATGTTCCTCCTCATGGTAGGAATACCTTAATCACCACTTCATCTGTCCCAAGTACTTATCTTAATTGGATCTACTCGGGGCATGAGTACATGTTCTTCTATGCTCTCTTCCCCTCCATCTGATCTATCTAGGTCTAAACTCAGCTTCTTTCAAAAAGTTTCAAAAAAAAAAAAAAAAAAAAAAAAAAAAAGAGAAAAGAAAAAGATGCTATCCAAAAAGATAGACTGATCCCTCGAAGGACAGCTATCCATATATTACCAAGCGAATCAAAAATTCTAAAAATATAGACCATACCCTCGAAGGATGGCTATCATTCAAATTCAAAATACAGACCGCTCCCTTGAAGGACGGCTGTTTCTCAAAGAAATATTCAAGGCTTCTTGTAATCAATCAGCCTTCCAGTCAGTTTATACACTTTTTAGCATCACTGAAAGACTTCCCGCATCGATCAGTCTTTCCATATCAAGCAAACTTCCCGCATTGATCAGTTTGCTTTTTCACAAAATCATGAAGCTGAGATTTAGGACCTTTTTGTCGATCATATGGAGAATCCTATTTTCCCACTATGGACATGTATTCTGTCCCTTGTAAGTTCCGACAAGATACTTACTTACTTTTCTTTCTATTTCTATCCTAGATCTGGTTTGCGACTAGTTAGTGTCAGGTTTATTTTAATCTTATATAGGGCCTTGTCTGCTTGGTCTTTCGGTTTCCTTTCTGGATTTTATCTATGGTCGGTTGGAAGTCCAACTTATCATTTTTCTTCTTCTCCGAGTATCTTCTCTTCTAAGTCACGGTTGTTTCCGCTTTCATCTTTGGCTCTTGCAAGGAGTATTCCCCATTTCTTTGTCTTGCAACCCTGTTAAATTGGCATTTCACATGTTAATTAAATCAAAATTTATCTTCTATCAAAATTCCTCTTATCTATCAAAACATCTATCTTTTTTCATTTCTCATTAAAATTACATCTATCTATATCTAAATCTATCCATCAAATGTACATCCAAGATACATTACATCTATCTATATCTAATCCATACATCAAACACATCTATCTATTTATTCATCAAAATATTTAAACACATGTACATCCAAGTTACATCATATCCATCTATCAAAGTTCTATCCACATCACATATATCATCTATCAGTCTATATCTATCCAATCACATCTATTTTATCCTCTATCTATATCCATCTACCCATCTATATCTAAACTAAAAAGCATGAGTACAATTATATGAAAATAATGAATCTATATATACATGTGTGTCTCCAGACAAAAATGGATGGCTTCTAATCAAGCCATCTATCAATGCCTTCCAATCGAGGCTACATCACTGTACAAATACAAAATCTATCAAATCTCTATATGGTAAAATCCGAAGCGTGGAGGACACTATCTCCTCCACCCTCCCTCTGCTTGTTTGTCTCTCCCGGCCGCGCTATCGAGCTCGATGCACTCTTGCTGGAGGTCTCGGCCCACCCCGATCTCTCCCAGTGCTCCCTCCACCCGAGGCTCCGCTCACCGTCGCCGTCGCTACTCTCCTCCTCGCCCCGTATCGAGGCACATCGGGGCATCTTTGCGCTAGGGCATCCTCGTAGTATCTCACCTCAGCGAGGAGAGAGGCGGCGTACGTGCTCGAGCTCACGGTGCCGGTGCTCGTAACGATGTTCTTTGGTCTTCTTTGGGCTGCTTTGGGCGCTGCTAGTGGTGCCCCTCCTAGAGTCGTACCCTGTGTGCCAGACTCTGATGTGGCACCTGTCTCCCCATACTTGGCCCTGAGGGCCTCCCTGTGCCGAAAGTAGCGGTCCCTCTGCTGGATCGCTGTATCTCGCTCCTGGCGAGCGGTGTCTCTCTCCACAATCAGGGCATCCCTCTCCTCCGTCAAAGCCCTGATCTCCTCCAGTGCTACCTGATGTGTCTGTGTGAGGGTGGCATGCTCTCCCTCTAATCTGTCCAGCGTAGCAGCTATGTCCTCCTCATCAACATCTATAGAGGGCGGGAGATGTCGTGGCAACTCTGTATCGTACCATGCTGCATAGCCCTCATCCACCCCCGCGTCATCATCACTGTCTGTGGAGGGTGGGGCCTCTCTCAATGGGTCTGCCGGGATCAAAATCGGCAAATCCGTCTCCCTGCTATCCCGCCTATACGGCGTGTAGGTGGCCGGTACTGTCTGTACTAGGCCAAACTGTCTCAGTATCCGCATGAATGGGACCCGCTCCCACATATCCGGCCTACGGCCCCTGACCACCCGACTCCGTCTCAATGCTGCCAAGTGGGCGTCCTGACCAGCCCATGTCGGGAATGCCCGATATGGTCTCCAGATAACCTGATCTGGTGTAAGCGTCCTGAAACGCTCAGAGTACCACTCGGCTGATCTACCTGTATCTCCTGCGGCCATGTCAGCCCGCCATCTCCGAAATCCATAATCAACACCCCCCACTGCTGCTGGCATCCAAGGAAGCCCGGATGGCCTGATCACTGCTATATGCTCGTATGCCCAGCAATGAAGCACAAAGCTGACATCGATCCCTGTCCTCCGACCAGTAGTGTACATCCATAGCTCATAATATACCTGAGCTATCAGAGCATCGGCAAAGGCAAAAACCTGTCTGTGCTGCAAGATGTCGCAAACGCAGTCTAGCAGTATGATGGGAATCTCCCACCTCCTGAGTCTGGCAGGGCAAAATAGGAGATAGCCATCTGAATCAAGGCTATCTCGCCTGCTCCAAGGGCTATCACACTGTCTTGTGAGGCTATCCTCACTGCCCCAGATACTATCTCAGAATCGTCTGCCCTGTCTCTGTATAGTCGCACCAGAGCCCTCTGCTGCTGCTCCCGAGGTGTGATCTCGATCGGGTCCCCAGTAATCGGTAATCTGAGGATCCTGAATACATCCTCATGGGTGATCGTCATCTCACCCGTCCTGAACCAAAATGTGCACGTGTGGCTGTCCCACCGTCGCACTAATGCCCGCATGAGCTCCACATCTCGTGGCACTCGTCTATAATATCTGAAACCCCCGAGCCCGGCTAGCTCTAAATGCTGCCAGTCTGCATCTGTCACATCAGGAAGGATCGTCTCCAATAGCTCAGGGATGGCATCCCTCATATGAAGAGCCTCTCGTGCCTGCATCCACGACATCACAAAACATAATTAGTCTCTTCTTTCCCCAAATCTCATCTTCCAAAACACAAAAAAATGCATATCTTTCAATCGGCGCCGATTTATTAAAATCGGCGTCGTTCATTTAAGTCGACGCCGATTACTACCAATCGACGCCGATCCAAAAACAAATCGACGCCGATTAAAACCAATCGGCGCCGACTGCCTGGCTGGATGTAAACCAGACCCTGGCCTCCCATGCACCAAAAAAATCAAACAAAAAAAAAAAATAAATAATAATAAGAAAAGTGGGTTCAAGAATGATCACTTACCCCAGGTCGTGTCCTCCTGCGCTTCTGTCCGCTCCCAGAGGCTTCCATTGTGTTCAAATCAAAAATCTATCTCTGTCTGAATCAATCGTCACGTTGCAAATAAATCGTTTACGTTTTCCGTTCGCATATTTATATGCGTCTGGATTGGTCGGCGCCGATTTTTTGGGTCGACGCCGTTTGTTTTGATCGCGCGATTAGTTTGGTCAAATGCCGATTTTCCATATCTTTTGCCATAGTGTTGATGCTTGGCTTATTGGTCTATCTGATCATTGTGATGTGCTGAATTTTGCCTTTTGACGCATCTTTTAGATATCCTTGTCTATTTCGGGTTTGTTCCCTTTGCATGGAGCACTCATTTTTGTTTGGCCGCTTAGAGTTACGCTGGTCTGTAGGCACTAACGTCTCGATTTTGGACCGTCTAGTTTTCCCTACCAATGTGTCTCTCTTTAGATGCTGACTATTTTTGCAGTTCTACTTACACTCATGGGTCTGTAGGCACTAACGTCGTCTCATGAGGAGACCGGCTAGTTTTCCCTACCAATGTGAGTTCCTTAGGTTCTTGCGCCTTTTATTTATTTTTATGCGTCATCAATGATCAGATCTACTCCAGATATCCGACTGGGGCATCCTGCATTTTTCATCTACCTCTTTCAAACTCGGGATCGTCTGTTCTATTATCCATCCCATCCCTAGTTTGAGGGGGATCACATCATCACAAATTCTTCCTTCTTCCATCCCTTTGTTTTTGTCTCATAACCTTGCTTTATCGCAAGTTACTTGACAAAAAGGGGCAAAATGTAGACACTTAAATTTGGTTACCCAATTTAGTGTCCCTCTCTCATTCGTTTACCTGCTTAGGTAACCTGGGGCACGTTTACGTCACCATCTATCCCCTTGGGATATTATCCAATTTGTGATTTAATCACTTACTCTAAATTTAATTCATCCCATCATATCTTGCCCATGAGTGATTAAATATTAAATATTTAATTACGCTTCTTCCCATGCATCTTAATCACTTATCCACCCCAAATTTATTCTATCTATGTATCGCATCTATTTTTAATCTTCCATAAGCGGGATATTTTCCCATAGTCGGGATAAGTCTTATATTTCTCGAATCAATCAATTTGGCCATCTCGGGAGTCTTTTCCGTGATCGGCGCCGACCCATATGGTCGGCGCCGATTTTCTAGGAGCGGCGCCGATTATAAAAGCAAGTCGAACTCGGTTCAGGGACGGAAGAGACGGAAGAGACGGAAGAGAGCGAAGAGACCGAAGAAGAGATTACGAACGAGCGAAAAAAAGTGAGCGAGAGAGCAAAGATACGAGTTGAGAGAAAGAGATCTTCTTAGCATCAATTGTATCAAATTAGGGCAGATCTGTCCGAATCAATCCCCGAGAGGAGCATCGTTACTCTGTCCTGTCGCATCGCATCGTACACCACCATCATCATCCGGTGACCTGTTCGAGTGTCTCGCCAACTTCGGCACATCCAGCAGACCACATTCACCTTCCAATTCCCGAATCTTGTCGCACAGTCCCTGATTGAGTGATCTGTCTCCAGTCGACGCCGATCTTATCCAGTCGACGCCGATCCCCTCAATCGACGCCGACCAGTCTCAATCGACGCCGATTCTACCGGATCGGCGCCGATTTATCTGCGAGATAGGTAAAGGATACGGAGTAACACAAATCCAAAGCATTTATTTCATAGTTCCTATTTTCTTGTACTTTTTTGTCTCTTTGTTTAGATTCTGTCTTATTACTGCAATCAGAAAATCTAGTCTTTATTTACATCTTTTATCATGTATGCTTCTTTTCTTAATTGAAAACGTGGACTGACATCCGCCGAGGAAGCTTATCGCTTCTCGGACCCGCTTCTCGGGCAGTCCACTTAAATATCTTTTAACGTGGTTTTTTCGTCAAGCATCGGTGTTTTACAGGTTATTCGGATCTATTGTGCGAATTGCTCGTGTGCGCCCGTCTTATCTACATCGGCTTCCTCATCCGTCTACATCTTCATCAGGTATCAATTTCATTGAGGTTTTTCAGGGTTTTTGTGTTTAGTTTGGTGCATTAACTTGGACAGGTAACAAGCGCGAAATTCTTGATCTACAAGTTGGGCATACCACTTACCTTTCTAGCCTCTGCCAAACTTGGCGATTTAAAATGCAAGGACTGTTATTTACTCCCCATTAATAGTCTAGAAACCATCGTCATCATCTTACCACTTGCCACATAATCCCATAGGTCCCCCTTTAGGATTAGTAATAGTTTAGGTCACCATATTCATAGTTAGGTTTCCAACTTAGCTCTAGATCTTTAAAGTTCATGTTAGGTTAAATTACAACCTTATAGATTAAAACCCAAGTAGGATAGGACATTATGATATAGGTTAAAGCACAAACCTAAGTAATTCAGTAATTGGTCTTGAGTAAGTCTCGCCCCCTCAAGTTAAAGCCATCATAGTACGGGGCATTCTGTCCAAGGCTAAAATATTTTCCTTAATATCCTCGTAACCATCCTTCTACCGTCTTACGCTTTCTAGCGTTATAAGTTATATATATCTTGGGGATCCAATCTTACCATTGGCAGTATGATGCCTAGTAAGTATACTTGAAACCAGGTTCTTTAAAATTTACAACAAAACCCAGCTCGGTTCCACAATACATTTCTTTTGGAAATTCAATTAACAAGATGGCAATAAAGAAGGCTGAAGCATACCTTGGATCAATGGAATTGATCCAAGGTGTGTTATATATATATATATATATATAATTGCATCAAGTACAAAAGTAATTTTGTAGGTTCACAACTTTGTGAATCACAAGACATAATGACATTAGTCCCAAGTAAATAGAGTTACAGTATGCAAGAATTCAGAACAGTAATACTTACTCATTGCAAACATGATTTTCAAGGTCAAGGAATACACCTTCACATGGCAATTCTCATTCCCACATTTATAGCATCACAAATAGAAGTTATCATAGTAACCGCCATGATCAAGATGTTACAAAATTTAGGGTAACAATGGTTTACCTGTTGTGGGTGGCATTAGAACAGGGGGTTTAGCCAAATATTATTTGAGAAAATAAAATGCTTCTTGATGTTATAGTCCCCAGTGAAAACTGACATCTTTCTTGAGAAGATGCATAAATATGTGACACTTGTCTACAAGATGAGAGATTAAACTTCTAATTTCTTGGATATTTCCTTTCAAACTTTGCGGTTGTTGGATATTTGATGAAGGAGGCATTTGTGTTATAGTAGTAACCTTTGTTGGATCTACTTTTATTCCTCTCTAAGAAAAAATGAATCCTAATAGTTTTCCAGATAGCACATCGAAGACACATTTCTTTGGGTTTATGTGGACCTTATACTCCCTTAGACAATGAGGATGCATCATAAGATCTTTGGATGATTTTCCCAAGTCCTTTTTTTTCAATATGTCATCCACATAATCTTGCATGATATCATTGATCCTGTCATGTAAGATAATAGTAATTTCTCTTTTATAGGTAGCACTGCGCATTCTTGAGGCGAACGACATGACTTGGTAACAAAATGTCCCCATGGGGTGGTAGAATCCTTCTTATGTTGGTCTTCCTCAAAAGAATTATTTGGTTATATCCTGAAAATCCATCAATCGGTGATAGCATCTAGTAACTAGCTGTTGAATTGAAAATCATGTCGATGTTGAGAAGAGGGAATTCATCCTTAGGAAAAACTTTATTCATATCTCATAAATCGGTGGAAAAGTGAATACCAATAGGTTTCTTCCGCACCGGAACTACATTGGAAATACACTCTGAATAATCAATAGGCCTAATGAATCCTACTTCTAATAATCTTTCTAGCCCGCTTTGACTAACAAGGTGACATGAGGGTACATCTTTGAAGCTTTTGTTTTATCGGCTTGGTATTTGGGTGTACAAAAAGATTGTGAACCAATAATGAAATATCAATTCATGACATGTCTATGTAAAACCAAGCAAATATATTTGTAAATTATCTTACAAGAAACATGAAATTATTTTGTTGTTGGTGAGAGTGAAGTTCCCAACTTGACTATTCTAGGAAATTCCTCGTGTTGATATTGACATCTATTGTTTCCTCTACCAGTAGCTTTGACTCATCCTTTATGAATGTAGAATCGGGGGAGATTAAGATATTCTTCTACTAAAGGTGGCTCAAAGATATTTTCACCTTTAAGTGGTTCAATAGCTTTATCCATTGATTGTTCTTTTTGTTTGTCTAGAAGTGCGTCAAAGAGGTTTTCACTATAGGACTTGGAATTATTCTTTTTGCAAGTCTTTTCTGTAGAATTTTTCCCTTGCTTATTTTTTTTTCTTAAATGATTGCACAACTTAGCATCCTACCCAAAATATGTGCTTATATTGCACTAAGTGGAGAAGCCTTTCTTGTGGTCATTTATTGGAATATTGTCACGCATGCCAGGAACTCACCAATAAACTCGTCATTATAAAAGATATCGATTGATAGGGGATGTTTTTGGTCCCAATTCATGAGTGATGGGTAAATAACATTTAGTTTCTGAATGGAAAGAGGTATGATAGATGTTATAGTTAGAATAGCCACATCGTAAAACATGTTCATGGAGGAAAGGTCTTAGTAAATACTACACCAGGAATCTATTTCACTTTCAAATTAAAATAGACTATCTTCACATTCGAGAAAATGCATCCTCGACCTCTAAGGGTTGATGCCCATACAGCTGGATGCCAATACCATGCTTACCCATTTTACAACTAGGTATTGGAAGATCTTCGAGTGTAACTTGTTCGTTGCTATCATAACCATGTCATTTTTATCCCATAGTATGCATCATTCAATTGGGGATAACATACCTAGGTGATTGATAACATAGAGCCATTTCATCATCTTTAGGATGAGATATGTCTAAGCCTTTATTATAATAATAATCCACCATGAGTGAAAATGTCAAAAGGGAAATTTTCCTTGGATCTTTGAAACTTGTAACACGACCTACCATGAGCTTTGGTTGATAGGAAAAATTGCACGTACTAGGAGGGCTGCCGAAGACCATATTCTCCATAATCATTCACTCTAACCTTCATCTCCCACATGGATAAAGAAGAGTTTGATGTAGAAGCACCATTTTCATTGTGATATAAGGTATCTAGATCCACTCGTGAAGCAAGGTCCTTTGATTAAACTGGAACAACTATCTCTGTAGAAGGACATTCTTAAATGGTAGGGAAATAGCCTGAAAATTATCTACAATGACAAAAGCGTTGGTGATCTCCTAAATAGTGAGAATTTTCCCTTCATGATTTATATTTAAGAAATGATGATATGTTGAACGCATTTACGACTTGCATGACATGAATCCATGGGGACCAAGAAATATGTTATAAGGGAGCTCCAATTCCAAGACACGAGAACTTCGTGTCTTGATTGATAAGACCTACTTCCACTGAGAAAGTGATCATACCAGATGAATATCATTCTATGTTGTCATATGCCTTTATGGTGATGACCTTTGTCTCTAAATCAGCTTCATTACACCCTAGTTTCCAAACTAGCTTTAGAGTAAAAATGTTTAAACCCGATCCAATGTCCACAAGAACTCTTTTTACCTTATTTCATTTGATTATGACTTCAATATGTAAGGGTAAGCAATGAGACGCATTTTCTTTGCGATTTTTGTTGGACTATATTTTATATGCTCTATAAGAAAAATGTGTGCTACCATTTTTCTTGCAAGTGTGTTAGGTCGATATCAATAGACACTCCTAAACCCTGTAGTGTCTATTAGTGCAAAATTACAGCACCCACGGACGTTGATTAGATTTCTAGGTTGATCACTCTTGCATCCAAAGTGTAATTGCACGACATGGAAACCTCTCTCCAAGTGTGGGACTTGTGGGCGAGAGAGGAATCTCTAGATTAGAGGCTGGTTCCTCAAACTCCTCTGATTTAGATCTATATTTTGCAAAGCTACAGAGGTCTAGATCCTAATCCTATTCTAACTTGCAAGGAGACAGGGGTAGAAGTGCAAAAAATTGAAACTAACTAAAGATGGTGATGCACCAAAAAGGAGTGGTGAAACATATTAGTCATTCAAATAGACACAGACCAAGGTTCACAACATAAAAACATACAGATTTGATAATGTATAATTTAGCATCTGAAATCAAGCAAATAATACAAATAGAGGATTGAAACCCATTCACAGAGCTTGCATTATCAATTTAATATCAAAATACGCATTACACCCTCAGAGAGGTAAAGAAAAGTGTTACAATCCTTGGAGAGGTCTGATACTTCATCAATCCCTTGAAAGAGGTGAAAGGAGAAGTCTGCTATGCCCAAAAATGTTCCTTCCTTTGAAATGAGCCTAAAACTGGCTTTTAAAATGCAAGGGTCGAACCCGGGAACAGGAAACATACAAAGGCATGGGAGCCCATTCTTTCTTGATTGTAGGTGTATTAAAACGGCATGGAGGACCCTAAAAACCCATACCCTGTCATTTTGACCGGATTACAGGAGAATACAACCCATTCATTGGCGCATTCAAACCATTTGGAATGTCATTTCTGGCCATGAACACGCGTCAGAGCCGTTTCTTGATTTTCTTCCTCCAGACTGCTCCAAAACGAAAGATTAATCCCAGAATCGTGTAGATAATTTTACCATCTTTCCGTTGATATAAAGAACGTGCAAATCTGAGCTCTGGATCGAAAGTTATGGCGATTTGAAGATCTAGGGCACAAAACAGGTGACAGCGTGTTTTGAAACCTTTCCGCGCTCGCCACTGGACGACACGTGGCACGTGCTTGATTAGACGATAAATTCTCTCTCCTTCATCTTTCACGGGCTTTCATTTTGAAATTCACTTGTGGGGCCCTTAAGCTGGACACGTGGTGCTATTTCATTGGTTCTCGGCCTGCTTTGGCGCGCGCCCTTCGCGTCTTTTGTCCCGTTTGTCCCATTTTCTTAGTGCTCCTTGTGCTGATTTCGGCCGAACCAACCAGTTCGCTTCCATTTGTCCGGATGTCCCAATTGCCTTGACTTGTTTTGACCTCTTTTGCCGGTTCGGCGGTTCGCGCCTTTTCGATCCGCTTGTCCCGAATCGTCCCCTCTCGTGATTAGTCGATTTTCTCTCGGTCGAACCGGCATTTCGCGCCCGCCGCGTACTTTCGTCCCATTTGTCCCATTTTCTTTTGGACTGCCTGTGCTCATTTCGGCCGATCCGGCCGGTTCGGGCCTTTTGTCCCAAACGTCCCGAGCAACACTTAGCCAATTTTTCTTCCTCTTTCGGCCGGATCGGCTTTTCGCGCCCGCCGCGTACTTCTGGCCCGATTGTCCCAAATGCAATTTGGGCCACCTAGAGGCTTTTCGGCCGATCCGCGCCTTTTTGTCCCACTTGTCCCAAATGCTACCTTGAGCAGGACTTAGCCAATTTTCACACTTTTTCCTGGATCAACCTATTTGCCTTTCTGCAACCTTTTTTTGCATTTTCTCAGAGCTTGCTCCCTGTTTCTTGGCTAGGGAGTTAGAAAAATATTTGAAGGGGCCTAGAAACCTGATTTTCTCTCGAATCAATCAATTTGCCCTGGGATTTGAATCTTCGATGCATGTTATCAAAATTTACCCCAGGGGGTGAATTTTGGATAACAATTTGGCGACTCAAGCAGGATCATTTTCCCGCTAGATGGAAAGACCCGGTTGCACTGAAGCAATCCATTGGGCATGGAGTCATCAAATATTCTCGCTAGAATCCAAACTGACTCAGAATGTGCAAGGAGAAAGATGGAATGTGACCTGATGAAAGCAAAGACATGCTAAACATCTCCATGGACAGCAAGTTGTGCCAAGGCACTTAGGGAAAACAAAACTAACCTACAGCAAAACAATGTGCACAAGCACTTGGAGGAAAGAAAATCTAATCTAGTATTTACAGATGTAGTGAACCTCCCTCTAGAAGCAACGCTTGAGATAGATTCCATTTACTGGAATCTGCAGTTCTTCACCATCCAATGAGGCCAATTGGAAAGCATTGTTGTTCTTGCACTTTGTGACCATGTATGGGCCACTCCAAATGGCATCAAATTTTGAATGCCTTCCTGGTTTTGCTCTGTCCACATCCCATTTCAATACTAGATCTCCTACTTGAAAAGATCTATCTTTGGCCTTCCTATCAAAGGTCTTCTTGATCAAAGCCTGATCCTTTTCCATTGCTTGGAATGCCTGATCTCTGATTTCTTGCAGCTCCATCAATTCTGCATATCTCACCTCCATGGGTCCAAACTCTAGCAATTCCAGTTGTTTCATGAGTTCCAACATTGGCAACTCAAGTGACAGGGGCAAGATTGCCTCTCTTAAAGTAGACAAGCCTAAATGGAGAGTTACCTGTGGATCTTTTGGGAGTTATCCTATCAGCCCATAAGGCTGATTTCAGTTTGGTATGCCAAGCCTTCTGATTCTCATCAAGAGTCCTCCTAATGATCCTCAGCAAGTTTTTGTTTGTAGACTCGGCCTGGCCATTACCTTGAGGGTAATAGTTTGATGAAGTGCTCAGGTAAATCCCGTTCTTGACAGCCCACTCAGTCACTTTAGATCCAATGAATGCTAATGCATTATCAGAGACTATTGTAGCAGGTACACCAAATCTGGTAGTTATCCCCTCGTAAAAGTCCAAGATGCTAGACTCATTCGCCTCTTTGAGTGCTATTGCTTCTGTCCATCTGGTGAAGTAGTCTGTGGCTGTCAAAATCCATTTGTGCCCTTGGCTCGAATTGGGATTGATGACTCCAATGAAGTCCAAACCCCACTGCATGAATGGCTGATCTACTGTAATTGGATGCAATGGAAGGGCAGCGAGTCTCTCTTTTCCTGTGAAGAATGCACAATTCTTACACCTCTTGATCCATGCATAGCAATCACTGAAGATTTTAGGCCAATAATAACCAGCCTTCATGATTTTTAGAGCTGTCACTCTTGGTGCAAAATGGCCACCAGCTGGTCCATTATGAAATTCTTCCAACACCCTTTGAATCTGACCTGTGTTAATGCATCTCAGCAGCACTCCATTCACGTCCTTCTTGAACAAAACTCCATCAATGATGGTATATGGAATTTCCTGCAACCTGAAGTATCTTCTTTTTGCTTTGCTCATTTCTAGAGGGCACATGCCCGTCTGTAGGAAATGTATCATATTTTGAGTCCAACAGGGAGTGGACACATCATCATTTTCCTGTTTTTGATTATCTTGTAATAGCAGGACAGCGTCTTCTTCATCTTCTGGGTTGTCTGGTTGTTTGGAAGCGAGCTTCTCACACAAACCTTTGCCTCTTACCAGCTTGGTGATCTTGATCTCAATGTCATAATCCATGACACGGGTGATCCAACCTGCCCTTTTCTCATTCAAATCCTTGTTGAGGAGGAAATCCTTAACCCCAGCATGTGAGACCAGCAACTGTATCTTGTTGTTTGAGACTAAATGCTTGAATTTATTCAAGCTTCGATTCACTAAGCACATGCTTTTCAATAAAAGAGTATTGGTATAGCAGCAGATTTACACAGTACGAACACAGAATAATTATTTAATTCTCTATATGAATTACAAAGTATGGAGTGCTATTAAATAGCCATCCAAATAGGAAAACCAACTTCCTATAAAGTAGGAAGTATAAACAATATACAGCCCGTATTAATATATTGTTACACATTTGTTATAACAATATATATTAAACTAACCATGTGAATACTAATTCCTAACATTCCCCCCCTTAGTGTTTACATGGTAGAAAAACATCCACACACTCCTCTGCAGTATGCTCACCCCTGTGGCATGTCCAAATCTGTGACTCATGACCTTGATCCAAAAGAAAGGCTCTCTCCTTCCATGGTTTTAAACAGGCTTACCACAAACCTTGAAGTGACAGGAACCTCATCAACTGTCGACCTCGTGTGGTTTTCTGGATCCTCCCACAAACCCTTTCAAGATCCATGAACTGACTTACTCTGGTGCTACTGTTCACCACTATGCTTATACATCAGGGAATTATGTAGGAAACACAACATGCATATCTCAAAACTGCAGAATAGAAGAAATACTGAAAAGATTTCACATTACTTCCTATAAGAATCGTAATGTTCTTAATTGTAGTCTCTGTCTTTGATCGCTGCCACTCGATCTTGAACAACATAGAAAACTGCCACTGCCACTGGAAGCTTTCCTTGACTAAGTCATTTTGGGTACAGAATGGGAATGGAACATTGGTATGTATTCCCCCCCACAATGTGAAATTCCACTCATATAGATACTGAGAAGCAAACTGCATCGAAGAACATACTCTGAATGGATCTTGCTAGTTAGGTCTTCACTTTGCACATGGTCACCGATGCTAGTGAGCATATTCTTCTAGTGACCATCTTCCAACGAAGTACGGCGGTTAGAGGACCAAGTCGATCGGAGGATCACCGGCAGGTCATCTCGCACTCCAACACAACTTTCTTTCCAACATCCATCAAATACCACACAAAACAGGAACTCGCAAACCAAGCACACTGAGAAAACGGAAACCACACTGAAAATCAAATACTCACACTGCACACCTGTGCCACCAAATCATTCTGTGCGGCCCCATCGTTGGTGACTGACGAGAGGTCGCTGTTTGACCTCCAGCCTCCGATGCCTCCTTCCTCCATTTTCATGCTGCTAACTCAGCTGGATTTGATCATGGAGCTCAAAAATACCTTCAATAATTTGGACGTCGCGTACAAGCGAAAATGCGTCCAAAATTGAAATGCGGGCAAATTTTTTTATTTTTCGGACTTAATACAATGACACAATGACTAATGCAAAAATTCCTAAAATCACCTATTTGACATTGACTACCTATATTCACCTAACACAATTTTAACAATGTTGACAATACAACTTTTGACTAAGACTAGAGGACTTGACTGGAAATACAATATATAAACTTGACAATAAATTTGACTATAAATTTTTAACTTAACACACAAAACAAAAAATTCTATTGACGAATAATGGTCCACCATATAGTAAAACTTCACCGTGGTACAAATATAAAATAAGACTGCAAGACTTTGAACTTGAGAAAGACCTAACAAATTTAGACTTTGTTTTCTTGACACGACTAGATTGGACTGACAACGGTGATTGAGCTAATAACTCACAAACTCATATATGCAAATAAACCTTGTCTTGATGGGCATAAATATATAGCTGACGCACTTGAAGGCAGAATCAAAGAAGGAATACCACGATCCACGTAACTATACGAGTCTATCAAAGACTCTTATCCCCTCCAATAACATGTCTCCACACGGCCATGGCAGAATAATGGAGGATCCGTGTCTGGCAGGATTAGCGAGATTTGAGAGGATTGAGAAATCTCTCTATCAAAACATGATATGCCTCTGATGCAGAGGAGATCACAATTGATCAGAACGATGGTGCACAGATTAGGACTGTACCAAAATCAAGGAAGAACTTGGGACGTGTTGATACAAAGAATATCGCCTCCAAAATCATGCATGGATCAGATAACGGTTTTGAGAAGTGATTGAAGTGGATGTGTGGACGGTGGACGACATGGTACACAACAGATATACGTAGAATTTCGAATCAAGTCTCTGCAGGCTTTAATAGCGCTGAGATTAACATGTTCTCGCAGTGTTCCAATACTCTGTTGTCAACACTAAATTTTAGTTCTACAAGCACCTCGTTCAAATCCACGTGTAGAGGACGGGACTAACAATGTTTGAAATTCTTAGAAGGAATGAGAATAAGACCGATGTAAAGGATATACAGATCTGAATCTGTCAGATCCTAAATGTACTGTCAATCAAGGCACCTCTAATGCCAAACCATCGAGCTTTCTTGCACGCAGTAAAACAAATCAAACGCACAGCTGGGAATTCGAATCTTTGAGATAAATGCTATCTCAAATCAAATGCTTAAACTTCACTGAAGAAATTAAAGACCAATCCTTTGTCGATCTGCACTATATCGAGTCTCCAACACACAGAATAAAAAATGAACTAAACTTATTCTAAAAAATCATTATGCTAAATTGACATAATAATTTTCTACATATCTCAAGAAAATTGCAAACACTGCAATTTCCCCTATCAATTCACTCATCCATGAATCACTCGATACCAAATATTGGTATAGCAGCAGATTTACACAGTACGAACACAGAATAATTATTTAATTCTCTATATGAATTACAAAGTATGGAGTGCTATTAAATAGCCATCCAAATAGGAAAACCAACTTCCTATAAAGTAGGAAGTATAAACAATATACAGCCGTATTAATATATTGTTACACATTTGTTATAACAATATATATAAAACTAACCATGTGAATACTAATTCCTAACAAAGAGTACCTCATTTCGCAGTCACCTAGGCTCTGGCTGAAGAAGGCAATCGGCTGCTCATCATTATCTTTGTTCTGCTGTACCAGAATGGCAGAAATAGTGTCATCACCTCCAAATGCATAGAGGATGAAATCCTTGGAAAAGTCTGGGTTGATGAGAGTGGGTGCCTGGGAGATGGCTTCTTTGATTGCTTCAAAAATATCCTTGCCTTCTGTCGTCCATTTGAAAGCCATGCTTTTTCTTAACATTTTAGTGATGGGCTTGACAAGGGCTGCAAAATTTGGGACAAACCTCCGAACAAAGTTTATCCTTCCCAGGAAACTCTGAAGGGCTTTCTTGTGACTTGGAAATGGTAGAGCTCTTATGGCTTCAACCCTCTCTGGATCAATTGCTAATCCTTCCTTGGAGACAATATGGCCAAGGAGCTTCCCTTCATGTGCAAGAAAGATGCACTTCTTAGGATTCAAATACACACTTGAACTTTCTACACCTCTCGAAACACTTGCTCGAGGTGAAAGAGATGGTCTCGGCATTCTTTGAAAAGACATAATATATCGTCTAGGTATATCAGCACTATCTTGTTGATCAAGCCTTTGAATGCCATATCCATAGCTCGCTGGAATGTTGCTCCGGCGTTCGACAGTCCAAATGGCATCTTCTTGTAAGCATATGTGCCCTATTTGGTTGTGAAGGCTGTCTTGAACTAGTCTTCCTCCTTTACCATAATCGATTGAAGCACGAGTAACCATCCAGTGAGTGAAAACCTTTACGAACCAGCTACAACTTGCAATATTTGCTCCATGGAGGGAGTGGATAATGGTCCTGAGAGAGGCTCTATTCAAATCTTTGAAGTCAACACATAGCCTGATCTCTCCACTTTTCTTTCTGACTAGAATTAAGTTGGCAACCCAACTAGAATGCTTGATTGGGAATATAATTACTGACTCAATCAGCTTGTCCAATTCTTTCCTCATGAGAGGCTCCATGTGTGGATTGACTGGTCTCTGTTTCAAGCGCCGCTGACAGATTAGTATTTGGATCCAACTCGATTGTATGCTGAGCTAAGTTGGGATTGAACCCTTTCAAGTCTTCATAACTCCAAGCAAACACGTTAGGGAATTCTTGACATAGCTGTATGAACTCATACCTTTCCTGCTCAGTTGTCATCTTTCCAATTTGCAATGGCTTGTTCTCTTTTACCAAGATGGATACCGAATCTTCTCTCTTGACCTGAATGTTTGCTTTCTCCTTTCTAAACTGATCATTGGGGTTAAAAATGGACTCCAAAGTGATAAGTCCCTTGGGCAGCTTGTCAGTTCTCAATTTGTATTACTGGTCACCATATTCTTTGTTCCAACTTCTCTTGATTCTTAGCCGAGAACTCACTTCTTCTTACAAGAAATGGATGATTTGCAGATCATTCTCAAATACTTGCCAACTGACATCGTTATCCAGCACTGAAGGCCTCACAATCACGTGGATGTTTGGCTGTACCTTGTCTTGTTGAATGTTTTCTATAATGTCAAAGGCTGCCCCTACTGCTGCAAGCCTGTCAGCAGCTTGATTCTCTTTCCTAGGGATGGATTTGATGCCAAAGCCCTCAAAATCTTCCATGAGGTCCCATACCCTGTTCTTGTAGCACCTGAGTAGATCATTTTTGGCGGCATGCTGTCCCTTGACCTGATTTACAATCAGCTCACTGTCCCCAAAAACTTGCAAGTTCTTTATTTTTTTCTTTATTGCCCAATGCATCCCTTGCACCAAGGCTTCATATTCAGCAGTGTTATTGGAGCATGCAAATTGAAATCTAAAAGCTGAATAATACTTTACTCCTTGAGGTGAAATAAGCACGGCTCCACCTCCTGCGCCTTGTCTACTCCTTGATCCATCAAAAAACAGTTGCCATACCTCGTTGTCATCCTTGTGGTTTGGCTTGGTGATGCTAGGAATAGGTTGACTTTCTTCGTGTATACAATAGACCCCTAGCTCAGATTCTTCTACTTCTTGATAAGGATCAAAAGCATGCACCTTGCTTGCCCATTCATCAAGAGTCAAATCTGGGATACTTCCAACCTTAGTGTCGGCTTCATCAGTGCCAAGGTGATCTTCTTGATCAAATGCTGAGCAATTGGTATTAATATGACTTGGAGTATAGGGCTCAATGTGGAAGTCTGCAATAGGTTCTGACCTAATTGTAGCCTTAGTTCCATACCTCATTCTGAATAGCATGTGTGACCAATCAGCGGACAAATATCCCCCAATCTTGGCAGTAAAGTCCCTTGACAAGCAAAGGGCAAAGAGTGGTGGAAGGTCTATGACTGATATATCTTGTAAGACAACAACATTTGGACATGCATGCAAGGTAAGACTCAAATTTCTAATCACTCCAACTGTTGCTATTGTTGTCCCATCCAGCTGCACTACTCCCTTAGATGTTATTTCATACTGGAGCCCTAACTGATCAGCTATCTGTTTAGGCATTACTGAGCTACTTGCCCCGGAGTCTATCATGCAATTATGCACTAGCTGATTTCCAATTATTAACGAAACATAGAAAGGGGAGGCTTGACATTCTACCTTGTTGTGCTCCATGTTTTCCTTGAGGTGGGCAGCATTTGTGAGTACCTTCTCCTACATTTGGATCTGCTGATTCAAGTTGGCCAATCCTTTATGGCAGCTTGCAGTAGATTTCTTTGGCTTGGGATGGATAGGGATTCCACATAGATATATTGACGTTTTTTTCTTCTTCATCCGATCAATGATATCTTGAATGGTGATGAAGGATCTCTCTGCTGTCCCTTGGTTTGCACATTCGCTCCTTGTATGTGGGCAGCTTGGTGGCATTTGAGTTGGCCTAGGGAGGCTGTTCTTGGCTGCCCTTGTGCATTTGAAGCTCGGGTTTTGCTTGCCAATCATTTGTGGAGAGTGTGGAAGGTTGTGGATTGGGGGGGCTAATGGCATTCTTCACCCAAATTTCTCCTTTTTGACCTTGTGTTGGCAGCAACACCCCGAGAAACTACCTGATTCATGCCACGAAATCCTCGCTTGACAATTTGCCAATGTGGTTTTCGTTGGCGGTCCTTCTTGTTGTTGGCTGTTTTCTTGACTACTCTCACCCTCGACACAAAGACTTGTTACCATTAAAGCTTGGGTCAAAGCACCATTGAAGCACATGGATTGATTATGAAGCTCATTACATGGAAAACACCAATCATACTCCTGGGCAGTGTTGTTTTGTGCTGGTACTAATGCCTTAGAGGCAGATATGGCATTTGGATTATAGGGCTGGAATGGTCTATTGGCAGGAGGCCTTGTTTGATTCATATTTGCAGCTGGATTGGGTGGCCTTTGAGGCTGATATGGCTGCCTATTAGGTTGAGCTTGAGGCTGATACAAAGGTCTAAAACCTTGAGTTTGCTGTCTCTTGAGTGTGACCAGCTCATTACCTAAATTTTGCAGTTGCTTCATGACTTCTTGAAGCTCATTTGGGGCACTTGGAGATGAAGTGGAAGCTTCATTTGAACTCTGATTTCTAGGAGTGGGAAAAGGAGCTAAGACAGGTGCTTGACTAGTACTTAGGCTCTCTAAACTTGGATATAATGGGATTGGAGGCCTAGGAGCTAGCTTGTCACCTTGAATCAGACAATTTTCAGCTCTAATGGCAATATTATAAGCAGCAGGATAGTTGTGCCTCCCATAGATTGAATCAACATAGAAATATCGAATTTAAAGCTTTAAGGTAATACGAGAAAAGCACCTTCATTGTTTGCATTTGCCCGACTCACATGGAATTCTATCCCAAGACCTTTGAAATATGAAGTTGAAGTCGGTCATTGCTGATTGGAAGCTCTCTTGATAGTTGTCGGCTGCTCCAAAAGAGACAAGTTGTCTCCCTTCTCTCCAAATTGATTATGAAGTGTAATACATAGTTGATTCTAGTTTGTGATAGAGCCGACCTTCAAGGCTCCCGAACCATGCAATGCTTTCCCCTTGAATGAAGACGCCCAAAGAATTTGTGACTACTTGCATCTCATTAATCTCATGGATTGCACAAATGTTAGCAATGTCCTTGACATGATCACCAGGTGGTCCGATTTTCTCTAGTAAAGTATGGAATGTTCTTGGTCACGCAACTGGGATTGGATTTTGTGCATTGAGAGCAAGTGGGTGCTTTGCTGTGAAGTTGACATAGGGGTTCACCTTTGGTTGCGCCATTCTAAGTGGTCTTAAAACCCAGATATCTTGAAAGAAAGGACGCTCGGGTGGAGGAGTTGAGAGAGTTCTGCTTGGTGGAGATGGAGACCTTTGAATCCTTCTTCCTCTTTGCCTTCTTCTTGGAGATAGTTGCAGGTATTCAAACAGCACTTCCTCTTCTCCAGCTCTTGACCTTGTGATTCTTCTCATAAGCTTTTAGGCCTGACTGCTGAAACCAGTTGATTCTTCCCCTTGGAGTCGCCAGATATGCAAATAATAGCTCTTTTCAAGCAAGAAAATTGCAGCAGATGCACATCAACCTTGCTGCAATAAAAATGAGACCTCTCTGGTCCCACCGGGCGTGCCAAAACTGTTAGTGCAAAATCACAGCACCCACAGGCCGATCGATTTCTAGGTTGATCACTCTTGCATCCAGTGTAATTGCACGACATGGAAACCTCTCTCCAAGTGTGGGACTTGTGGCGAGAGAGGAATCTCCAGATTAGAGGTGGTTCCTCAAACTCCTTTTGGTGCATCACCATCTTTAGTTAGTTTCAATTTTTGCACTTCTACCCCTGTCTCCTTGCAAGTTAGAATAGGATTAGGATCTAGACCTCTGTAGCTTTGCAAAATATAGATCTAAATCAGAGGAGTTTGAGGAACCAGCCTCTAATCTGGAGATTCCTCTCTCAATTTCACAAGTCCCACACTTGGAGAGAGGTTTCCATGTCGTGCAATTACACTGGATGCAAGAGTGATCAACCTAGAAATCTGATCGGCGTCGTGGGGTCTTTGTAATTTTTGCACTAAAGTGTCTTACAAAGGATGTATTTATGAGCATTCGAAATTTGGAGAATCTCTAAGATTGAAATATTAGCCTTGGTTTTCGTAATTGTTCTAACACGTCATAATTAATTTCTTGAGGAGTAGGGGGATTTTCTCAAATAATAAGGTGATCTCATCACATTTCCACTGGTGCACTCCCTTGATTTAATCTTCATGGTGTCTATATGATCAATAGGTGGATTGACGAAACCTATTAAGGCATCAAAATGGTTTGTCTTTGATACATAATTAGTACTCTTATTTTGAGACGATTTGTCCCACGATCGAATTTTTCATTCCTTTGTTTTGTTTTGGGAAATTTTATTTAAAGATCCCCATGTTTACATTGGGATATTTGTTAAGGGCAGAAAAATCCATTTCCACATTGTCACTTTGTCGATTAAATCATGAATATAGTGCTTTAATTTCAAACAGTGATTAGTCTTATGACCTTTGATGCGATGAAATACACAATATTGTTTTTCCGTAAACCATGATGGCTTAGGTGTGTCATCCCCATAAGTTGTAGTTTCAGGATATCTAACCATATTAACCACCTCTAACTACTTTAATATTGATTACATAGAGTCCGATATAGGGTGAAGTTACTATGTTTATACTCTGTAGATGAAGTTCCATTTGCAAGTTTCAAGGAGCATGGTTTTGAATTACTTTCACTCATTTAGAGTTTACTATTCAATCACCTATGATGTTTTTTTATTATTGGGAACAAACTTTTTCTTGTCACTAGGTTAGGAATCATTGTAATCATGGTCATGCGAAAGGGGTTTTAAGGTCCCTCTATCTAACAACGCTTTCTATATTTGACTACCCTTTTCTATCACCTCTTCAAACATGTTACCACAATTCATTTACAAGTGGAATGTAATTTTAGGGTTGAGGTTGGGTACAAATATAATGATAAGATGTTTCTCTTGTATGAGAAAGGGAAACAACTAGTTATCTCTCGTCATCATTTTCATAAACTAAAAAAATATCATTATTCGATGCTTTTCATTACATAAATCTAACATGGTAATATCATTTTCTATATTAAATGAAAATTGACGTACAAAGTGTTTGTAGAGTTCTTTCCATGTAGATATAGATCCCTTAGGGATGTGTAAAAACCATTCTAACTCCGGACCTCCTAAACTTTGTGCGAAGAGGAGAATGAGATAGTTATAGCTATATGCGACCTCTTGACATGCCATATAAAATTCCTTAATATTGTCTCTAGGTTCACCCTTTCCCTTGTATTTTTCAAACTCAAGATAGTCAAAATGATGTAGAAAAGGTACTTGTAACATCGCTCTATCAAAAGGATATGGGCATAACTCTTCAAATTGGTACTTTTTCTATTGCCTATTTTTCCTTATTATAAAGTTATAAGGCAATTTTTCATGGTTTACCCTTCTTGATTGAAGAGTTGGTCTTGTGTGGGTGGTGTGGACTGTACAAATGGTAAAATCTAGGTCTAAACCGACCTTTATTTTCCACATAAAATTCCTCATAAGGTTCTCTACGTGCCACTCGAAGAAGAGATTCAAGTATTGAATTTGTGGTACGAAGATTTTGGTTTAGATTTTGGTATATCTTGTTTTAAATGTTTCGATTGTTCCTTGTTTACATGCAAAGACAAACTAGCTAATTGGTGATTGAGAGCTTGTACTTGTTTCTCTAAAGTTACTTCTGAATGGGTAATTCTTTACGATTTCATAAGGAGGAGGTTTCTCCCTGGTGAGCATGCTCTACATGGTCCTAACAATGAACTCTAACATTAGGTATATGATAGTCTCCATAGTTTTCTAAAGGCATCTCCTCAACATTTTTTCATCCATAAATAGAGGCATGACATGGATTTAACATATCGTTAATATTCTGTTAAGGATATCCTACTTCATCTTCTCCACGAGCCATACTATAAATGAGAGAAGGGTCAACCATAGAGGGTAACCTATCTCATAGCTCTATTACACGTATTAGCACCTCACGTTTGTTTTTTTATATATAATCGTCCAAGTGGGTGGGATTCAACTCAATATTCACTCTAGGAGAATTGTCCTCACCACCGCTATGATCAACAATGGCATTGTCTTCTAAAAGTGGGTTTAACATCTCTTCTCCAAAGGGACATGCCCCCATTTTTGATGCCATATTCTTATGGTAGGATGCATAACACGAAATGTTTTACTAAGGTTGACTAAAATTGACCATAGGTAAATTTCCATAGCGTAATGACATCAAGTCGTCACAAATAATGTGGAATATCAAATGGTCATGAATCCAAAGGTCAATATGAACCCAAGGATATCAAAGAATAAATAATAACATAGACTAACGTAATATATGACAAGAAGTATCTAAGATAAGACAATGAAGTACAAGACTCAAATCCATTCACAAAATTTTTTTACTCCCTATGTTTTTCCAAGATGGGCTCAAAGAAAATTGTGACAACACAATATTACCACTTAGGCAAAGTTTAAAATAAAAAATACCTAAATGCTAAGAAAGTGTTGATGTGACCCTCCAACAAGGTATACTAAAAACAAATTTTAGACACCAACAAAGTATAAGTCTTTGAAAATGGAAGTTACAAAAGTGAGCAATATAACAACACTATTTGGACACATTAATCAAGCTTTGCAAGAAAGAAATATTTTAGTATCAAAATGGTGTTATCGCAATGTGAACAACATAACCTCAATACTCACAAAAAATTAAGGAAATGTTAGGATTAAAAATAATCCTAAGTATATCAAGAAGTTACTATGTGTGTGAGCAAGCGTAATAATATAATTTAGAGACTTAGACCAAGTTTCACAATGGAAACAAGACGTAAGTATCACAATTGTATGGCTATAATGTGGGAAGCATAACAACTAAAAGGAATTTGATGATGATATCACCTAAATAAAATGAAAATTAGTCTCAATATGGGTGTGAGACAAAGGGTGTACTAGAACATGAAGACGTACCATTGAAACTTTCAATACTTACCTTCCGGAACTACAACCTAGTCATGTGATTAGAATACAAAAGTGGTGGACATAATTATTTCTGGTGGTATCCCTATATGGTGTTCTTCTTTTGTCCCAAATGGGAAATAAGAAAACAAAGGTGTAGACCAAATGGTGATGAAACAAACTAAGTGTAACTTTGGAAGAGTTTTCTCTTGTTTTAGGACAAGTGAAAAACTAAGACAAAGTAACACGTCGTGGGTCTCGTGATAAATATAATGTAGTTTTAACTTAAATGGACTCTCTCCTTGTTTAAAGAACAAGTTTTCAACTCCAAACAAGTTTTCACTTTGTGAGAGTTGTATAGAACACGATGTTTAAGTAAAATTGGCTCCAAGCCACAAGCTTCCTAGTAGTTCTCTCTCTAGGTGTCACAAATTTCCTCAATGAGATCGGTTTGTTAAGAAATTCACACTGACTAGTCTTGGATTATCCCAGATTTACTTTACCCACTTCAATAAAATGAGCAATAAATATGTTCAGCTATATTTCACTTTGGTGTCGCAATGGAGATAAGTTTGAGTCTTATCTTACTAAGGAAACTAATCATTTGGGTAATGGAGCACTTTCCCGTTTCGTTCACAAGGTTCCCTCTTGTGTGAACTACTTTAAGGTTCCTAGGAGCATCCCTATTTTTATCTTAAGGATTATGCTAAAGGGTTTTATCCTAGTTTAAATTAGACGAACCATAGCTCTTAACCGAAACCTGCAATACAATGTTTTGAAAAGTTGTTTGTTTTCTTATCTTTTGGATTAAGCAATTTCGTTTGGACCACCTTTGGCAACCGACAACACACGTGCATGTTAGAATTTGGTTTGAAGATAGTTATCCTTTCTATAGAAAGCATCAAGTCCTACACACCAATAGTTAGTAGTTATCCAAAAGATCTATAATATTATAAAAGAGGATAAAATGTTGTTTTTGGTTCTCAAGATCGTCCAAGGACATAAGAGAAGAGCATACACAACAAGTAACCCAACTAGATAAGAATGAAATACTTTGTAAATCAAATAACCACCACAATTATTTGTAAATTAAGGTTAATTCCCAATTAATCAAAGTGCTTTTTAGTGAAAAACTAAAGTTGTTTTTGATTCTTAAGATGACACTAGTGCAAGAGAAGAGCATACACAAGCTTTAGTTTTGGTAGTTTATCATATGAAAAGCTCTTAAAATAAAGGTACATGCCAAATGAAAGTTTATCTCTTAAAGTATAAAAATGAATAATGAAATTTCCCACTTACTTTAATGTTAGTAAAATAAGGTTTAAAGTTGTTTTTGATTCTCAAGATCACACAAGGTGCAAGAGAAGACCATACACAACCTTATTCCAAACTCATACAAATCATGAAAACAAAAATCATTCATCAAACCCTAAGAAAATGTGTTAGAAAACCTGCTCTAAATCAAAAATATGTAATAAAAGAAGCTAAAAACTTCAAAAAATGACATAAGTGCAAAGAAACAACAATTGAAACTTTGAAATTTGAACCAAAATTTACCTTAGAACTCTAGCGTGCCTCTTACCACAACAGTGCATCCCTAATAGCACCAACGCTTCTAACAACACCAGCTCGTCCTCAATAGTACGGTGCACCCCTATCAAAACCCACGGTCGATTAACATGAGTGCATCTAGGGAGATGTCATCGTGCACTTTAAAGCACCAAAGCATGACCTGAACACAAAAGTCAAAAATTCAATAGAACACGAGACGCGTCTAGAGTAGCATGAGTGTGGCTCTAAGAACGTGAGTGTGACCCGATGACACAAGTGCACCCCTTGAAACATAAGCATGGCTCTGAAGATGTGAGCGCACACCTTCCTGTAGGTGGTCAAAACACGGGTTTTGACAAGAAAAATTGGATAGAGCTCAAATCTTTGATATTTCGATGAAATTTTTCCAGCACTTTACCTCCTTAGATTCTCCAAAGAACATGAAAATAAATCATCTATTAATAATCTAGTTTAAAAACTATCAAATTGAAATTGATCTACGAAACTTGCAATTTACTCTAAAAAAGATTGAAACTAATCTAGAAAACTTCAAATTGAATGAATGTATTGGAGTAATCTTCCATCGGGCGTGCTAAATGATAACAGCCTAAAACTCTTGTAATATGACTAACTAGTAAAGGATAACACCATAATATCCTAGAGCCCAACTCAAACTTCAGAATGAAACATCAAGATCAAAGCTTAAAAGCATGGATTAATGGAAACTAAATTAAATTAAACATTCAATCTACAAACATCCTTACTATGTGAGATGATTACTTAACATAGACCAAATTAGATCTAAGGGAAATCAAAATATGTTTGTTACTAATTCAAAAATGGTGAGAGGATCGCTCTAACAATGGCTACAGGCCATATTAGATATCCATGTACTAATCAACATGAATATTGGATGCAAGGATTGAACAAAATAATCTAATAAGGAAGTAAGGCTCATATGTTTTATATGATTAATGTTATTAAAAACATGGTGTAAAGTATGAAGGTGGGTACATAGTCCTTTTTATAGTTTTCTATTTAAGGAAAACTTGCATCTTTGTGCATGTGGGACTAAAACGGATAAAGTGTATTAAGGTTTGATAATCATGATTAGTGAATTAACAAGAGTTTATTATGCAATGATCCTTAATTAACCACTTAGGGTCAATTAAGAGGATAAGATAAGCTTTTAAAGCCTTATGAGATTCTTTGGAGGGAAATGGGGTGTTTTTGAATAGTTGGAAGAAGGGTTTGCGAGAGTAATAAGGTTTATTCACCAAAACAAGGGTAAATAGGCATAATTAGCGAGTAATCACTAATCATTTTCTCGAAGAGGATTATGACTTATGATACGTCATAAATTGGCATCCTAAATGTGAAAGAGGTTAGATAATCAACATAGTGTCATTAATTAACCAAATTATGGTAAAATGTTAGTTAATTAGCGGAAATCACTAATTATAATGGAAATGGTAAGAATGAGATTAATTAGTGTGCTTTTAGCAATAAGATTGCAAAGTGGATTTTACGTTTCTACACATGTAGTGGGGTTTGGAATTCATTGGATTCATCAATCCGAACTTGAGCCAAGCTCACAAATGGATCCTAATAACAACAAATTATTTCACCAAGTAATGAGGCGGTAGCATTCAAAGAAGCAAATGAGCCTAAGCATCTTGGACTTCTATGATGAGATTGTTACAAGATTTGGTGTCCCAACCACAATCATATAAGATAATGCTCTAGCATTCCTTGTCACAAAGATCATTGAATGGGCTGTCAAAAATGAAATATATCTCATCAATTCATTTAACATTCTGCGACCAAGAACTTGTTGAGAATCATAAGAAGGAATCTAGATGAAAATCAGATGACATGGCATACCAAACTCAAATCAGCCTTATGTGATGATAGAATTACACCAAAAAGACAAGCGATGACTCTCCATACAATCTGGTCTATGGAAGAGAGGTAAGATTGCTTATATCACTTCAATTGCCATCATTGGTACTTCTCAAACAGTTGGAGTTAGATGAATTTGAGCCCATGGATGCTATGTATGCAGAACTCATGGAGTTGGAAGAGATTTGAGAGAATGCAATAAAAACCATGGATAAAGATCAAGCACTAATCAAGAGGAGCTTTGAAAAGAAAGCTAAAGCAATAACATTCCAAAAGCATACTTAGTGCTAATGTGGGATCCAGATTGGGAAAACCGAGAAAACATTCCAAATTTGATGTTAGATGGAGTGGTCCATATATGATCAAAGAGTGCAAAAGTAGAAATGATTTCGATGGCCAAGTTAGATGGTGAAGAACTGCAGATTCCAGTCAATGGAATCTATCTCAAACATTGCTACTAGAAGGAAGGTTTCTCACGCTTGTACATAGTATTAGGAATTTCAATTGCTCCAAGTTCTTATGCACATTATTTGATTGTTAATGTAGGTTTCAATTTCCCTAAGTTCCTTGGGCACATATTCTATTACTTCTAGTATTTTCCTGATGCATTTTGTCATGTTTCCAAAAGTGATAATTACATCAAGGAGCTTAGAGTTGCAAGCAATGGTTGTTACCCTTAAGAAAATTCAAATGTATAGCAGCTAAAATCGGGATAAGGAGTAGTTTTCATTTTTCTCATTTGCCTTGCTTCTTCAAATAAGCAGTTGAGCTTCTCATGCCCTTGTTAATCAAAATGTTATTTTTGGGCAGCATGTGGTGTGGTTATAGATGACAATGTTATGTGTTTGTAAAGGCTCATATAGTGTGTGAATGGTTCCATACCTTCAACAATGTCCCAAGAAATCTATTCAAGAAGGATAAAAATAGATTTTAATAGAGTTCCATGATGTCTAAAACAATCAATTGTTTTATGCAAAGCTCGCAACATGTTATCATGCCAAAAATCACCGGTTTTAGTGTGCTTCATACTTGGAAAGATCAGATTTTGGGAGGCCATTACAACAATTCATTTTTCATCCCATTAGATCAGATTTACAGAGGAATGAGATGAGAAAATAATTCAAGATCAAAGCAATATTCCACTCTCACAAATAAACTCCAGGATTTTCTCATTGAAGATGGAAAATGCAAGCAACGACATCCGACTTTAGTCTCATGCAACATTGTTTTAGTGGTCAGAGTGGGGTACAAAGTTTACAAATTCATATAAGTTTAAGGTCATTATAAGGACTTTGTGCCTAGATAAGTATGCAGTCACCGGCCATCAATCTAGTAGGAAGACATCCCCACGAGTCGCCAAATGGTTATTCATTTTCACCTCCCATGTGAAAATGGACAACAGGATGCCACACATTGAATCAATGCAAAAAAGAAGCTCACATTTCAATCCGGGGTGTGCATGTCAATTCCATTGTTTCAAGGCATCACAGTTTCTCTAAGGAGTTTGGAAGCCATAAGGATTTTTATTTTCCTCTTCTTGGTTTTTATCAAGTTTTAAGTCTTATTCAATTTTGGAGAAACAGGTGTTAGGGACCACTTACAAGCAAGATGGGAAAATGGATGAAATTCCCAGATAGCTTCAAGACTTTCATCCAACCCTTGGAACACCTGGAAAATCCAAAAATTCACAAAAATCCCTAGAAAATGTAAAAAAAAATGGTAAAAGATGTCCAAGATGGATTAAGGTGTACTGAGCCAAATAATAGCTTCTCAAGCTCACTATGTGCACATGGAGTCGAATTATAACAGGTGCTCATGCGAGCACACCTTCGGGAGGGCTGAGCCGGTCTAACGTAGAAATAGCAAAGTGAGCTCGGCTCGATGGAGTCACATGGTGCCGTTTGAGAGTCATTGTGAAGGCAACAAGCTACAAACGGGGAATGTCTACACAGTTTCAGAGCTCAAGACGAGTGCATTCATTGAAAGGATGAGCTATGTTACAAGTACAAGGTTGTACCAAGCTAGTTTTAGGAAGCCATGACATATGTGGCAAGATAATGTGGGCGGGTGACTGATGGAGCTCATTGAGATCATCCAAGTTAAATGTAGTGATTCTTCCTTTCTCGTGTCAGGGGAAAAGGTTGTTCGAAGAACTATGTTTTTCCATCCTTAGGCCAAGCCAATTAGGAACCCTGACATGTTATAGAGGACTAGGGCCAAGTCGAAATGCACAAAGGTTGAGTCAACCAGAACACTTAACAAAACAGAAAGGTTGCAGAGCACGGCTCAGAGGTTGCAGAGCACGGCTCAGACTATGGTGAGTAGGAGTCAAGCACTTAGGAAAATGAAGGAAAAAGATTTGGCTTGCCGAGGAAACTCAACAAGCCATTAGCAGGTTCATGGTGAGGCCATTTCAGTCAATGCAGGTATGAGCATCCTAGAAGGCGAAAATGCGTTTGGGACATGTGTGCGGAAAACTCCGAAGAAATCTGATCACAATGCAATGCGGAGGTGGAGCCAACTATGTCCCACGCGGGGTCAAACGGGTTCCCCAGAACCGATGCGGATCTACCAAGGTACTCGCAAACGACGATGCACCCAACAGTTTGATGCAGGGAACTCGATCGTGGGAGGCACGAGAAGCACGAGACGTGTGGGACATTGGGACCCACATCAGCATACTTGGCCGATGCGGAGATTTGTGGCACAAGCGGCACACGGGCTCAGCGTTGAGGAGTTTTCCATGAAACAGTTGAGCACGTAATACTTTGCAAAAATGGCAGTGTAGCGATCCTCGAGTTGGCCGCAGAGAATGAGGTGGTGCTCGGTGTGTAACGTGGAGAGCAGTGAGTTAGTAGTTAAATCGGTGGGCTCAGTGTGGGAAGTCCAATTGCACCGAGGTGGATGCCGACATGAACGCGTAGGCAACATGGACCTCGTCAGGGTAAAAATGTGGGGAATCTAATATACATAGGTGGTGGTCACTGACATATAAAGCAAGCCCGATGTGTAACATAGGGGTCAGGAAGGTAAGAAGGCAGCCAGCTCAGTGATTCATATGTCGAGCTGGACCTTAATTTAAAGATTTAAAACAATTCAACCTATCCCACATTTGCAAACGGTGGAATCAATGGGCCCCACATTTTTAAAATAATACCCAAGTTATTAAAATTATGCAAAAACATTAGAAGAGGATGGAAAATAAGCCACTTCCAACAACCCAAATTAATTCTCAGTCCCATAACAAAGAAGCCAAGCCTAGAAAGCCAAAATAGCTATTTGCAATCAATAGGCCATAGCTTTTGCATTTCTCACCGAATCGCGTAAAATTGGATTCATCGAGAATCATGGGTTCGATATATACTGAGACATAATTAAATAAAATGAAGGATTGATACAATTTTGGAGGTGAAATTTGCAGATAACGAGTTCATTTTGCAATAGAATCTCCCGATTGGTTGAAAGTTCAATAAATGAGCATGGACAACCATTTTCCTTCTGCTTCAAGTTATGGGGCACTATGGGATTGCTTTTGCATATCACATCATTATTTTCACCCACTTTCGGTACTTTGCAAGCAAGTGGAAGGGGAAATCTGATTTTTCAACGTTCTCTCTTTCTCTATAAATTTAAGTTCTCTCATTTGAATTTGATAGAGGGATTCTCACTTACCGAAACTCTACCAAAAGTTTTCTAGGAAAAATCTAATGTGTTGCAGGCCTACATTCTAGACATCTTGCATGATGATCTTGGCCTCTCCTTTTCATTTTTAATGAACTATGTATACTAATGGAGCAATAGACTTAAGTCTTTTGGATATTCTCTTTCTTTTATTTGTGTTCTTTTCTTTCTCTTACATATTCATTATTGTTGCAATTATATTGTGCCAATTTTATTGTCTTGCAAGTTTAATTATTGTTGTGATTTCATGGAGATGTTGGTTTGATGTTGTTTTTGACTGTGGTGATTGTTCCACCCTCTCTGCACTTCATTTTCTATCATTTCCACACATTCAAGAGATTCCCTACATCCCCTTTTGGTGCATCACCTCTTGTAGTTAGATTTCTTTCATTTTCATATTTTTTCTCTGTCCTGGTCCCTTGGAATTCATCGATTAGAAGTAGTTGTTATATTTATTTCCATTATAGGTAGTTGTTGCATTAGTTTAGGAAGAGGAACCATCCTTCTCTCGGAGGTCTATCTCAAACTGTATTAGGTACCAAAACTTGAGAGAACGTACCCATGTTACCTAGTCACACTTTGCTTTCCTTACACACACTCATAAACTAAGCAATCGAGGATGTTGTGATTTGGTGACAACATGAACCTCATATCAGAACTAGATAATTATCGAAGATATTCTAAAGAAACTAGTAAAGTGCTTCGATCCATACTATAAGAATTTAATTAAATGTAATTCATCTTCTAATGTGCATGGTAGTGGTACAAACCACCATCCGCCCCGCTCATTGAACTTGTATTCAAGTATCTTCTTCATCCAGTCCAACGATATTGGGAAATGGAAGAAAAAATTCTAGATCTTTATTATCCTCCTATTCGAGCTTAAAAAAATTTAAAAGTTTGGTCGATTTTAAGTTTTCCTTACTTCAATTTAATTTTTTTTTCCTTGGATTGTTCCAATCGACTCTGAGAATAAAATTATCAAAACCATAGGAATTCAGCTTATATATAGGTCTCCCGATTTTCCTCTCTATTGTGAAATTAACAAAACCAAGTCCCCTTTTAATGCATCTTCTAATCCATGACCAAAATTAAACATGTGATGTGTCCAAATGACTTGAAAAGATCAGAAAGATTGACATCCCTGACGGTCCTCGTAAAGACCGGTAACTCGAACATAATCCTAATTATTTCTACGGAACATGATTTCCTAGAGTAGTCCACATTGCCTCGATCATCGGGAGGTTCCCAATAGTGGAGATAACGACATCCCCGCTAGTGATGCTTCATCGCGTGAGGTGAATTCCTTCAAGGTCTTATCGCTTATTAAGGTGTCTACATGGTATGAGTGGGGAGAGATCCTTGTAAGCGCATTTCTATATGCAATGATTTCCTTTCTTACTACATATATGACAAACTATGAGCACCGCACTACCCTTGGAGTGAGAGACATTGGACAAGGCATCTCCACTAGACTTGTAATCATTGACCTTGGATCCCGATGGGTGGGGTTAGTCGAGTAGGGTTCCTATTTTATAACGATTTGAACTTGCACCTTTGGTGGCGCTCGAGAGTGATCTTCTTCCACTTTGTGGATGCGGATGGTAGTGGTGTGAACCACCTTCTGGCCCTACTC
This sequence comes from Taxus wallichiana var. yunnanensis, assembly GCA_018340775.1. Classification (NCBI taxonomy): domain Eukaryota; kingdom Viridiplantae; phylum Streptophyta; class Pinopsida; order Cupressales; family Taxaceae; genus Taxus; species Taxus wallichiana. The sequence continues at coordinate 466,800,194 of CM031234.1, forward strand.
ATTGAACTTGTATTGGACGATCTTCTTTGTCTAGCTGGATGATATTTAGGGGTGGAACAAGAAATTCTAGATCTTCATTATCCTCCTATTCTAGCTCCCCGTATCTCACTCTGTCGGATGCCATCACTGTTGTACCTAACTCAAGAAATGGGAAAAGTAGGGAAATCCTCATGCATCCGGAGTAATGCTTAAGGTTTTGCAGACACTTAAATCACCCTACAAATAAAAATAAACAAATGTCAGAATGAGAAAAAATGTCACAATGAATTTAAAAATTAAGATTTGATAGGTTTTCTTTAGTGAAAACAAATAAATCATTATATTAAACAAGACAAGTTAAAATAAAAGGAGACTCATTGCATTCAAATGAAACAAAACTAATCATATCAACACTAAAAACCCTAAAATACCTAAGGAAGAAATAAGTAAAATATTCCATAGAAAGAAGGAAAGATACCTATTTTTAAGTCTTCCTTACTTTAATTTTTTTAAGTTTACCTTGGAGGAGCCCATTTGACTCGAGAATAATATTATCATAACCATAGGCATTAAGCTTATTGATAGATCTTTGAGCATCCTCCCTGTTAACAAAATTAACAAAACCAAATCCCATGTTAATGTCTTTTGATCCATAGGTAGGAATACATGCACGATGTGTACAAACTACTTGAAAAGATCATGCAAATTGACATCCATCGTGGTCCTCGAAAAGACTGGTAACTCGAACAGAATTTTCATTGTTTCTATGGCTCATGTTGTCGCTAGAGTGGTCCATGCCACCCTTAAGACTGGTAGGCCCCAACATCAAAGGAATTTATTTTTCCAATAGAGGTGAGGCCCTTGACGGTCTTATCCATTGTTAAGGTGTATGTGGCACTGCAGGGGTGAGATCCTTGTAAGGGAATTTTAATGTTAATTTATTTCCCTTCTTGGTGCAAATGTGACAAACTATGAGCACAACACTTTCCTTAGAGTGAGACAAGGAAGATAGAACATCTCCTACGGACTTGGACTCATCAGCCTTGGATCGCGAGAGGCGGGGCCATTATAGTAGGGTTCTTCATTGGCAACGATGCCAAACTTGATCCACTCACGACACTTGAAAGTGCACTTGTTAAGGTGTGCTTAGGCCACTTTTGGATGTACATGGTAGTGGTGCGAACCACCTTCTGGTCCTACTCATTGAACTTGTATTCGATGATCTTCTTCTTCCATCTCGATGATATTTGATGGTGGCAGAAGAAATTATAGATCTTCATTATCCTCCTATTCAATCTCTCCACATCTCACTCTATTGGATTCCATCACTTTCATCCCCAAGTCTAGAAATGAGAAATGTCAGGAAATCCTCGTGCATCAAGAATAAATCTTAAGGGGTTACAGACACTCAAATATCCCTACAAATAAAAATAAACAAATGTCACCATGAGAAAAAATGTCAAAATGAAATTAAAAATTAAGATTTGATAGGTTTTCTATAGTGAAAACAAATAAATCATTATACTAAATGAGGCAAGTCAAAATAAAAGGATAATCGTTGCGTTCAAGTGAAACACAACTGATCCTATCAACACTAAAAACCCTACAAAACCTAAGGTGGAAATAAGTAAAAGACTCCATAGAAAGAAGGAAAGATGCCTACTTTTAAGTCTACCTTGATTTAATTTAAAAATAAAAAAATAATGCCTTGGAGTTTCCCATTCGACTCTGAGAATTAGATTATCATAACCATATACATTGAGATTATTGATACCTCTCTTAGTGTCCTCTCTATTGACAAAATTAATAAAACCAAATCCCTGTTAATCCATATTCCTATCCATGGGTAAGAAGACAAACGTGACGTGTAAAAATGACTTGAAAATGTTGTGTAGATTGACATCCTTCATGGTCCTTGGACAAACTTGTAACTTTTACATAATTTTCATTTTTTTTCGATGCATGATATGCCTAGAGTGGTCCATGCTGCCCCTACACCGCCCCTAAGACCGGTGTTCCCCCAAAAGTGGAGGAAGCGATGCTTCCACCAAAGGTGAGGCTCTCGATGGTATTGTCCATTTTTAAGGTTTTGTGGCACTATTGGGGGCGATATCCCGATAAAGACACTTTGATGTGTAGTGATCCCCTTCTCACTACGAGATACGAAAAACTATGACCACCTGCATCGATGATATCATTGCGGTGAGATAGGGAGGAAAAGGCATATGCGCTGGACTTGGACTCATCATCCTTGGATCCCGGTGAGGGAGGTCATTCTACTAGGGTTCCTAGTTGGAAGTGATGTTAAACTTGCGCCACTCATGGCATTCGTGAGTGTACATGTTAAGGAATGCTTTGGCCACTATGCGGATGCACATGGTAGTGGTGCGAACCACCTTCTCGGTCCTACTCGTTAAACTTGTATTCAAAAATATTCTTCATCTAGTTCGATGTTATTCAGTGGTGGCAGAAGAACTTCAAGATATTCATTATCCTCCTATTCAAACTCCCCACATCTCACTATATCGGACTCCATCACATGTGTCCCTAACTCAAGAAATAGGAAAAGTTGGAAAACCCTCACACATCCGAATAAAGCTTAAGGGGTTGTACACACTCAAATCTACCTACAAATAAAAATAAGAAAACGTAACCATGAGAAAAATGTCAAAATGAAATTTAAAAATTATGATTTGTTAGGTTTTCTATGATGAAAACAAATAAATCATTATACTAAACGAGGCAAGTTAAAATAAAAGCATAATTGTTGCATTGAAGTGAAACACAACTGATCGTATCAACACTTAAAACCCTACAAAACCTAAGGTGGAAATAAGTAAAATATTCCATATAAAGAAGGAAAGATGCATTCTTTTAAGTCTAACTTAATTTAATTTAAAAAATAAAAAAATAATTCCTTGGAGTTTCCCATTCAACTCGAGAATAAGATTATCATAACCATAAGCATTGAGCTAATTGACAAATCTCTAAGCATCTTCCTTGTTGATGAAATTACCAAAACCAAATCCCCTTCTAATCCGTCTTCTGATCCATGGCCACATAGACATAGCGTGATGTATCCAATCAAATTTAAAATATCATGCAAATTGACGTCCCTCGTGGTCCTCGAGATGATCGGTAACGTGAGTAGACTTTTCATCATTTCTGCGGTGCATGTTTGTCACCGAAGCGATCTATGTTTCCCCTGAGAGTAGGAGGTGCGAGAGCAGCAGAGGTAGCGACTTGCCCCATTAGCGATGCTTTCTTTTATACTAGCTAGTGATCGTTAGGTTAATGACTTTAAAGAGATGTGAGACACTTCCAGGTTCATTTACTATGATGTGATTGAACCTTAGTGTAACTAGAGAATTATTGAATATATTCTAAAGAAACTAATAGAGGGCGACAATCTAGACTATGAGAATATAATTAAATGTAATTTGTCTTCTGATGCACATGGTAGTGGTGTGAACCACCATCTGGCCCTACTCGTTGAACTTGTATTCGATGATATTTTCATCCACTTGATGATATTCGGTGATGGAAGAAGAAATTATAGATATTCATTATCCTCTTATTCAAGCTCCCTACATCTCACTCTATTATATGCCATCACTATCATCCCTAACTCATGAAATGCATAAATTCAGGAAATCCTCACGTGTCCAGAGTAAATTTTAAGGGTTTACAGACATTCAAATCACCCTAAAAATAAAATTAAACAAACGTGTTCGTTAAAGTGGATACCTGTTGAACATAATCAATGGTGGATAATCTTGTTTATGAGAGAAGACTTATGAAATTATAGGAAAATCGATCATTGCACGCATGTTAGCAAGACAATCTTATGAGAACATGTTTCTTAGAAAAAATAAAGAAACCAACTCAAGTCCTTTATAGTGCATCTATGTATCTGTTGCATATTTGGTACAACTTAATTTTAAAATATATTCCTTTTATTATGGCATCATTATTGTTGGGGAACCATATTATAACTCATAGAATAGGTAAATATTATTCCATGTCATAGTCCTTCAAAAAAGATATATCTAAAACCTGCACTGCTCACCATAGAAGAAAATCAAATAATCATTGATGTTACAATACTTACTGATTTCACATGATTTGACAAGAAGCATGTTAGAGCCAAGCGAGTTTTGTCTACATTGAAGTAATATTGAACTAAATGTGAAGTAAACTCTTTATTTTTAAGTACTATGTTAAGCAAGTTTTCTCAAGATATAAAACAATACCTGAATGTAAACAAACACAATTTTTTTGTAAGTACACAAACTGATTTCTCAACAGTAAAATATAAAATTAAACTTTAACTTTAATTTTTCTAAAATATACCATAAGAAAAATGTCATGATGATTTTAAAAAATTAAGATTTGATAGGTTTTCTTTAGTGAAAACAAATAAATCATTATACTAAATGAGGAAAGTCAACATAAAAGGATAATCATTGCGTTCAAGTGAAACAAAACTAATCCTATCAACACTAAAAAACCCTACAAAACCTAAAGTAGAAATAAGTAAAAGACTCCATAGAAAGAAGGAAATATGCCTTCTTTTAAGTCTACCTTGTTTCAATTTTTATTTTTTTAAATTCCTTGGAGTGGACCATTTGACTCTGAGAGTAAGATTATCATAACCATAGGCATTGAGCTTATTGATAGCTCTCTGAGCATCCTTCCATGTTAATGAAATTAACAAAACCAAATCCACTACTAATCCTTCTTCTAATCCATGGGCACATAGACATGTGTGATGTGTATAAACAACTTGAAAAGCTCGTGTAGATTGACATCCCTCATAGTTTTTAGATAGAATGGTACCTCGAAAAAAATTGAAAATACCATTTAGATTGAAATCCATCGGACTTGGAATATTTGGCCTTAGATCCTGTGGGAGGGGTCGCTCCAAAGAGGGTTCCTAGTTGGCAAAGGTGCTTAACTTGTGCCACTTGTGGTGGTTAATAGTGCACTTGTAAGGGCACGAGCTAAAATCCTAATTCAAAGAGAGGAATAAACTTGGATTACAAAAACATTAACATTCACTTAATAGTTATAAATGTGTGATGAAATTCATCACTAATCCCCGCATCACCTTCTACCATCATTGTGTTCCTCAAAATAAGGGACAGGAAATCACTGCGCAAATTTTCCTCCCACACTTGACACTTTAAATGACAATAAAAACTATGATTACTCCCCTTTTCAGGAGGATATATTTTTGTAATTAAATATAGATATGAAATAATAAAAATATTCGTCATGTTGGAATCCCTAATTCATGAGAATAAATAATAGAAAAATAAAATTGTGCTCACGATATCTATTAACGCACTGATTGTTGAAGTGGCTGATAATTTTCAATTCCTTATATTCCTTAAACTGATGTGAACAATTTGTGTAGTGGAAAGTTTGAAGCCGAGAGGATAATATGAATTTGAAAACTAAAAGTAAGAGAGTTAAAACTTAACGCTTGCTAGGTAATGCTAGTGTGGTTTATCTAAGTAAATTAACATTAATCAAATAAGAATTCACCATAAATAAAAATGTTAAGTACACTTTTTATTATTATCGTTTAAATCCTTTATTTTATTATAAAATTACTAAAGATAGTCACACATATTATACATATTAAAATTATTAAGATAGCCACACACATTATACAGAAACTTGTTTTCAAATAAATTTAGGTATAAATTAAATTTTTTTTATTTTTTAGATAGTTAAACATTTTTGACTGAAGCTATGAACCGGAGGGTTGATGGGTCCCCACTCTACAAGTATTGAAATATTTTATTGATGAAGGGATACATAGAAAAAACAAAAACCAATAGGAAATATTGTAAACAACAAGGTTAAAATGTAACATGAATAACTAATCCTACAAAAAACATAAAGCGGTGAACACAAAAAACAAAGGGAGAATGATAGAGAAACCCTAGGGTTCCACCTCTAATTGGTCCACCTGAGCCAAGTGTAGAAATATTCCTAAGAAAGGAAAAGTAGGAGCCAACAACATTCTTCAACTGAACCACGCAATCGGGAATGTGTGGGACAGTTTTGAGCGTGATTAGGTCCAGGATGGCACGCTAGAGATAGAGATAAATGCCCCATCGAATCAACAAATGATTTGAAAAACCTCGAGAAAATTAATGGAGGTCCTGAATTTTCAATTTCAAGGCATCACAAATCCTGTTGTCAACTAGAAAGGATACATATTGAAAAGAGAATAGGAAGGCATACTTCTTCCAGAGCTTTGGCTAAACCCACATGATGATTTGGGTAAGTCAAATGGGACAAGACCTCTATGACCACCTCCTTATATGCACTCGCACGTACTAGGAAATTAAACATGAAGACTCCTCCAATCTCAAAGTTGACACGAGCTCTCTTAGTGATCTGGAGATAATCCATGCCCAAGACTTTCTCAATCACTTTCAGAATAGGTGTGGAGCCTATGCGAGAAGACATTGTGAAGATGAGTGGAAGACACAAGAGAGAGGAAATCCATTTCTGGCTTCTTTCCATGCAAGAGGATGAAAGGAACATAGGTAGATGCCATGAGAGGGAAGGGGAAAACAACAGAGAGAAACATGAGAAAATGAGTGAGGAAGGCAAAATAACAACCCAATTAAATAGTCCCTCGACTCATGTGAGGAAGGTCAATGCAATAAAAATGGATGGTGTCATCAAGATTTTCCCATGCATTGGCTAGATTATGAATAAAGGCTTTTGCTGATTGATAAACACACATTATACAAAATAACATTACTAAAGATAGTCACACACATTATATATAAAGGTGTTATCAATTAAATCTAGGGAAAAATTACATAATTGTAATTAGGTTATTGATTTAATGACATCATGTACGCTCCACATTGTCTTCCACATCCTTCAATAGTTGAAAAATATGATACAATTCATCTATCAAGTACAATTGTAATATGCATTATAGGCTAAAATTCATCCTTCAATAGGTATAATTTTACAATTGTAATATGCATTACACTTTCTCTAAGTCTGCTAAGTTTTTTGAGAAAAATGGTTTGATTCTTGGTTCCCGACAAACGGTTTGTTTGGTCACGATGCAAACTTCCTGTGTGAATATAAACTTGAAGCTGCCAACATCCAAGTCAAATTATGTATTGTAGGAATGAGGGCATCATGTCATTAAAATTTTACATTGTTGGTGATGTCCACATAACAATAAATAGAAAATCTTTAAAGTAACAATCTACAAAACATTAAACAAAAATGTTTTTGTTCTATATGTGTTAGTAGATGCTAGGATTTATTTATTCTTTGGAACAAGATTTTATCATTCTTAAAATGTCATTAAGATTAACATATGAATATCTGGTAAAAAAATCATTTTATTATTTCAAGGAAGCCAACATGGATCTACAAATCAATAAACATAACATATTTCTGTTTTATATGGTCTAGTGGCCGTTAGGATTATTTTTGGCTTTAGAATAAGGTTCTTATTATTTTCAAAATGTCTTTAAGATTAAACCATGCACGAATGGGAAAAAAACAATTTTTGATTTTATGGAGGCCACCACCGATATGCCAAACAATAAACATTATATGTTTATGTTTTTTATGTGCTAGTGACCGCTAGGCTTAATTTTTATTTGGAATAAGGTTCTCACCAGTTTTGAAATGTGTTTAATTTTAAACTATGTATATCTGGGAAAACTCATTCTTTTATTGGTCCATGATCCACGATATTCTCTTCAGTAGTAGAAAAACTTGTTTTTCTTTAAAAAAAGAATTAAAAAAATTATTGCACACTATAAATCTTTAAGAACCTTAAGGTAGTTATTTTATTCCATAAAAATGCATAATACATTGTTGGATTTGGAAGCAAAGTATATAATTCAAACACCAATTTTTTTTTAAATTTTCAATGATCTACACATCTTCTTGTGTTCTCCTGCATGTTTCAACCATGTACATAATTTAGTATAAATTTTCGAATCAGTCTTATAGTTTCCATCAAATATCCAAGTATGTTGTGGTTTTGAGAGTAATTTCTTCTTTGACCTCGTGTGACAAGAATCTCACATCATCAATAAAAATTATATTGTTTTCACCATAGGCATTACCATAAATGTCTATTATAAGTGGTATTTGTTTTAATTTTACATTCTTGGAATCCCTAAATGAAACCGAAGTTAGTATCTCACACCTAACTAATTTTTTTGATGAACGTGTACTTGATCATTGATGAATCCATAAATGAAGACCATAAGGTAGTGTCAAAATATTTTTATGCAAAGTATTTATCAAGTCAACACTAAATTATTTTTGAAGTTTTTAATATCTTTGGATCTAAAATCGGAACCATATCACGAGGTATTTCGTTCACGCCAATAACAAAAATTCAAAACAACAAACCTTCAACTCCAAAAACTAGTAATTTCTGAGGCTTCCCAATTGGATCTATAAAAACAACTCAGAATTAATGTAAGATTCCAAAAGTGATTAAACACAAGTCAACATAGTATTGTGATAATATTTTATTTGGGTAATTCACACAAACAACTTATAAAACTATAATATCAACTCAATCACACTGAAGATATAAATACTACCAAATTTTAAATTTGTAATCTCAACATATAAAATAAAGAGTGACCATATGACTATATGAATGAATATCATTGTAAAAAACATTTTAAAATAATTAATAGTTATATAATTTTTGGGTGCTGCAATTTTTTTATTCCCTCGGCAACACTCAAACCCTAAAAAAATATGTGATATGTTTTTTTAACATTTTTTCATCATCCTCCTATATTTGAAACAATTTTCTTCATTGGATTTCCTCCCCACCATAAAATTTTTAGGGAGGGTTTCCCTTTGGACCTATTGTAATACATAATGTGTGTGAAGGGTGGAAAACAATATACTCTCTACTCCAAATCTTTTGGAGATATTTTACTACAATTTTGTCTTCTAAACAACAATGTTCTTTAAGCGAAAAAAGAAATGGTTTGCATGCAACCACTATTTTTTTCAAATCCTTAATCAAATTTTCAACTTCAGAGAACGATAGATAGCTAGAAAAAATCCCACTTCACATTTTGTTGTCATTATCTTTAAAAATTCCTTGATCCCACCTCCCAAAATGATAGTCTCCTTTCCAAACTTGATTATCAAATCCTTATTGGATTGGTTTTCTCATAGAGAAAACCCTCTAAATCTAAAATAATTTAAAAATATTTTGGTCAACCACACGAATAATTGTTTTCTTAATTTCGCACAATTTGATATTAACCAATTCAAAGAATCAAAATTTCAATATGTTAACACTTACTAATAGATATTATGGCTTGGATTCCCTCGCACTCCCTCTCTGCAGGTTCTTGTGATGTGCGTTCTATTTAAAAAATAGTAATCAAATTAAAATAATTTTTAAGTCGAAGTAAAAAAATGCGTGATACAACTTGATTTTATATAATATTGCATAGATGTAGTTGGACTATGTTTGCATTGACAGTCTTTGATGAGCTTAGCAATCGCTAATGGCCATCTGTACATAGGTATTTATTTTTTTCAATTCTCGGCAGTTTATTTTTAACCAATTTTAAAAATATTAATCAATTGAAAATAAATACCATGTCGACGTAATTAAATTTGTGATATAACTTGCTTCTATTTAATGAAAAAACCTTTTATGGACAATATTACATAGATATTGATGTATATTAGTGACCGCTAGGCTAACCCATTATTTCTAGACTATGGTTGGTATGACATTATTTGATTAGCTTAGTGGCGAAAATAGCCAACTGTATAGAAGTAAAAAATTTCAATTATCCGCAATTTAATATTAACCAAGAAAAATTACTCAATTCAAAATAAATCTAATTAAAATATGTATGTTAGCGACCACTAGGGTAATACATATAACTTTTTTTTTTTTCTTCTCTTCTCCCAAGAGTACACACAACTGGAGGTAACGAGTTTCATGCAGACAAAAGTTTTCAACAATATTCTTTTCCTTGCATCTTTCCAATACAATATTACCTGGATATTTACTTTTCATATATTTTAGAAATTTTCCTCTCATTCTTCTATCATATTTTACTCTTTGGCAGTAAGAATCAAAAGTCTCTGCTTATGATGTATTCTTCAATAGAGTCAATTAGCCATACTTTCCCTAATTTCACTTTATCTAGTAGAATTTATATCTCCTCATCAGTCATTCCTCTCGTAGGCCTAAAGGACTTCATTGTGAACATTGCTAATGAATTTTCTTGAAATTTAGGATGGTTATCCTTAAAAGGAGAACAAGCAATCCCACCTGATTTAAATAACTCAATGGTTGTTGTCAATTTTGTCCATATGTCCTCAGGAAAAAATAGAAATGTCATTTTGTTAGAAAGGCTCTCTATCTTAGCCACTTTGAAAATAGCAAGACATTGCTTCTCGAAACTCTTCATTGAAAGAGGAAAAAATATATTTACTCTCTACATATTACAAAAATTAAATTTTAAGTACAAATGCCATAAAATTAAGTTTCATTACCTTCAACTTGTTTATCTTTGTGTTTCCCACTTCGGGCCTCCAAGGAAATCCTAGGTATATCTAAATCATTCAAGCCTTGTAGATTACATCAATAAAATTGGATTTAATCCAATTTTTGTTTACCTCATTATGTTGTTTACAAATATTAATAATGACTTTTCCAGTGCATGTAAAGACATAATGCAAGCCTTTCTAACCTGCATCTTATTATGTAATGACATATATTTTCTTTCAGAAAAAAAAATTGGGCAAACATAGTATGTTGGCCATCAAGATTGTAGAATCATACATCTCTTTTCAGGTTTTTTGGATCCTCAAGTTGCACAAGTTCCTTTGTAGAATATAAAAATGGAAGAAGAATTACATCCCTAAGAGAATGAATATAATTAATCAACATTGAATGTATAATAAGGTCAGCAATCTCATCGGGATCCTCGTGGTATTGATATTGTGGAGGTGCCACATGAAACCTAGAAACTTCAACTGGAAAAGCATCACCATTGAACAAAAAAATTAATTGTTTAACAGTTGAAGATTTTGGATTATCAAATATATTGGTTTATTTCTTCAACAATAATTGTCATTTGTTATTATTTTTAATCCCTTGAAACTTTGAATTAGAGGGATCTATCTCTTATTTAGACAAATAATATTTTCTTAGTGCTGTAAATACCTTTGCATGTTTCGGTGGAGAAAGAAAATTTCTTCTATTCAAATAATGACGAATAAAATATGCATTATCGATTCTATACAATTTTTGAATAACAAATTCATGTTCTTATGAATTTCAAGTGCATTTTAACAACATGTTTTTTCTATGTATGAAATTCCACAAATTCCAACCATATTTAGAACAAGAACACATTTTAATTTCTCTAGAAGCCTTCATTTCTAGTTTCTTGAACAATGAAACTTCCAACTCCATGTCAAGAATAAGACACTTATTCATTTCAACATCAATGTGTTCAACTTGAATACACAATGTTTTCTTATCAATAACTTTTGAAGTTAGTACCATACCGAATTCACTAAAAATGTATTCATCAACACAAACTAACCACGGATCGCCATGGTAATTTTTGGGAATGCATTTCTGCAAACCATTCATCGTCTCTCTTTTTCATATCCTCTACTCCTTCAATCAAAGGAATTTTCATGAATGGAGTGTGACCAATTAAAGAAATATTACGAAAAAGGGAATTTAAAAAAGTAATAGTTCATAAGTGATTGGGAAGGATAAATATTGTTTTTTCATAATGCAAAAGTAAGTAGATGCTATATTTTAATGTAATTATTTACATAGAGTAAAATTCGATAGAATGGATATTTATAGCTTAAGAAATCGATTGGAAAACTTTAACCCTCCTTTAGTAATAAAAACAACAAATCATTAATAATTTTTTTATTATGAGTTGGACTAAGAAATTTAAACAATTAATCATTATTAATATTTTTGTTTCAAGTTGTCAATTTGTTACTAGAAGTGAAGACTAGTGGCTACTAACATCTATATATTCTAGGACATCTTTCCATTAATGTAAAAAATAATTAGTGACTTTAGGATAGAGGAGATAATAGTGGATTGATACCTATCTTCCCAAAGACTGTTAAAAAAATTGAGTTACACTACATCATTATGGAAACTTGGAATCCAACATGGGTGATAATGGTCTATAATTAAATATTTAATAATAAGAAATCTTACATGTCGTGATGTGATTGGGTGTTATCATTTGGTTTGATTATATTTCTCATAAGATATATCATTAATATCACATAATTCGAATTGAGCCGTTAGTTTTATAAAGCGTAGTATATAGTTAGTTTCGTATACTCAGCTAAAAACTAACTAAAAATCCCAAGATAGTACCATATTGAATTCACCGACAATGTATTCATCAACACAAAATAACCACGATCGCCATGGTAATTTTTCGGGGAATGCATTTCTGCAAACCATTCATCGTCTCTCTTTTTCATATCCTCTACTCCTTCAATCAAAGGAATTTTCATGAATGGAGTGTGACCAATTAAAGAAATATTACTGAAAAGGGAATTTAAAAAAGTAATAGTTCATAAGTGATTGGGAAGGATAAATATTTTTTTCATAATGCAAAAGTAAGTCGATGCTATATTTTAATGTAATTATTTTCATAGAGTAAAATTCAATAGGAATGGATATTTATAGCTTAGCGGTCGATAGGAAAACTTCAACCCTCCTTTAGTAATAAAAAACAATAAATCATTAATAAAAGGTTTTTATTATGCGTTGCACTAAGAAATTTAAACAATTAATCATTATTAAATTTTTTGTTTCAAGTTGTCAATTTGTTGCTAGAAGTGAAGACTAGTGGCCGCTAGCATCTATATATTCTAGGATATCTTTCCATCAATGTAAAAAACAATTAGTGACAAATTTTTTTAGGATAGAGGAGATAATAGTGGATTGATACCTATCTTCCCATCATTGTTAAAAAAAAATTGAGTTACACTACATCATTATGGAAACCTAGAATCCAACATGGGTGATAATGGTCTATAATTAAATATTTAGTAATAATAAATATTACATGTCGTGATGTGATTGGGTGTTATCATTTGGTTTGATTATATTTCTCATAAGATATATCATGAATATCACATAATTCGAATTGAGCCGTTAGTTTTATAAATGTAGTATATAGTTAGTTTAGTATACTCACTAAAAACTAACTAAAAATCCCAAGATAGTACCATACCGAATTCACCGACAATGTATTCATCAACACAAAATAACCACATTGCCATGGTAATTTTTCGGGAATGCATTTCTGCAAACCATTCATCGTCTCTCTTTTTCATATCCTCTACTCCTTCAATCAAAGGAATTTTCATGAATGGAGTGTGACCAATTAAAGAAATATTACCTGAAAAAGGGAATTTAAAAAAGTAATAGTTCATAAGTGATTGGGAAGGATAAATATTGTTTTTTCATAATGCAAAAGTAAGTAGATGCTATATTTTAATGTAATTATTTGCATAGAGTAAAATTCAATAGGAATGGATATTTATAGCTTAGCAGTCGATTGGAAAACTTTAACCCTCCTTTAGTAATAAAAAACAACAAATCATTAATAATTTTTTTATTATGCGTTGGACTAAGAAATTTAAACAATTAATCATTATTAATATTTTTTGTTTCAAGTTGTCAATTTCTTACTAGAAGTGAAGACTAGTGGCTGCTAACATCTATATATTCTAGGATATCTTTCCATCAATGTAAAAAATAATTAGTACAACTTTAGGATAGAGGAGATAATAGTGGATTGATACCTATCTTCCCATCACTGTTAAAAAAAAATTGAGTTACACTACATCATTATGGAAACTTGGAATCCAACATGGGTGATAATGGTCTATAATTAAATATTTAATAATAATAAATATTACATGTCGTGATGTGATTGGGTGTTATCATTTGGTTTGATTATATTTCTCGTAAGATATATCATTAATATCACATAATTCAAATTGAGCCGTTAGTTTTATAAAATGTAGTATATAGTTAGTTTCGTATACTCAAATTTGAAAAACTAACTAAAAATCCCAAAATAGTCTTGTAAAATTTAAATGTAATAATGAAGCATAGTTAGCATGATTTTCCACTCGTCTATGTCAATGATTATCATATTGAACTCAGTGGCCGCTAGGCTTAAAATTTCATTTTTAATTGTGTATTAAGAAAAGTCGGAAATATATTACCTATCTTCAAATATTTTTTGTCTTCCCTTGTCTTGGAACATTAAAGAAAGGTAGTAAGCATCCACCCTAGTGGTCGCTAGTATTTGAAGATAGTCTTGTAAAATTTAAATATAGTAATGGAGCATAGTTAGTTTTTCAGTCGAGTCATTACTACTTGTCATGTAAGCAAGACAACAAATATCCTAGTGGACGTTAACCTCAAGATAGTCTTGTAAAATTTAAATATAATAATGGAGCATATTCAGTTTTTCAAGTCGTTACATGTAATTATCTTTGATCATAGCATCCACTAGGCTTAAAATTTTGTTTATTACTATTCCTATTCGCAAAACAACAAATATCTTTGAAAGCAACTAACTTCAAATCTTTATGATTTTCCACTAGAGCTATGTAATTATCTTTGGCATTAGTGGCCGCTAGGCTTGGAATATCATTTTTGGCTAGGAATATCATGTAATAAACTTCGAATAACATGTTTCTCTCAGTAGCTGCTAGGCTTAAAATTTGGTGTTGGAGCTTAGTTCAGTTTTATTTTTTATTTTTCAGTAGATTTGTTACACATTATCTTGAATGCAAGACAACAATTATCCTAGTGGCCTCTAATCACAATTCTTTGTTATGTTACACCAATGCAATGGAATAATCCATAGCCTTATTGAACTTAGACCTTAGTGACCGCTAGGATTAAAATTTCGTTTCTAATTACATGTCTTTTCTTGTCTTGGAACATTAAAGAAAGGTTATAAGCATCCACCCTAGTGGTCGCTAGTCTTGTAAAATTTAAATAAAACAATGGAGAATAGTTAGTTTTTCAGTCGATTCGTTACTACTTGTCCTATAAGAAAGACAAAATATCCTATCGGCCACTAACCTCAAGTCTTTATGATTTTCCACCCGTCTTGTATGCAATTATCTTTGACCTTAGCGGCCACCAGGGCTTCAAATATCTGTTAGCATATGAATATCAAGTAATAGATTTCAAATAACATGTTGAACTCAAGATCTCTGCTAGGATTGAAAATTCATTTACTACTTATCCTTTTTCAAGAAAACAATATCCTAGCGACCGTTAACCTCAAGTGTTTGTGATTTTCCACTAAAGCTATTAATGTCATGTTCGGATAGGAATATCATGTTGAACTCAAGTAACCACTAGGCTTAAAATTCATTTTCTACTAGTCATGTATGAAATAAAACAAATATCCTACCGACCGCTAACCTCAAGTCTTTGTGATTTTCCACCGCGCTATGCAATTATCTTCGACCTTAGCAGGCCACTAGGATTTGAATATCGTGTAAGGATATGAGTATCGTGTAAGGATATGAGTATCATGTAATATATTTTGAATAGAATGTTGAACTCAATGGCTGCAAGGATTAGAATTTCATTTTCTACTTGTCTTATTTGCAAGAAAACAAATATCCTAGTGGCCGCTAACCTCAAGTATTTGTGATTTTCCACCAGAGCTATGAATATCATGTTAGCCTAGAAATATCATGTAATAGATTTCAAATAGCATGTTGAACTCAACAGACACTAGACTTAATATTTTGTTTTTAATTACATGTCTTCTTATGTGTTATAACATTAAAGAAAGGTAGTAATATCATGTTAGGATAGGAATATCATGTAATATATTTTGAATAGCATGTTGAATACCAGAGCTATGAATATCATGTTAGGCTAGGAATATCATGTAATAGATTTTGAATAACATGTTGAACTCAAATGGTCACTAGGCTTAAAATTTTCATTTGCTACTTGTCTTGTATGCAAGGTAAAACATATCTTAGTAGCCACTAACCTCAAAACTTTGTGATTTCCACCCACGCTATGCAATTATCTTCAACCTTAACGGCTGCTAGGCTTCGAATATCATGTAATAGATTTGGAATTGAAAGTTGAACTCAACGGCCTCTAGGCTTAAAGTTTCATTTTTAATTACGTGTCTTCTCTTGTCTTGGAACATTAAAGAAAGGTTGTAAGTATCACCCTAGCAGTTTCTAGTATTTGAAGATAGTCTTATAAAATTTAAATAAAATAATGGAGCATAGTTATTTTTTGGTCGCGTCATTACTACTTTTCTTGTATGCAAGACAACAAATATCCTATCAGCCGCTAACCTCAAGTATTTATGATTTTCCACCTGTGTTATGCAATTATCTTCAACCTTAGCAACCACTAGCCTTCAAATATCATGTTAGACTAGGAATATCATGTAATATATTTCGAATAGCATGTTGAACTCAGTGGCCGCTAGGCTTAAAATTTTGTTTTCTACTTGTCTTTTTGTAAGACAACAAATATCCTAGCGACCACTAACCTCAAATATTTGTGATTTTCTAGCAGAGACTTGTAATTATCTTCGACATTAATGGCTTATAGGATTCGAATATCATGTGAGGATAGGAATATCATGTAATAAAATTTGAATAGCATGTTTTAATCAGCGACCGCTAGGCTTAAAATTTCATTTTTAATTATGTTTCTTCTCTTGTCTTGGAACATTAAAGAAAGGTTGTAAGCATCCACCCTAGTGGTCACTAGTCTTTGAAGATAGTCTTGTTAAATTTAAATAAAAAAATGGAGCATACTTATTTTTTCAATCGATTCATTACTAATTTTCCTATAAGCAAGACAATAAATATCCTACCACCACTAACCTCAAGTCTTTGTTATTTTCCACCAGTGCTATGCAATGATCTTCAACCTTAGTGGATGCTAGGCTTTGAATATATTGTTAGGCTAGGAATATAAATGTTGAACTCGGTGGCCGCTAGGCTTAAAAAAATTTTTCTACTTGTCTTGTATGCAAGACACAAAATATCTGTAGATTGAGCAATAGGGGCAGAAGCCTGATAAATTATATTAAACTCAATCAACCAAATTACATATGAATGAGCTGCAATACTTATAGGTATTGTACAACTGAATACAAACAAGAAACTAAGTTACACAGGTGCAACAATATTCCATGATTACATAAGCTTCCAATATTACATCCGAGAAGCACAACAATAATATTGTTAAAACAATATAACAACACCCGTAATGTTTGAATAAAAACAATAATATGGTTTATAATTAAATATAACCATATAAATAATAAATACATTAATTAATATGAAATGCATAATTAATATATAGGTGAATAATATTTAACCTAACATTCCCCCCCTTAATTGTGCATTATCTCAAGGGATGAGGAGAGGAACTCTCTGAACAACTCAAACTTGTCACGTGCAAGTGACTTCGTGAAGATATCTGCTCATTGTTTAGCTGTTGGACAAAATTGAAGCTGGATGTTGTGCTTCAACACATGCACACATATGAAATGAAATTGTACCTCAATGTTCTTTTTTATTTCATGAAACATTGGATTGTGAACAAGTTTGAGAACACCTTCATTGTCAACATACATGGTGGTCAATTTTTCCTGTGGTATCCTAAGTCCTTCGAGTATGCAACATAGCCAAATCACTTCATAGACAACTTCTCTTGCGAACGATACTCGAAACACACGTGGAAGAATGAGAAAAAAAGTGTTATTTCTTGCTTCCCCATGATATTGGTCCAGATCCCATAAAGAACAAAAATCCTGAAGTGGATTTTTCGTCGTCATCAATGTTGCCTACATGATTTGAATCGAATATCTGAAGAGAAGAATTTTTCATTCTTCCGGTATTCTAGACCAAGATCCACTAATCCTTTGAGATATCTCAAGATGCACCTTTCTACCTTCCAATGACAAACTTTGGGTTCATGCATGAACCTTGATAGATAGCTTACATCGCAAAGCTAATATTAGGTCTAGTGTAGGTCAAGTAAATGAGACTCCCAATCGACTATCGATAGAGAGTAGCACTTACCTTAGTATAGGTGTAGCAATTGGTGTGAAATCCATCATCCTGAATTTATCAGGTGTTTTCTTGGTATATTTCATTTGAGAAGAAAAATGTGATTCTCTTTTTCCATACTTCTAATCCAAGACAATAATGCATCAGCCGAGATCGGTCATGTCGAACGATCGATTAAGATATTTCTTCGTTGCATCGATCATCCTCACTAAACTTCCAGTGATGACTAGATCGTTGACATAGACAACGACAATCACAATCTCCCCCCTTGATTTTTGAGGTAAAGATTGGGATCGTATGGATTTCTAACAAATCCATGTTGTACGAGATGCTCATCAATCTTGATGTACCATGCCTAGGGTGCTGTTTAAGGCCATACAGAGATTTCTTGAGTCTGCATACCTTTTCTTCTTGACCAGGTACTACATATCCCTTAGGTTGAGTCATGTAGACTTCTTCTTGTAAATATCCATTCAGGAAGGAACTTTTACGTCCATCTGATGGAATTTCCAACCAAACTATGTAGCTAGAGCAAAGATCATCCTGATCGTTTTTATCTTAGTTGTGGGAGAAAATATTTCCTCGTAGTCAATGACTTATTTTTGTGCATACCCCTTTGCTACAAGTATTGCTTTTTACTTGTCCACTATCCCATCTACTTTTTACTTTGTTTTGAATATCCATCTGCATCTAATGGGTTTCTTCCCTGGTGGAATATCAACAAGCTTCCAAGTGTTATTTTTCATTATTGGTGATATTCAAAGTCCATGGCATAACTCCAATCTTTTGACCTGCAGGGCTTCACGGACTTTAGAGGGCTCATCGGACTCAATAACACCGCTCATCAAACCAAATTTAACTTCTTCTCTTGCTTTATTGCTAGTCCATGGTCCAGGGTGGATGTATCAGTGGAGCATCCATTCTTGCATCTCGTAATGTGCTAGTATACCACTTGGGCATACACTGAACTATTCTGTGGGTCGTAGTTCTATAAGATCAACACCATCATTTGCATCATTAATTTCCTCATCCTTGGGAACTTTAGTTTTAATTTTTATAGCTGGTGAAGAATATACATCATGTGAGTGCGGAGGAGGAGACTCTACTTCCTTCTTCTAAAAAAACTCAACATCTCTATTGGTGTATACTTTTCTGGTCTTTGGATCCATCAATCTATACCCAAGAGTCTCTTTAATGTACCTAATGAAGATGAGTTTATGTGACTTCATGTCCAATTTTTTTTTTTTCTTGGGTATGTGCATACTTTCTTTGCACCTGAATACTCTAAGGTGTGAAATAGATGGTTTCTACTTTGACCATGCTTCTTGTGGTGTTACTCCTTCAAGACCAACGGTGGGAACTCGTTCAACAAATACACTATTGTTTTTCTTTGCTTCTTCGAGAATGTATTTGTAATTCTAGAGTCATCGATCATGTATTGTACCATTTCCATGATAATATGATTTCTTCTCTCAACAAAACCATTTTGCTGCGTGTGTGTGTGGAGGAGGCATTTGTAGACAAATCCCATGAGTTTGTAGGTAGTATTTAAACTCATTCTTGGTGAATTTCCCCCTCATATGAGCATAGAGTTCTCATGTGATGACAGTTTGTTCTCAACTGCTACTTTAAACTTCTTGAAAGTTTCAAAATCTTCACTTTTCTTGCAAAGGCAAAATCCACATTTATCTTGAATAGTCATCAACACATAGCATGAAGTATTAAAATCCAGAATGAATCAGTTGCATCAGACCATAAATATCAGTATGAAATAGATCAAGCTTACCATGAGTTCGATATGTACTCTTTTGGAATGAAGCTCTGTGTTGTTTTCTGCTTTAGGCAGTGAGAACACTTGTGTATATCCTTCTAAAGAGATGGTAGCCCATGTACCATATTGCTTCGGTGTAGTGTCTCGAGATACTTGAAACTAACATGAAAAAGTCTCCAATGCCACAACTGTGTTGAGGTAGAGTTCTTAGCCACAAGTGCCTGATCATCTATGTGGAAAAAATCAAGATAGAACATGTGTCCCACATTGGAGGATTTTGCAACTATTTTCAAGCCTTGTGATTTATCTCAAATAAACCAGTTTTCCTACTGGAATGAGTATCAAAGTCAATTTTTAGGTTGTGATCTAGGATTTTATTGACTAAAAGAAGATTATTTGTCAACCTAGGGACATATAAGACATCTAATAGTCTGCAGTTGCGTGAACCAAGGGGTAGAGAAATGTTCCCAATCCCCTGAATTGTATATGAAGAATCATCTCCCAATGAAACATGGTTTTTCAAAGGTGTGTCCCTCATTGAAGTAAACCAGTCTGTGGCCGGTCATGTGTTGAGTGGCTCCCGAATCAACATACCAGACATCACTAGATGAAGTGGATGGTTCACTTGATCAAGAAGTGTACAAGAAGTCTTCATTATCTGAATGTTCTTCTTGCTCAGCAATATTTCCTTGTTGATGAGGTCTTCTTTCCAGATTTCCCTTTTTTCTACCCTTGATTGTAGTTATAATGTCCCTTGTGAGGTTTTTGTGGACGTCTATATTTTTTGATGAACCTTTCTTGTAAGTATTATACCAACAATATTTTACGTCATGTCCTCTTTTACAAATTGGACATTGCTTCTTCTATTTTTGTCCTCGTGATATTGATTCGATGTTAGGACTTTTGATAGGAATTAGGTTTTCCTTACCTTTTCCTTTCCATTTTGATGTGAAGAAAGTTCTGATCCTCTTCATCATCCTTATTGTGCATCAATTCCTCTTGTTGCAATAGGTTTACTAATTTGTCAAAACTAACTTTCGTATCTGACAAGTTTAGTGTTGTTACAAAAATATGGTATGACGAAAGGAGTGATTTTAGAAAAATGGGAATGCAAGCATCATATTTGACCACTTCTCTTAGGGATAGAAGTGAATCCATCAATTATGCAACTCTTCTTAAGAAAGCTTTAATTTTATCATTCTCGCTTGAACTTCAAAGTGTATGTAGCTCGACTTTGTAAGTTTAGTATGAAATTCTTGTTTTTGGCCTCATATACGGTGCTCAATTTATCCCATGATTCTTTGGCTGTTTTGGCATCTTGAATGTGGGGTTGCACACATCGTCGAAACTCAAAACAAGATGATGAGTTTGGCCTTTTGATCTGATTTATCAAACTACCATTTTTGTGTTGTATCAATAGTTGATTTGGTCGGAGTACCATTCACGGTAGTCTAGATCTCTACAAACTCAATTTGTGCCTTAATTTTAGTCTTCCATGCAACATAGTTTTTCCTCTGAGTAGTTGTGAATCTAGAAGAAAACATTTAGGGGAATTGGTGCCCATTTTGTAGAAAAAACTGACAGGGTTTAGCTCTTATCACTCTAGGTATAAAGTCTCGCAATATATATACCGTCACCCGATATACCGAACCTTTCTATATATGTGCCCTTTCGATATGCCCGGAGGTACATGGAAGAAGCTCTCCTTTCTATATACTCGATGGTACGTGAAAGAGGTGTTCACGTATGTGAAATAATTCAATATGTGGTACTAAGACAATACTGAAAGGTGTCTCTTTGATTATTGACACCTTTGGATCAAAGAAATATCCTCATACGCATGCATAACTTCACTATATAATTCGATAATTTCTCACCGGATTTATGTTGTGTAATCATTCACGAGATGGATGAAATGGCTCATAGTGTGTGCACTGTGACCTTATTACTCCCCATCGATTTAAAGGGTTGATGCCCAGATGTTGTTATTGTAGCTATATTAGGCATTAAGTGCAGTAGTAGTCATGATGACTTTACCCATAAGCACTTCCAAGAGGCACTGTATATACTGAATGCTACGAATGAGATATAGGATTTCGTGAGTGTTTCAAAACTAATTTTTACTACAATCTTTTCGCGGTTTCTAGTTAGTTGCAATATTTGCAGTTGATTATGGCAACCTGCAAATTAGTACAATATATTGAATCATGTAATTACATTCAAAAAATTTAGAAAAATTGAATGACAAGAAAATTTGTTTTTGTTTTGCGGGCCATGGTGGCCTCCGTAGCCCAAAATGACCCTTGATTCCAAAAATCGATAAACATTGGCCCAAAATGAAGTTTTTGGATAGTTTTCCTTTTGCAAATGTTTCTTAAAATAAAAAAACATGCTTAATAGGAGAATGTTTTTACCCTAAATTAGGGTTTTTATCGCTAAAATATTTAGAGGGGGCTTTAGTGATAACTAGAGGTTTAGTTACCTCTAATTTTGGTGATTCCGTCAATTTTTCCACTAAACTTCACTATGTTTTTAAAAAAACAATGTGTAATGTGGGTATTGAACCCCAAACTTCACATCTCCAAGCCTTTCTCATTAACCATATTGGCATTTGATGCGCTTAGGTAAGAATATGAAGCAAATTGTATATAAAGTAAACAAATTTCGAACTAAACTTTTTTTAAAAAATGTAACTTTGACATGTAGAGAAACTAGATTCCACATGGCACGAGCTTGAAGGAAGGTGGTTTAGGTCTGTTACATGCTAAGAAACTGGATCAAGTTTTCTTTATCTCCTTTGATGGCGTATCTATGTGATGCTCGCATGTATTTCTTTGTTTATCCTCCTCTTTGGATTGAAAACCACCATTTTTAATTTTTGCTACTATATAGCTTACGCAGTCACTTTTTTTTGTTTTGTTTTGTTGATGTTGTTTGATTTACTTGTGATGCGGGATGTGCGAGGTCATGTGGATGGTCCGCTATCCTTGGAAGCTCGATCCACCTTTTTTTTATGCACATCGTTTTATTGATCCACTTCCATTCCTTATTGATTCACTTCCGTTTCATTGATTTTATTCTTTGTTTAGTGTCTGCTGTGCGGGTTTGCGGGTTTGGTGGAGATGTGGTTGATTTGTGCATACGGTCGTGGAGGGAGGATTGGCTCTTCCAACAATGATGACTCCCCCATAATGTTGGATTTGCTCGGGGGAACCTTGCAATGTTTTCACACTTTGTATGTAGAGAGGAAGGAGGTCCGACTTTGGCGGTGCCTTTGTTCACGAGAGATCGGGTCACGGTTTAGCAAAAGAAGTGTAACAATACCATTTCAAATGCTAATACACATGAAAAATCCTCTATTCTCTTGAAGAGCTCGGTGGATAGCTTGATTTTTCACAAATCAAACAACTCAAAGACACTCCAAGATCCAATGCTCGATTCCTCCAACCCTAGTAAAGACCCTCTAAATTTGACACAGTGACCTCCAATTACAGCAATCACTAAAGATACCTCTAAATGTAGAGGGAAAACCCCTGGAAGGGGAAAATATATAAAAAAAAAAATTAAAATATTCTGAAAATGATCAGCTTCTAGGGAGAAAATTTTCCTAGTGAAGATGGCACCAAGGCAAAAAAACTTGCTTTACATTTACCTGGAAAACACACAGGAGGTTGTGGGTCTGCAGGGAGATGTGGGAAGCTGCTGGAGGTAGCACTGGCTCTTCGTTGATGCAAATTTCTTCTCCATGAATTATCCTTCCTCTGCAACCTTCTCCAACCTTTTCAGGAGCTTCAATTCACTCTGGTACCAAATGTAAACTGAGCAACAAGGGTGAAATTCGATAAATTATATTAAACTCAATCAACCAAATTACATATGAATGAGCTGCAATACTTATAGGTATTGTACAGTTGAATACAAACAAGAAACTAAGTTGCACATGTGCAACAATATTCCTGATTACATAAGCTTCCAATATTACATCGGGAAGCACAACAATAATATTGTTAAAACAATATAACGACACCCATAATGTTTGAATAAAAACAATAATATGGTTTATAATTAAATATAACCATATAAACAATAAATACATTAAGTAATATGCAATGCATAATTAATATATAGGTGAATAATATTTAACCTAACAATATCCTAGAGGCCCGTAACCTCAAGACTTTGTGGTTTTCCACAAACACTATGCAATTATATTCGATCTTATTTGTTAATAGGCTTTGAATATTATGTCAAAATATGAATACCATGTAATATATTTTGAATAGCATGTTGAACTTAGTGGCAGCTAGGCTTAAAATGCAGTGTTATATCTTAGTTCATATTTTATTTTTAGTTTTCAATAGAATCGGTACACACTATCTTTAATGTAAGACAACAATTGTCCTAGCAGATCGTGTTGGTTGTCAAATTAGGACTTTAATGAAAACAACAGTTAGGGGACAAAAAGTCCCTCCTCTTTAATGGGAGAGGTGCCCTTATTGAAAGCAAGCAACAAAACTATTTACAAATGTACAACTTTCTACTTTAATGAGGAACTCTGATATCATGAAAGTGTTTTAATACAAAGATAGATCATGAATACAAAATAACAGAATAACTAAGGGAGGGAAAAGGTAGAACATACAACATCCGGGGAAATATAGATAGCAAAATAGTTCCTTATAAATGTTGTGCAAGGATGATATATAGAACATAATCATTCATATTAAACCACCAGATATTATTTCATAGACACAAAGTTCCAAAAATGACATCCATAAGAATACAAAGCTTCTTAATGCAATAGATTAATGATTCACAAAATTTAGACAAGCAAGAGAGAATAAATAGATGCAGATAGAAACAGGAAGGGAAATCTTCTGTATTGATAGCTTTTAGTTCTTTTACAATTTCAAAATTATCAGAGTCCCAGCCCCTTGGAATGGCGTGAAGAGCCCAATATATAGTTTACAAAGTGGTTACATTTAGTAACCGTTTCTTTTAACCAAAAGATTAATTAAGGAAATACACAATATAAAGTCCTTAATTGAATTTCAAGGAGATTCGAACTAAAAATATTGTGGCCAAGGGGGCCCACTATTTTTAGGATCTGGTTCCTGAATCTCTTCAATGCTTTCACTATCTCCATGTCCCTTGGAATTTTTGTGTTGGAAGTAGCATGATTCCATGAGCCTAGGCATTTATCCATATCTTTTTCAAACTCAGTATGATCCATATATTCCTTATTAGCCTCGGATATAGGCTGAATGGAGAGAACAAACATCCTTCATTTTCTCTTTAGATCATGCTTGATACTTGAGGTTTCATCCTGAAAATGGCATTGGATACCATTGAAGGTAGATAAAACACAAGTTTTAAAAGACTCCCTTTTTGACTTACATTCCTCAATTCCCCAGTGCTTCTTCTAGAGACTTTATTTTCCACTCGATGCAAAATATCCATGTCCTTGACAAGTTATTCTTGACATCATCAAATATATTTTTGGCCAATAGGATCCTATCATCGATTTGACCCATCGGATGGAGAACTATGATACATCCACTCAATACTTTCAATTCATTGTCCATATCCTTGATTGAGGAAATGAATTTCCGCTGATTTAATCACCTTCTCATGAGTTTTGAAGGCTTCCTTAATGAATTTCAAACCTTCTACACCATATCGGTGGCCTCGACATCCTTCCCATAAGTAGAATACTTGTGGATGTCTTTGATGGTTTAGACCTCATCTTGGCTAAGAAATATGGGTAGTGGGAGAGTGGCCAATGGGGCTAGATCCAAAACTTTATGCTTTGCCAACAATGATCCGATCAAGTTGGAAAGAACTTGGTTGTGATCTTCCAACTACTCCATGGTTTTCTTTCCTTTCTCCACCCATTCAATAACCTTATCCATAGTTTCTCAAAGGTTATGAACTTCACTCTCAGGTGTGGATTCTCCCATTAGAATTCTAGAAATCTCCAAGTCAGAGATCAAAATATCTTTCTCCTCTTTATCCACTTTGGGTTTTGCAACCTCTAGGAACTGCTGGCCTTGAGCATCAGTTACCAACCTTGAAGTGGTCTTCACTTTCTTTTCGGAGGAGGAGGGGTAGTACCAAGTAGAGCTGCTACAACATCAAAGTCAGGCACTATTAATCAGGAGGAAGATTTCCTTTTCTTGTTGTCGACTAGGGGCTGCACCCAAGAAAAGGAAGAAGAAGAAACAAAAGAATCAAGGGACCTGAGTGCAAGTGAACTCATGGCACTTAGAGTATGAACCACTATTGTCTCTAGTGGGGAAATGAATGCAACCTTAGGAATTTCCCTTGCAGAGGAATTTGTTAAACTTGGAGGTTCAGTCCTTGGTCCTTCCTTCTCCACTTCAGTAGTGATTTCAAGGGTTTCTTCTAGGTATTTCATCTCATCATCATCATTTTCACTTAGAACAATAATGTTCTTTGGCCCAATAGGAAATTCTGAATGCTCCAAAAGAGTCTCTTCCTTGATCGGTTCTTGCTATAATTCTTTGACCTTCTTCTGATACAATTTAGTGGAAGAGGAAGGAATAGACAACTCAAGTTCTTTCATCGAAGAAGAAGGAGGAGTTTGATCAAGTTCCTCAGTGTTAAGCATATGTACTTCCTTCCTATGTGTGGAAGTATCTCTTGAAAAGGATCTACCTTTGTTCATCCTGAGGTCATGTATTTTTCTGTCAAACCAAATCTTAGTTCTGACAATGACAGGGGTGATCACCTCATTCAAGTCATCTCTTTCCTTCACATACCAATCTAGGGTTTCTAGAGGAGTGTGCTTGATTGATCTTTCGTACTCAAAGGATTGCAAATCTTCATCATCATCCTTAAGCCCTTGAGCACCTAGTACGAGGTTGAATTCTATGATCTGTTGTAGAGAAAATATGCCAAAATGCCTCCTCCTAGCTTCAAAATCATCAACACAATCAGCCCAGTAATCCTCAGTGTCAGGACGGTGATGATAAGTTATCCTGAGATTTTGATCAATGTATCTCTTAAGATCAAAGCAAGTCCTAGGCTTGAAGAAATGAACTATAAGAGGAGTAATAGTCCTTTCTATATTTTGGGCATCCTACATGTATAATTC
Organism: Taxus wallichiana var. yunnanensis; assembly: GCA_018340775.1. Taxonomy (NCBI): domain Eukaryota; kingdom Viridiplantae; phylum Streptophyta; class Pinopsida; order Cupressales; family Taxaceae; genus Taxus; species Taxus wallichiana. The sequence continues at coordinate 466,827,217 of CM031234.1, forward strand.
CCCAAGGTGATAGTGAAATGGAGACCAATAATCTTCTTATCTCGGTAGTTTCTATGAAGTTTATCTAGCTACCTACACACCTCAACCAAATCAAGTTTTTCATTTCCAAACATGGGAAGCTTGAGAGGTGTGCTTTCAAAACAAGCCGCTTTAATGTATGAGAACTTTCAGAACTGAGTGAAGAAAGCCCCATACATGGTTATCAAAGCCTTAGAGTCATTAGAGAACCTTTTGGTAGTGTAACCCTCCAAGATCCTCACAATGTACATGGTGAAGGCATCATTTACCCTTCTGAAATTATGATTACTGACCTTGAGGGTAAACTAAGGGTAATATGCATAGATGGGCTCATCCTTCTTGTCTAAAATGAAAGTGAAGCTGAGCCACTCACGAGATGATACCAAGGTGTACATGAGATAGGAAGTCATGTAGAACTTTTTGGTTTGCTGAACATTTGACAATTGTTTAGTCAGGTTTCAATGATAATCTCGGCCCAATTCAGATTTTGCTTACCCTCACAGATGATATTCATGAAAAGGTAAGTCCAAAAATGGAAGTCATTAGTAGAGGGCATTCCCATAATCTGGGTGAGTAAGGTGATGAAATATGATAGTTCTTCATTAAATTTGACCCTGAACAATGCCTTAGAGAGTCGGTATGCTCCCTTCTTAGGGAGCTTTAGCCATGATTTCATTACCTGAGATTTATATTTCTCACTTTCTTGATCAAATAGAGCTTGAGGTTGAGCGAGAGTGAGAATACTAGAGTATTCTATTTTGGGGATGCGTAGGGCAGTGGTAATGGTAGCAGCGTCCAATTTTACAATCAACTCACCGTGCACATTGACAACCTCCTTGGTGTCCAGATTGAAACTAGCCTTATAGGTGAGTACAAAGTGTCGACACATTGCATAGAGAGAGGAAAACTAGTGGCGTACATGATTCCACTATCATTTATCATTTGAGCCATGGGAGCAAGGTTGTCGCATGCTAATATGCCCTAGAAATCATCGAAATCCAAATGCCAAACTTTGTTATCTCCAATATCAGCACAGAAGTCTCCAAAGGGGACAGATGCTTGTCCCCTTGAAATTTTATCTTCATTTTGACAATGAACAGAGGAATTTCCCTCAAAGAACAGACTCACGATAATTATTGCAAGGAGATATAGGAAGGTGGACAAACGACTCGATTTTACAAAAATGTGGGCAAGAGATAATGAGCAGGCAATGTGACAAGTGCTTAGATGGTTTCCCTTTAAATAGCTATTTAGGAGAAAGAAGATCATAAATGCATATTAAATATACCTTGCGCCGACTCAAAAAGGTGAAATACAAAAAAAGTAGAAAAAACTAGCCCAGACGGTCCATGGAACATTGGGACATGAGGGATGCGAAAAGCTGATTTGGCCGATGCGATTGATGTGGGACATAAGAGCATGGGTGGTCCGAGGGACACATAAATGTGAAGGACATGAAGAGACAATTCGGTCAATGTGGGTGATGTGGGGAATTAGTGAATAGGAGGCCTAGGTGTACTTGGGACAAATGAGCTGAAAAAATATGAAAAGTCAAGGACAAGGACTTGCAGGGAAATCGCCAATCGGTGAATAGGAGGCCTGCCAATACTTGGGACATGAGGGACAAAAAATTTCGATGCAGACCGCAAGTCACAAAAATGACCCCAAGAAATGGAAGTTTCACGATCTCTTCAAATTTCTTACTTCGCTAAAACACTATTCAAAGGTTCCAACTCAAAATTTTCAAATTTTGTGAATTTCAAAAGAGGGGAATTTTAAGGGGACAACAGTTGGCTCTTTCGGGGATGACTTGACTAGATCATAGGAATGAGGAAAGACAAGAATTCAAGAAAAGCTCTAGGGAAGAAGACCAGTGCCTTATCCATTGGGAAAACAGAGTCAAAGACAAATCAATACGAAGGCAACACATAGAAAAAACAACAAAACAAAGGCAAGGAAAGGCAAAAACACATTGTACATAATATACAAAGGACTTCCTATTCATCTATGACTTGAACAATTTCATGTACTACCCACTATAAGGAAGTGGGAGAGAAAAGATAGAAATAATTTTCACCAAGAAAGTGCCTAATTTCGAAAGGACCAAGCCAAAGAGAGTCAAACTTACCATGACATCCATGAGGTTCATGCCTTTTTTCCCATAGTAAAACAATGTCTCCAACTTTGAAATATCTGGATTTGGTTTTCTTGTCAAATAAATATTTCACCTTCTATTGATGGGCATAGATCCTATCGAAAACTTGTAGCCTGTCTTCATCTAGCTTATGGAGATACATGATCCTCTTATCCAAAGAATCATCTAAACCGGGGTCCAAAATAGCTTTCATCAAATGCAAAGTGGTAGTTCCACTCTCACTTTGGTAGTTGAGCTTCCACACCATACACTACTTGAAAAGGGGACATCCCAATTGCTCTTTTGGGTGTAATTCTATCTACCAGAGAGCATCATAAAGATTCTTGTGCGATTTTCTCGAGATTAATTGACAATATTTCTTACAATGGTCACCAAATTCTTGTTTGTTGATTCTACCTATCCATTCCCTTGAGGGCAATAATATGAAGAATGAGCTAGGAAATTCCATATCCTTACGTAAATCCATCATCTCGTGAGAAGAAAAATTGGAAGCATTATCGAGTCATGATCTTGTTTGGTACTCCAAACCTTACCAAGATTTTTCTTTGATGAAATTGCATACTACCTCAGAAGTAGTAATTTTAACTGGGATGGCTTCCACCCACTTAGTGAAATAATCTATGACAATCAACACATGAGTATGTCCTACACTTGAAGGTGGTTTGAGTGTTCGATGAAATCCAAACCCCATTTTTGAAAGGGTTCTTCGATCACAACCGGCTTGAGTGGTAAAGCAACCAACTTAGGTATTCCCATAAATGTTTGACAAGCTTCACACTTGTCGACCCACTTTGATGCATATTTGAACAAATTAGGCCAATAGTACCCCGTACGAAGAATTTTTTTGAGCAAAGGATGACAAGAGATGAGAAATGACCCCACAAGCTTGATCATAAAAGGCTAAGAACAAATTCTTCTATTTCTATTTGTAAGGATACTTCAAGAATCTTCCATCCACTCCTTGCTTGAACAAAGCATTCTCCCACAACACATACTGTGCTGACCTTAACTTGATAGCTCTCTTCTCCTTGGAAGTTAAGTGAGATGAACACTCACCATAGGTGAGGAAGTGACCGATGTTTGTGTACCATTCATCTGTTAAGCTAAGGAACAGAACAATAGGGACATCAAATTCATCCTTAGGCAACTCATGACCAGATCCTTCAGCAATGAGTTCACACAGGCCTTTACCCCGAACTAGCTTTGTTGGTCTGATGTCAAGATCATACTCCTGAACCTTTGCTACCCAATTTCCTCTCTTGGTTCCAAACTCCTGTTGTGTAAGAATAGACTTGATAGTCGTATCGGGCACAAGCACAACAAAGTGAGAGTTAAGAATGTAAAATTGAAACTACTTAACAACTTTAACTATTGCAAAAGCATGTTTCTCTATCATAGTGTACTTCAAATCACGAGTTTTCAAAATATGACTCATGAATTTAATTGGTTACTCATGGTCTTCAGAATCTTTCTGAGTCAACACAGTGGCTAAGGTACTCTCTGTGGCATAGCAATAGATAATAAAATCTTTGCTAAAATTTGGACATGCTAAGATAGGAGTCTTAGCAATATCTTTCTTAATGCCTTAAAATTCTTTCTTTCCTTCAGAGGACCAACCAAACATCTGATTTCCTTTCATCATTTGGGAAATATTCAAATTCAACTCTACAAAATTGGGGATGAATCTTCTCAGGAAGTTGATCTTACCAAAGAAAGAGTGCACTCCCTTTTTGCTTGTGGGAAGAGGAATCTATTGGATGGCTTGAACTCATTCAGGATCAATCTTGATTCCTTCTTTGGAGAAAACATGTCCAGAAAATTTCCCTCCATGACATAAAAGACATATTTCTTGGGATTCAAAGTGACTCCATGTTCACTACATTTCAAGAGGACTGTTTCAAGATGTTGAAAGTGATCTGCTCTAGTTTTGGAAAACACAGTTAAATCATCTAGATACACAACAATACACTTTCCTTTCAAACCCCCAAAATCCAAATCCATTTCTCTTTGAAAGGTGGCACCAACATTAATGAGGCCAAAGGTCATCCTCTTGTAGGAAAAATTACCCCAAGGAGTGGTAAAAGCAGTCTTGTGCTGATCTCAGTAATATTGAATTCCACTTGGTTATATCTTGAGAAACTATCAAGCACAAACAACATTTCCACACCTATGACAGCTTGTAAGACCTGTTCCATCATGGGTAGGGGATAGTTGTCCTTCAAAGAATCGATTTAGATTCCTGAAGTCAACATAGATCCTAATCTCACCATTTTTCTTCCCGATAGGTATAATATTAACAATCCATGTTGAATGCTAAATGGGGAAGACGATCTTGGATTTCAACAACTTCGTATCTCTTAGAAAATTTTATTGGCAATCTTTGGATTGTACTACCTTTACTTCTGCTTGAAAGTTTTAATCCCGAGTTTGAGGGGAATGAATATTATGCGTTTATTTTTTGGCCGGAAAGCTTTTAGATCATCATAAGAATAAGAAAGGACATCGATGTAACTCTTCAAAAGATTTACCACCTTCTCCTTCTCCTCTTGGGTGCAGCACTTTCCAACGTTCACCATTTTGTGTTTGGTAGGGATCCCAATGTTAATATTTTCATATTTAGCATATCTTTGAGCTCCTTTGGAAGCCTTATAATTGACATATCTTTCATGTTTATCAAACAATTCCTCCAGACTTACCATCCCTTTAGGGATCTTATTACCTTTTAGTTTGATGCAACCATCTTGATCTACCTCCTCTTTAACACCTTCCTCATTAGAAGAGACACTCTCTCGAGGTAGATTGTCACTTCCCTCAAAATACAATTGATCAAAGTTATCCTTAAGCTCCGGGGAAAGAGATAAAATGTTGGCTGTCATTGAAAACTTGCAGTCATTTGCATTATCCGTACGCTTGGTCTATGGATAATTTCGGTGGTGAATTTTTCCTACGAGTAAATCGGGATGAGTTATCAACAAAGACCCTGAAACAGATAGGGAATCATCTCTAGTGTTCTTCTCCCTTGGCACCTCTTCTATGGATAGGGCATCAAATAATTCAATAGAATCCCGGACAGATTCTTATAATGCATCAACCTTCTATTCTTCACTTGGAAAAGGTCTCGACTTGTTTGACAATTAGCTCCACATCTCCACAAGCTAGGAGGTTCCTCACACCTCTTTCTTTTTCTGCATTCAGTCCAAGGATGAGAGCTTCATATTTTGTTGTGTTATTTCTATTTTCAAACTGTAGCTTAAAGGAGAAAGGATGAATCTTTCCTTCTGGAGATATCAGTACAAAACCATCCCCAGAACCAACTGAAGAGAAACTTCCATCAAATTTCAAATTCCAAATGCTATTAGGATCATGGAGAACTTCTTTGGGATGTTCCACCTCATCCATAGACATGATCATGTAGTTGTCATGCCCAATATCTTCATAAAGTATTTGTGCCTTTGGATCCTCTGTCTTTTGCACAATATATTCAGTTTGTTTTTCGGGAAAAAAATTATTCATCTTTCCATTGACTAGTATAAGGGAATGTGACCAATCCATTTGAATTTCTCCTCCTAAATCCATACAAAAATTCCTACCCAACATCATGCCATATAAAGGAGAAATATCAGTACCAAAATAGTAGCTAAAACTTGTTTCTCTAGCAAAGCAACAAAAGCTACTTGTATATCCTTAATTCATCCAACCAAAGGCACCTCCCTACTCTCCATGGAATAGCAAGAACCAAAAGTGCATGTGAGGGTAAGACAAAAATCATGAGCCACTTTTGCAGGCATCACATTGTTCAATGCTCCGAGTCTATGACACGATTCTTTGAGTCTATAACCAGCTATGAGGAGGGTCACACAGAATGGTTTGATTTTCTCATTAGGTGAGGTGATTTGTAGCCACAAGATTTGGTTTGGATGCAAAAGAGGGAGTGGGAAAATGACATTTAGAAGTGTTGGATGAAGTTTTGGAATGGGAATTGACAAATTCAGCCATTTTGGTAAAGGATTTTGGATGGGTTTGATAAACCGAGCCTCTAAAATCTGCATTTTTATCTTCTTAAGGTGGTCAACGATATCAAAAGATCTAGAGGTGGATGGGGTATCATCACTAGGGATCCTAGGCTTATCAAGTTTTGGAGTTGGAGAATAAGAATTTTTAGAAGCATGGAGTAGAAAAAGAAGAATTAGCAGAACTCACCTTTTGCATAGATGCAGTGGGAATAGGATATCCTCTTCTTGTAATCACTGGAATAGTCATGGGATGCTCCTTATATTTTTAGTGGGCTGCATCACTTTTTCTCTCTTGTTTGTTCACTCTTGAATCATAACAGCATATGACTCACCATTCATCTCTGCCACTACTTCATCATAATCATCTTCCTCATCAATGCCCTCAGTAGTGAGGAAATTAACTCGAGATTCATCAAGTTCTTCCAGTTCTTCCTTGGCCTCTTCTCTAGGTTCTTCAAAGTCTTCATTAACCTCTTCATCATCAGGTTATTCAACTTTGCAAGTTGCATTAACAAGGACCTTGATGGGTGGTCCTTTGATTGCCAACCTTGTCTAAGAAGAAGGAAAATGGTTTCTAGGCTGAAAGTTCTTCCTTGGAATGTCTTGATAAGGAGCATGTTGATCCAATTGTTTCTTGATGGAAATGAGGTCATTGGCAAGCTTCTATACTAACTGATATGCATTAGCTCTAGGAGTAGAGGAAGAGGAAGAATAATTTTTGGATTTGGAAGAGTCTCTTTTCAATTTTCCAGACATGATCAGGTCATCTTCAACACTGATGGCTAATCTCTGATCATCATCCAAAGTTGCAAGATTGGCTCTTCTCAGCGTATAGCTTACTTTAGGAAATTGAGTGTTTAGGAAGATTTTTTTTTGAATTTTATCACAAGCCGAGTGTTTTGTGGGATCTTATTAATCATCTTGTTGAACTTGGCTACAAATTCTCTCGTGGGCTCTTGTGGTTCTTTTTTATTTGAGATTTTTTTGCTAGCAAAGCATGCACATCTTCCGTAGGTTTGAAACAATACTCAAAATGGGTTGTCATGGTGTTCCAATTGGTGATGGTCCCAAAGTGGGGAGATGGTAAAAACAATCTGCTGCATTGTCCTACAAAGTCTCCATAAAAGCCTCATAGAGACATCCTCATGTTAAACTCCAAGGACTTCACATGCAACTATGAAGGCTGCAATGTGCTCATAAAGATGTACCTTGCCATCACCTCCGAACTTGGGAAAGTTCTTTTTGTTACCCATGGGTAACTCATGCAAAGTTTGAGGGAGGGAAAGAGGCCCTAACTCGTTGTTCCCAAGGTAATGGAACTACCATCCTTGGAAAAAATTATTGAAATGGAACTGAAACACCAACAAGAATTAAAGCGCAAATATTATGGTTGATTTTCTCTCGAGGGATATCACTCCCAAAAGCTCTGTCTTCAATAGGGGTGTGCCTGTAGAACAAGATATTATATTTCTCCTTGTTGAAGGAAGGGAAATCCTTATGATCCATGAGTTGAAACTTGAATCTCGGAGTCGCGGATCGAAAAGATCAAGAAATTGTTCTTTAAATCTTGAATTCATTGAAACAAATACCTAACAGAGTCACCAAAAGATGTTGGTTGTCAAATTAGGAATTTAATGAAAAAAACAATCGGGGATAGAAATTCCCTCCTCTTTAACGGAGAGGTTCCTTTATTGAAAGTAAGCAACACAACTATTTATAAATGTACAACTTTCTACTTTAATGAGGAACTCTAATAACATGAACACTTTTAATGATACAAAAGAATAGAAGAACTAAGGGAGGGAAAAGGTAGAACATAACAACATTCCCAAGAAATATAGATAGAAAAATAGTTCCTTATAAATGTTGTGCAAGGATGATATATAGAACATAATCATTCATATTAAACCACCAGATATTATTTCATAGACACAAAGTTCTAGAAATGACATCCATAAGAATACAAAGCTTCTTAATGCAATAGATTAATGATTCACAAACTTTAGACAAGAAAGAGAGAATAAATAGATGCAGATAGAAACAGGAAGGGAAATATTCTGTATTGATAGCTTTTAGTTCTTTTACACTTTCAAAAATTATCAGAGTTCCAGCCCCTTGGAATGGCATGGAGAGCCCAATATATAGTTTACAAAGTGGTTACATTTAGTAACCATTTCTTTTAACCAAAATATTAATTAAGGAAATACGTAATATAAAGTCCTTCATTAAATTTCAAGGAGATCGAACTAAAAATAGAAGAAGAAATTCAAGAGCTAGAAGTAGAGACATTTGGTTGTGGATGAGGAGGGCCCACTATTTTGAGGATCTGGTTCTGAATCTCTTCAATGCTTCCGCTATCTCCATGCCCCTTGGAATCATTGTGTTGGAAGTAGCATGAGTCCACGTGCCTAGGCATTTCTCCATATATTTGTCAACCTTAGTATGATCCAGATATTCCTTATTAGCCTCGGCTATAGCTGAATGGAGAGAACAAATGTCCTTCATTTTCTCTTCAGTGATTGTCTCTTCCTTGAACAAATCATCCTTGATAAAGGCCTTAAAATGAGCCTTAATTATGTTGAGAGAGAAGAATACACCGAGGTTTCATCCGGAAAATGGCAAGTGGATATCATTGAAGGCGGTTAAAACAATTTTTTAAAAGAATCCCCATTTTTCCATACATTCCTCAATTCCCCAAAGTGCTTCTTCTAGAACCTTTATTATCCAAATAATGCTAAAGATCCATGTCCTTGACAAGTTATTATTGACATCATCAAACACATTGTTGGCCAACAAGATCCTATCATCGGTTTGACCCATCAGACAAAGATCTGCGATACATCCACTCCAAACTTTAAATTCCTTGTCGACAGCCTTGATTGAGGAAATGAATTTCTACTGCAGCTTAATCACCTTCTCATGAGTTTTGAAGGCTTCCTTAATGAAGTTTAAACCTACTATAGTCATATCATCCACCATGGCCTCAACAACCTTCCCATAAGTAGAATACTTGTGGATGTCTTTGATGGTTTAGACCTCATCTTGGCTGAGAACTATGGGAGGTGGGAGAGTGGCCAATGGGGCTGGATCCAAAACTTTATCCTTTACCAATAATGATCTAATAAATTTGGAAAGAACTTGGTTGTGTTCTTCAAAATTCTCTATGGTTTTCTTTCCTTTCTCCACCCGTTCAATAATCTTAGTCAAAATTTGTTGAAGGTTATGAACTTCACTCTCAGTGTGGATTCTCCTATTAGAGTCTCGAAAGCTCCAAGTGAGAGATCAAAATATCTTTCTCCTCTTTATCCACTTTGGGTTTTACAACCTCCAGGAACTGTTGGCCTTAAGCATCAGTTACCAACCTCGAAGTGGTATTCGCTTTCTTTTTTGTAGGAGGAGGGGTAATACCAAGAAGAACTGCTACAACATCAAAGTCAGACACTATTAACCGGGAGAAGATTTTCTTTTCTTTTGTCACAACTAGGGGCTGAACCCAGGAAAAGGAAGAACAAGAAACAAAAGAATCAAGGGACCCGAGTGTAAGTGAACTCATGGAACTCAGAGTATGAACCACTGTTGTCTTCAGTGAGGAAATGAATGCAACCTTAGGAGTTTCCCCTTGTAAAGGATTCTGTTAAACTTGGAGGTTCAGTCCTCTATCCTTCCTTCTCCACTTCAGCAGTGATTTCAAGGATTTCTTCTGGGTCTTTCATCTCATCATCATCAGTCTCACTTAGAACAATAATTTTTTTCGGCCCAATAGGAAATTCTGACTGCTCTAGAAGAGTCTCTTCCTTGATTGGTTCTTTCTTGACTTCTTTGAACTTATTTTGATACACTTTAGTGGAAGAGGAAGGAGTAGACAACTCAAGTTCTTTCATCGAAGAAGGAGGAGTTTTCTCAAGTGCCTCAGTGCTAGGCATATGTACTTCCTTCCTAGGTGTGGAAGTATCTCTTGAAGAGGATCTACCTTTCTTCATCCTTAGGTCATGTATTTTTCTGTCAAACCAAATCTTAGTTTTGACAATGATAGGGGTGATCACCTCATTCAAGTCATCTCTTTCCTTCACATACCAATCCAAGGTTTCTAGAGGAGTGTGCTTGATTGATCTTTTGTACTAAAAGGATTGCAAATCTTCATCATTGTCATTAAGCCCTTCAGGCACGTGGTAGAGGTTGAAGTCTAGGATCTGTAGTAGAGAAAATATGCCAAAATTCCTCCTCCTAGCTTCAAAATCATCAACACAATCAACCTTGTAATCCTCAGTGTGAGGACGGTGATGATAAGTTATCCCGAGATTTTTATCGGTGTATCTCTTAATATCAAAGCAAGTCCTGGGCTTGAAGAAATGAACCGTAAGAGGAGCAATATTCCTTTCTATATTTTGGGAATCTAGAGCTTTCTTACATGTATAATTCCCAAGGTGATAGGGAAACGAAGACCAAGTAATCTTCTTATCTTGGTAGGTTCTATGAAGTTTATCCAATCTGGTTTCACACCTCAACCAAAGCCATTTTGTCATTGCAGTAACATGGGAAGCTTTGAGAGGTGTGCTTTGAAAACAAGCTAACCCGATGTATGAGAACTTTTGGAACTGAGTGAAGAAATCCCCATAAATGGTTATCAAAGCCTTAGCCTCATCAGAGAACCTTCTGGCAGTGTCACCCTCTAAGAGCCTCATAATGTACATGGTGAAGGCATCATTTACCCTTATGAAATTATGATTACTAAACTTGAGGGTAAACTGAGGGAAATATGTGTAGATGGGCTCATCCTTCTTGTCTGCAATGAAAGTGAAGTTGAGCCACTCACGAGATGCTGCCAAGGTGTACATGAGATAGGAAGTCATGTAGAAATTTTTGGTTTGCTGAACATTTGACAATTGTTGAGTCAAGTTTCCACAGATAATCTCGGCCCAATTCAGATTTTGCTTACCGTCACAGATGATATTTATGAAAGGGCACATCCAAAAATTGAAGTCATTAATAGAGGGCATTCCCATAATCCGGGCAAGCAAGGTGATGAAATATTATAGTTCTTCATTGAATTTGACCCGAGAAATTCCTTAGATAGTTGGAACACTCCTTCTTAGCGCACTTCCACCATGATTTCGCTACCCGAGCCTTATATTTCTCGTTGTCTTGATCAAACAGAGCCTGATCTTGAGTGAGAGTGAGAACACCAGAGTCTTATTTTTCAAGGATGTGTAGGCAAAGGAGATGATGATAAAGTATAATTTTGTAATCAACTTGCCGTGCACATTGACAACCTCATTGGTGTCCGGATTGAAACTAGCCTCGCAAAGCAGTATAGTGTCGAAAATTGCATAGCGAGAGGAAAACCAGTGGCGTACATGATTCCACTATCATTTATCATTTGAGCCATGGGAGCAGGGTTGTTGCATGCTAATCTGCCCCATAAATCATCGAAATCCAAATGTCGAACTTCGTTATCTCCAATATCGGGCACAAAAGTCTCCAAAGGGGACAGATGCTTGTGCCCTTGAAATTTGATCTTCATTTTGATAGTGAATAGAGGAATGGCCTTCAAAGAACAAACTCACAAAAATTATTGCAAGGAGATATAGAAATGTGTAAAAATGACTTGATTTTGTAAAAATGTGGGCCAAATAATGAGCAGCAATGTGACAAGTGCTTAGACGGTTTCCCCTTTAAATAGTCATTCAGGAGAGAGAATATCTTAAATGTGTATTAAATATACCTTGCACCCACTCAAAAAGGTGAAATGCGGGAAAAGTGGAAAAAACTGGCGCAGACGGTACTTGGAACATTGGGGCATGAGGGACTGGAAAATCTGATGCGGCAAGGTGGGCCATGAGAGCATGGGTGCTCGAGGGACACGAAACACAAAGGATGAGAAGAGATGATTCGCCAATGCGGGTGATGTGGGGAATCGGTGAACAAGAGGCCTGTGTACTTGGGACAAATGGGCTGAAAAATATAAAAGCCGATGGAAAAGGACTTGCGGGGATATCGCCAATCAATGAACAGGAGGCCCGCCGGTACTTGGGACACAAGGGAAAAAAAGGTCCAACAAACCCGTAAGTCACTAAAATGACCCCAAGAAATGAAATTTGCACCATCTCTTTGAATTTCGTACTTCACCGAAACACTACTTAAGGGTGGCAACTCAAAATTTTCAACTTTTTTGAATTTCAAAAGAGGCGAATTTTTAGGGGACAACAAGTTGCTAATTTGAAGTCTTTGTTATGCTACACCAACGTAGTGGAATATTCTATGACCTTAGCGGATACTGGGCTTCGAATATCATCTGATAGACTTCAAATAACATATTGAGCTCAGCGGCAACTAGGTTAAACAAAAATTTTCTTCATTGATCGATCATGCAAAACGGTATATAGATATATGATTACAATCTTATATTAGTATATTTCAAAAAATTATAACTAATGAAATGTATCATAATAAAAATATATGGCATAGCATAAGATCTGTAAAATGAAATATATGTTTGTAAATAGAATGATTAAAATTTATATTTAACAATATTTATGAGTACATATAATGTTCTTACCTTTTATTAAACATTAAAAAAACTTGCTAAAGACATTACATTTAACTATTTCTACGTGGGAAAATGAATATAATTAACTATATATATCTATGCGGTAATAATGTAAGCATTGAACATTGAAATAATTAGTCATGAATATTTATTTCATATTAAAAAAACATTAAAGGAGGTCAAAATGATTACCTAAACTATACAAAATCAAACCATTACGATTTTTAAAAAAATGAATATGTGACTCGTGTTTTGCAACTAGGGATAGATGCCACCACTTACGGGAAAGAATAAATGCAAGAAGGAGAACGAAAAATACACAAACAATTAACCAAAGATACGTATAAGAGGGATAAAAAGGAATTTTGTTTAACATATACTAATATGTGTGCTACAGTTGAACATAAAAATATTTTAAAAGGAATTACAATTTATTTGGTTAGGGAAGGAAAAAAATGTGGTTTCAGACAGAGAAACAAGTTTCAAAAGGAGATGAAACAAAACTGCAAAGGCGGTGGAGGGAAAGGAAGGATGGATTGTGGTGAAAAACACAAGAACTAGGTGAATACAAACCCACTAAAAGTTCCCACCATCAACTATGGTAAACATACAATAACATAGATACTTTTGATAAATACCTGTTTTAGTAGTATCTGAAATTTTTATGTGCTTGATAATGACTATTAAAGCTTTATATTCTCTCTTAAATAAACTATCTATGAGATTCTATCCGTAACTTTTTTTTTTTTGTCTCTTTGATTACATCCTTTTTGGGCCTCCTGATCTACACTTGTACCCGTGATCTATCCACAATCACTATTTTTTATCTCATTTGTGCACCCCCAAACAATATTATAATCACTTCCTATACTTTTGTTCCAAAAATGACCATTAATTGAGCACTTAGGCTAGCAAATTAGTGCATGCGCGTGTTGTATTATGATTTCAAGAGCTTGTTTTCTACGATTTCAAAATAAAAAGAAACCTGTTATATTTTTTCCCAATACATTCAATGAAAGAAATTCTAAAAACTAAAAAAAGGGGGATTAGGAAAATTTCAAAATTTAAATTTCCCCTTCGTAAAGTGAAAGTGCAGGATTTTGAAATTTCAAATATTTGCATTTAATGTAGGGGATTTTGCATATCGAACTTTGAATTTACCCCTCATTAATATTTTCATTTAATTTGAGGGATAACGTGGGATATGAGGAAATCAAATTTATTAATTTTACTATAGAAACAAGTGGGACAACGACAATTGTTTCTTTGTGAACTTGCAGGAAAATGAAAATATTAATTTAAGCATAGTAAAAACAATTTAGAAAATAGAAGTTGTTAGAGCCACGTAATTATTATACTTTTTTAAAAACACCTTTGATAGCTTATTCTTTTGTCAAGTATACATATTCTTTTAGCATTAGAATTGTGATGAAATCATAATTTTACGGCATTTAAATTAAGTATTTTTTAATACAAAGAAATTTAAGGTGACCTATTACTTGGGAATAAAGTCACCATTTATGGAATGCCTTTGTGTCACCATTTCATTGGTTACCTTTTTGATGTAACTTGATGTGACTTACTTTATTGGTTGGTTTATATTTAATTTATAATTTTTAAAATGACATGTGGTCACTTTGAGTGAAACAACTAATGGTACTTTCTCATTCATAGACACTGGCTCATACACGGTCCTCGCACAATTATTATTTATTTTTATTGAATGCGAATTCGATATTTTTAAAATATCGTTCATGTTAATTTAAAAAAAAATCCAATAAAATATGATATTTTGCAACTTTGAATTAGTTAATTACATAACTATATAATTGACACATTTATTAATAAATTTTTAATTAGCGATAGAATTAACAAATATTTTTTACCTATAAAAACAACAAGTATTAAGTTGTGATTGTAATCCATTAAAATTTTGGCACATGGCATGAAATTTATAATATATCTTGTGATCATCAATATTAGAATTTGAATTTCTAATTTCTAATATTTATTATTAATTTTTATTGAATTTGAATTCAAATTTTTAAATATAGTGCATGCCAATTTTTTTAAAATATTGCAATAAAATGTGACACGTGGCAAGTTTGAACCAGTTAGTTAGGCAACTATATAATTGACACATTTTAAAGAAATTTTTAATTAGCCCTAGAATTAACAAATACTTTTAACCTATAAAGACCCGCCATATTAATTTTTGAATGTCATCCATTAAAATGTTGACACGTGGCATGAAATTTCTATTAGGAATAAAACTTATCTTAATTCATCATTAGTTGATATTTAAATAAATGTAATAAGTTAAAGTATTTAATTTAAATACTTTAAACTTATTTCAATAGGTATTAGTTATCCTTAGTTGTTAGTTAACTAAGTGATATTTTCTCATCCCTATGTTTGGGGAATCATGTTCTATCTTTCATATTTTGTTCCGGATGATTTCCATGAGGGGCAATAGGGGAAGTTAGAGGCAATATGCTATTCCTACATATTTTCTCAGATTAGATTATTTGTTTCCATATATTGTGGATGAGATAGAAGTTTTCCAATATCTATAAATATTGCAGCTCTCTCATTTATTTGTAATGCTTGATTTTGATATCAATAAAATACACAAGCATCGTATTGTTTTCGTCTGCAAAGCTTCGTGTCAAATATTGTTTTCAAGTATTCATTGTCAATATTTTGTATCAGGGTAGCATTTTGATCCAAAGAGGAGTGTAGGAAGTTTTAGGGAAGTTTAGGGAGATATGGAGAAATTACAGAGCTAAGAGGAGCCATAGATGCCCCCAACCATTTCACAGCCCCTACCCGAATCCACACCCTGAGTTCATGCAGATTGATTTGCAGTTGAAGAACACATGGAGTGAAATCATAGGCCCTTGTAGACTTGGATGCAACTCTGTTACAAAAGGTGACATTGTTTCATTCTCTGGTATTTTTAAAAAAATTACCTTTACCTGCAATTTTTTTAAATTGGAAGCATTTTAAAGAAATATACAATATTTTTGTATTGTGGGAACCCAAGATTTTCAAGCTCCCCACATAACTTCTCCTTCATGTTCTCTGTGCTTTGTTTTTTCATAAATATGGCAAGAGAATTGTACATGTCTATGAGAAGATCTCTGTCCAAAGCGTCTAAGCCTACAACAATTGAGGAGCAACGAGATTAGAGATCAACATGCAAGAAGAAAATATTTCACAGTGGCCAAGGTTATTCTGAAAGTGAACCTGCAAAATAGAAAAGGGGAGCAACGAAGCCTCCAAACATCTGAAATGTCGATCTTCAGACATAGTAAAATTGGCATAAAACATGAAATATATTGAAATCACAATTTAAAAAAGGGGCTCAGAAAGATATTGAAATCACAATTTTGGAAAGGGGCATGGAAAGATATTGAAATCGTAATTTAAAAAAGGTATAAATTTCAACTGATACCTCGGATTGAGGTGTCATTTTTTTGAAAGTGTGTGTTTTTGTGAGCTCTACATCTTGGTAAAGTTTTTAGTAAGATTTATTTTGTAAAAATTCAAAAATTAGTTTTTATATTTGAAAAGAGGCCAAAGATTCCAAATTTTTTTCTTTCAAATCGGCCAAGAGAGCCATTTTATATTTGCAAATCAGCCAAAGAGCCAAATTTTTACAACGCCAATAATGCCAGAAATTCATTGTACATGGCTAAAAAGGAGCCCAAAATAAATAAAATAATAATTTTTGGGGGGGTGTGCATGCTTTAAGGGGGAAAAGTGTTCAATTTTTTCTTCTATTGTTTATCACTTTTCACAATGGCTGCAATTATGACACCAAAATTATTTTTGCCATATTCTCAAATTTTGTGTTTTGATAATTATCCAGCATGGAAAACAAAAATTCACGCACAACTTGATTTTGAAAATCTATGGTCCATTTTTTTTGGTACATTAACAAGATCTGCAACAAATGTTACACAATAAGCTACATTTGATCATGCAAATCAAAAAGGAAATTTAATAATATTGTTTAGTGTTTCAGATGAGGTACAACCTCATATTCATGAGACCACAACAGCAAAAGAATATTAGGAAAATTTGAAAACAATATATGAGTCCAAAAATAAGAACACAATACTTCATCTCCAGAGTCAACTATTGAACTTGAAAATGCAACCAATTGAGAAATTTGAAATGTTTTTGAGAAGAGTGGCAACTTTGCATGCATCACTTCAAGATTTGGAAGAAGAAGTAACTAACACATCACTCATGCCTATAGTATTGAGATCTCTTCCTCCTTCATATAGGATTTTTGTGACCACGTTAAACATAACTGGTCAAAAATGACTTTTGAAGAGTTAGTGAATATGCTATAACAAGAGGAAGTTATTCACTCAACTACGAAATTGAAGAGCGAAACTTTCTTCTAATCAAAAAGGAAAAAAATAGGCTAAGTCTAGTAAATAGCCTTAGAAGCAAGTTAATACTCAACAAGGCAAAAGGACCAACAAAAATGTATTATTTGTGGTCGAAAAGGACATGAGTTAAATAATTGTTAGTACAACACATTCCAAAAAGTATCATCAAGTGGTAAAAAGCTTAATTACCAACAAACAAAATCTAGACAACAACATAGTAAACATGAAAAAATAATCAAAAGTGGAAGAAGAAACCAACTCAACAAGGAAATGTAGCCAAATAGGAAGATCAATTTGATGATGATGAATTCCTATATTATGAACAGTCAAATGAATTATCCAATTCTACAAATCAAATTTGGTATGTCAACTTGGGTGCAACTCAACACATGACAAGAAAGAAAGATTGGTTCTTCACAATGAGTAAAACACCCACCAAAAATCATGTCTCTTTGGATGATGATACATCATGTAGTGTTGAAGGCACTTTGGTTCCATTTCACTATCACTTGGGCAACATAATTATAAAATTACAAATGTTCTTTATGTCCCTATGGTTTAGAAAAAAATTGTTATCCATGAGTCAATTATTAGATCAAAATCTCAAAATTGAATTTAATTGTAAAGGACGTAAAAATATGTGCCTAATTCGAAATAAGTCATGAAGCTCTAAAATTGTTGCAAAAACTTTGAATGTGGGTAGAATGTCTCAGTTAAATTTTTTTCAATGAAATGATCAAGCACTTGTAGCCAACAATACATAAATCATCTCAACTATGGCATCAAAGAATTAAACATGTGAGTTTTGTCTATCTTGACACACTTCGTCGATACAACATGGGTAAGGGGTGGTACAGATAAATGGCGTATTGTTTGGCGGGGAAAATAACATAGAGCAACATTCAAACATAGTACATTTCAGGCTAAGGAAAAACTTGACTTGGTGCATACCAATCTGTGTGGACTAATGAGACCTAGCCACTATGGGTTTCAATACTTCATGCTCTTTGTTGATGATTTTTCAAGAAAATGTGGATATACCGTCTTTCTACAAAAGACCAAGATTTTGAAACTTTTAAGAAGTTCAAAGCCCTTGTTGAAAAAGATTTTGGTAGGAAAATAAAAACACTCCACTCAGATCGATGGGGAGAATATACCAGCAATGAGTTCAATGATTTTTTGAAAAAACATGGCATTTGTCTTCAAATACATCCTCCTCATACACCACAACAAAATAGTACATTGTTGAAAGGAGAAATCATACTATCATGTATATGGTGCGATGTATGATTGATGATGCAATTTTATCAAAAACATTTTGGGTGGAAGTAGCTAAAATGACAGTCTATTTACTAAATAGAGTTCCCATTGCAGTTCTTGATGGAATAACACCTCAGGAATCATGGTCAGAGCATAAACCATCTATTTCACACCTTAGATTTTTTTGATGTAAAGAGAGTATGCAAATTTCTATGAAACAAAGAATCAAACTCTATATGAAATCATAAAAAATTATCTTCTTGGGATACAGTGATGAAGAACTTGGCTATAGACTTATGGATCCAAGAACAATTAGAAGGGTATACACTAGTCGGGATGTTGATTTCTTTGAGAATAAATAATCAGATACTCCTTCCATACACTCACATGATGAAAAAATCATCCCTACAGTGAAAACAAAGGATCGTAATTACTTTGATGATGATAGTGATGATGGGGAAGATGGTGAAATTCAACCTCCCACAAGAACCACAAAAAGTATGCTTAAATAGTATACAAGTATGATTAGAGATGCAAAATTGGATAATGTCCCCAACACATCTACCACTGGAATGAGGACTCACAAAGATGGCTCAAAATGAGCTCAATTTGGCATTAAGTTGTTGAAACTATTGAGCCACACATAGTTTCAGAAGCCCTATACTTTAAACCTTGGAAAGATTCTATGGATACAAAATATAAGTCACTTATGAAAAATAATACATGGAAACTTACAGATCTTCCACCAGGAAAAATCTCATTATATATAGATGGATGTTCAAAAAAAAGTATAAAGAAAATGAAAAAATTGATAAACATAAGGCTAGACTAGTTGCTAAGGGATATGCTCAAAAAGAAGGCATTGATTATGAGGAGACTTTTTCTCCCACAAATAAGATAAAAAACTTAGATTAATGTTTTCTCTATCTTCACAATTTGGTTGGAAAATACACCAAATGGATGTGAAAAGTGCCTTTCTTAATGGTGATTTACAGGAAGAAGTTTACATGACTCAACAGAAGGTTTTTTCATACCAAGTAAAGAGGAAAAGGTATGTAAACTCATAAAATCACTATATGGTCTAAAGCATTATCCCAGTGTCATTGTACATGAAAATTGATTTATCATCTCATTCAACATGGATTCAACAGATTCCATACGATCCTAATATCTATCTTAAAAATAAAGGGGGAAATAGTGATTGTTGTAGTATATTTCGATGATCTAGTCATCACGGGAGGATCGGTGAAGATGATTGAGTCAATAAAGAAATATCTAACACGATAATTTAACATGACCGATCTCGAGCTTCTACATTATTATCTTGAACTTGAAGTTTTCCAAAGAGAAAATCATATCTTTGTGTCACAATTGAAATATGCCAAGAAAACAATCGAGAAATTCAATATGATGGATTGTAATCCATTTTCCACACCTATGGAGATAATACTTCATCTTTCTTGAATAGATCCATCTCCACAAGTAAATGTAGCTCTCTGTCGGTGGTTGATCGGGAGTCTCATCTTCTTGACTTACACTAGGCCGGATATCAACTATGCGTCAGCTATCTTTCACGAGTTCATGCAAGAACCAAGGGTTTCTCACCTGGAAATCAGAAAACGGATATTGAGGTACATCGGAGGAACTATGGACTATGGCTTAAAATACAAGAAGAATAATATTTTTTTCTTGACAGGATATTTAGATTCAGATCGTGTAGGAAACATAGATGATAGGAAATCCACTTCAAGATTTGTATTCTTTTTGGGATCTGGGCCGATATCATGGGGGAGTAAAAGTAGACTTGTGTTTCAAGATCCTCCACAGAATCAGAATATCGTGCAGCAGATGGATCTTTCTATGAATCGATATAGCTCCGACTTATACTTAAAGGATTGGGAATACAAACTGAAAGATCCAACTATCCTACATGTTGATAACGGAGTAGTAAAACTTGTTTGAAATCCAATTTTCATGAGTGGACCAAACACATTGAGGTGCGGGTACATTTCACTCACGAACATGTTGAACAACAACATTCAACTCCAATATTTCTCAAAAGATATGCAACGTGCAAATGTCTTCACAAAGTCACTTGCTCGAGGTAAATTTGAGGGTTTTAGAGAATTTCTCTCTTGTTCACTTGAGACCATGTTGAATTAAGGGGGGGAATGTTAGGAATAAAACTTAGCTTAATTCATCATTAGTTTATATTTGAATAAATGTAATAAGTTAAAGTATTTAATTTAAATACTTTAAACTTATGTCAATAGGTATTAGTTATCCTTAGTTGTTAGTTAACTAAGTGATATTGTTCTCATCCCTATGTTTGTGGAATCATGTTCTATCTTGCATATTTTGTTCCCAGATGATTTCCATGAGGGGAAATAGGGGCAATATGTTATTCCTACATATTTTCTCAGATTAGATGATTTGTTTCCATATATTGTGGATGAGATAGAAGTTATCCAATATCTATAAATATTGCAGCTCTCTCATTTGTTTGTAATGCTTGATTTTGATATTAATAAAATACACAAGCACCATCTTGTTTTTGTGCAAAGCTTCTGTGTCAAATATTATTTTCAAGTATTCATTGTAAATAATTTCTAATATATCTTGTGATCATCAATATTTTGGTGTTATTTACACTTTACTCTAGAAAAACTAAAACATAATTTTATGCTTCACAAGAATTTGAGAGTACCTTAAAGATAGGAAAGAAAATAGCTACCACTAAGCTCCATTAGAATAATATTTTTGCAACATAGAATTCAAAATAATAAATACTTAGATTTTATAGGGGACTAGGTTATTCTTTTCAGTACGTGATAATCAACAACTCGGCATGTTGTATGTTGTATGTTAATTTGTTGAGAAAAATCCTAGTGGACGCTAGCCTCTACAACTCCTAGATTTCCTTTCCAACAATGTAAATAAATAACTCTACAATTTTGGATTGATAGTATTTTTGTTAACTATAATCATATATTATTAGCTATACAATCCCTTACACAACCAAGTGCAGCACTACATACCCTTGAAAGATATAAAAACTATATATTACTCATAAGTTTTTTTATCTAACACATACTTTTTATCAGTTTGTATCTAGTAAAAGAGTTAGTGACCTCTAAGCTCCATTACTTAAACAAGATCAATCAAACAGTTCATATTAAATAAAATTCTTAGTGACCGCTAAGCTCAAATACTTATAGAAATGAATGATTGTGCAAAAATAGATTAAACAATTTTGTATTTTTAACTTAGCGATGAATAACAAATCATAGTAATAGATATTAGCGGTCACTAGGCATTTTCCATAATATATTTCGATGACAAATATGTGAGATATGGATAATTTTTACTATTGAAAGCTATGATGGTCTATGCACAGCTAAAAAAAAAAAAATGGTTATTAAAAATGTTTTCAGGGTGCTCAAATAACATCATAGTGACTGTTAGGCACACACCTTTGCATCTTGTCTTTTTTTACACATTGGTGGGCATCAATGAAAAATATTAGAGACCACTAAGCTCCACTACTTATTAGAATTAGATTAGTGGCCACTAGGCTCAACTTATTTTTAATTTCAAATATAGAGATCAAATAATAGTTTGTATTAAAGAAAATGCTTAGTGACTACTAAGCTTGAATACTTACATAAAGAAATGATATGGCGGAAACTAGGCTAAAAAATATCTTATTTCGAACATAGCACTCTAATAACAGATCATAGTAATATATATTATCGGTCGCTATGCATTTTTCATAATATATTTAGATGATAAATATGTGAGATATGAAAATTTTTTACTCTCGAAAGCTATGGAGGTCTTTGAGAAAGTAATATATTAGCGGCCTCAAGGATAAATTGTTTATTAATTTTAAAAATAGAGATAAAAAACAGTTCGTATTAAACAAAATTCTTAGCAACCACTAAGCTCGAATACTTAAAAATGTGGTGCTCGGAAAACATATCATATGAATGGATAAAATACAGTCACAAGTCATTTTTCATGTCGAATCGTGAAAATGCATAGTGACCGTTAAGCTACATTACTTATTGAAAGGAGTGGCTTGGTGCTCACTAGGGTATATTGTTTATTTTTTTGAAAAATATTGACCTAATAAAAATCATTATGTACCTATTTCACCCAATTCTTAACAGATTTAATGAAATAGATAGAGGGTGATAGGCTAACGAGAAATACCTATTTGTGATGTTGGTTGCAGGTTATGCACGTGTTTCTAATTTTGGATATAGGTTAACTGTGAAGAACTTACTTTTGGCTAGGAGGAACTACTAGTAAATGCAAAACAAGACCACAAGAAGAATATTAAACAATATATATCATTAAACTACCTAACATGTGCTAGATCCGGGAAGTGTTTAATATAATTTAATGTAGGAAATAACGTAAAGAAATAACATCCTACTATAGATGATATGATTTAGGAATCTCATTCAAATAGGTAGGGTTATGATAATATCTAGAGGTTGGGTAGGTGGTTTTGAGTTTCGTAGGTTTGAAAAAGGTCTGGTAAAAGGTTGCAAATTATAATGGGAAGTTTGGGAATGGGTATTAGCTTGTTTTCTTGAGATAAATTATCGACATTGAGAGACCAATGTCGTGTCACGGTATGACCGACAACAATTTATATGTGACCGATGACAATTTAAGGTGGATAATGGTAGAATGTAAAAATGGGTACCCTGGTTCTCTCGTGTCCGCACGTAGAGATTTGAGAAGGCATGTGGTGGGACTTTAGGTAAGGTACCAGGTTTGGGTAAGGTTCTAAGAGGTTTTTGGGTGTTAAGGTCAACTTAGTGAATTTTTGTCAGAGACACAAGAACTAACATCGGTCCGGTGATTTCTTCCGGTGAAAGAAAAGCCAAGATAGTCAAGGTGACCGGTTTTGGTAAAGGTGAAATGGTGGAAATCAATCAAACTTTGTTTTGGAGCTTCTCTGTGATTGCACAAATAATGGAAGAGGGATGACTAGGTTTGTAAAAATGCTAAAAAGGCTCAGGAATGCCTAAGAGTCGAGTGTAGGGAGATAAAATGTAGTGGGTGGTTAGATGGGTGGATTGACAGGAAGGTGGGAATGGTGGAATGTAAAGGAGAATAATATCTAACAAACGGAGATAAATAAACTACAATCTAAGTAAGTATAAAATGATGTAGATAAAAAACCAATTAATTTTATTTGCAGGCCTGGTTGGTGGAGGATAGCAATGGTTGATCTATGAAACTAGTGATCAAAGTGTCATGACAATGATTCCCGAAATGTTATCGTGAATGCCAATGCCTTCAAATCATTCTTATTGTGGGCTAGGGGGTGTCCGGATTCTCAAGATGAATTTGGTTCATACTTTCATTCAGATCTCTCTCTTTCCAAACTTGAACAATGACCAACCTCGGAATAAGGTTTCGAAATGACTCTATGGTAACGGAGGACGATTAGGGTGACCGGC
Source organism: Taxus wallichiana var. yunnanensis (assembly GCA_018340775.1). NCBI lineage: Eukaryota > Viridiplantae > Streptophyta > Pinopsida > Cupressales > Taxaceae > Taxus > Taxus wallichiana. The sequence goes on from CM031234.1 coordinate 466,851,096, forward strand.
ATCGGTTTAGGGTTAACCGGTGTCGGTTAAGGTGGGAAATCCTAGGTTTTCCAAAAATAGAAGATCTTAGCTATCTTTTGGCTGGTTCCGCCCATTGGTCCTAATCTAAACTAGTACCTTGTGCTTAGATAAGTGGGTATGTTGTTAGAGGAATAATAAGCATCTAATGTTAGGGTTAGACTAAGTCTTAGTTAAAAGAAACATGCTAAGAATAGGTCCATGATGAGGTGTCTAGGTGATGCGGTCAAATGAGGATGTTAATTAAATTAATTCAATTAATCATGTGTGCCTATGGGATATGAATATGTAAGGTATGGTTAATTTAATTAACGGGGTTACAAGGGTGGTACGACCTAATTTTGTTGTCTACATTTTTCCCCTTTTATCACTTAGCTTATGTTAGTAAGTGGCACTAAAAAAAAATAGAAAGTGATTTCCCCATGTATGGGTGAGAGCAGGTGGCTGCCCCAAGTGTGGGAGAAGGTGATCCCTCTCAAACTAGGAGCTGATAAGGTGTTATACGGATTCGGTGAGTGGTTTGATAAATGTGTCGTTGGTGTAAGTGTAGGTAGGTGAGGAATGGTATGGGTACTTTGGGAAAATGGTAATGGTCAAATCGTGGTAATAGGTAATATCTATACTGGGCTCAAATTGGGTAATGGGTAATGGTCAAATCTGGTAATAGGTAATAGGCCGGGGTTAGATCGGGTAATTGGTAATAGAAATCAAACGCACACACATGTATATATACTACAACATAGTACTAGGTTACAGAGATTACAAAATCTACATCGTCCAAGGTCGATAAGTTTATCCAAACAAGGGTGAAGTGATTTAGGTATCCAAGGCATATGATATGGTATGGAAACACAACGTGGGTTAGGTGCAGGATCGTTTAGGTATGGTCCGGTACACCATGAGTTTGGTCGGGATAAACAACATGGAAATAGGAAAGGTATGGTTGTAAGAATAAAACTAAGTAATGACATCACAAGGTATAATGAGTACATAAGTTCAAAAGGTCCCAAAAAGTGGTTTAGGTCAAGGTATATGGGTCATGGCATGGGTAAGGCCAAGGTATAGGTAATTTGAGGGGTATACGAGGTAAAGTGGGGTACGGGTTATTAGGGTGGGTGGTGTAAATGGGGTAGTGGTAGGGGCCAAAGTATGCCCCAACTAATAATAAGGTCAGGTGGGAGGTAATGAGGGCATTAGAGTAGGAAAAATGAAGAGGGGGTCCAAATGGGGTGTAGGCAACATGACCGATATCGGTCATGTGAAACCGATAATGGTCTATGTGAACCGATATCGGTACACTAGGGCATGGAATTGATGTTGGTTAGGTTGGACCAATATTAGTTCACCTGTCAATGGGTTAAAATGTAAAACCCATGGTAAAATTTCTCATTAGAGCATTTAAATGTGCGATAATGGCCGTGGAGGAAGAATAGTTAAATGAGTTTTCGAAGGAAACAGGATCGGGTATGAGTCAAGGATGATTAGGTGAGATTTGAGTGGTTGTTGGAGTGAGGAAGATGGGTCCATGTGATCGTGTGGAACAAGTTGATTCACCGAAGGATTGGGAGGTCGGTTGTAGACATGACGGCAGTAGGAGGAGCAAAGGAGGCCCACCAGTGTAGAGACCAGAGGTGCCAGTGAGGAGGAGGTAGTGGGATGAGGTAGGTTCCAACCCCTATTGCATATTTTGAATTGGTTTTTGTGGTAAAATGAAAAAATGGTGGGGGAGGAAATTAAAAATTCAAAAATGTAGGTAAAATGAACCGATTTGGGTATGGGGAGGGTGGAATGTAGGCTAATTAGGTTAGGAAATGAATTTGGGTGAGGTGTGGGTAGAATGGGGGTAGTTTAGGCTTAGTTTGGCTTTGGGGTAAAACTAGATATCGACACCGGTTTGGTGTCGACCAACGTCCGTTATGTATTCTTGGCGTTAGTGGGGAAAATATGACCAATGGTGGTCATAGGAGACCGACATCTATCAGGGGTGACCAATGGCAGTCATGGGTGGCCGACATCGGTCCACCTGTAAAAAAGGTGACAAGGCCAAAATAGGTTAGATGTAGAGGGCAAAGATGGGGTGGAAAAGAGAGGGTAGGATAATCAGATAAGAAATGAAGGGAATAGGGATCAAGGAGGGAGAAAAGTAGGGGGTGAAGGCGAGGGTACGAAAACATAGGTAGGGGATAGGTGGGACTTAGATCACGGTGGGTATGGGGTTCGGGTAAGTGGGAATTGGATAAATAAGTAATCGGGGATAAAGTAGGAACATGATAAATGTTTATGGGGTAGCCAGGTGTAGAATTATGTTGTTGACAAAAAATGAATTTAGGTCCTGATATTATTGAGTTGGTTGGTTGCAGGCACGTAAGTAGTTGATGCTATGAGATAGAATACCACTCTTACTAGGGGAGTTGAGGTGTAGTGTGATGGAGGAAGAGTGGACCCATATGCATGAGGTAGGGCTGATCGGGGTCATGAAGCATGACGGATCCAAGCTGGATCCTAGTCTCATGGTAACTCTTATCGATATATGGGATACAATGACCAACACATTCTACCTTCCTACCAGAAAGATGAAGATCACGCTGGAGGATTTATTTAGGATTCTTTGACTACCGATTGTGGGGGAGCCACTTTATAGTGTATTTTTAAATGGTGCCTTTGAGGAGATGATTGGAGTGTTTGGGGAGATGGCTAGTGAGCTAACCAAGCACAACGTGAGCTTGGTGTACGAGGTGATGTATGTCGAACACCCATGGGAGATGTGGCTAGCCATGCTAATGATTTTGATAGTAGGGTGCTATATGACTCTTGATTCATAGGGAGATCATTTTCCTGGGGGTGTGATGGGTGTATTAAAATACATGATCGAGTAATGGGTCCACATTGCATGGGCATCGACTTATTTAGTATAGCTATATATGGAGCTATGGAGATATCGAGAGGATATGCTAGTATGGTGTGTTTGTATCTTCCTTTTACATTACTTGGGCCCCATGAGCACATTGTGGTAGTGCGACCATAATGAGTGTTGGTAACAGATCGACATCATGGTTGGAAAAGGGTAGGATTCGGGTGATGCGTCATCCCAGAGGTCGCCATGAGCAAGATAGGTGTTATATGATGTGACACCTTACATGCGTGAGTTGGAGAGGCTATATATTAGAGACATAGTATGACGAACTTATGTGGGCTTTTGAGTGTTCAAAGGCATGAGGTAAGAGATATAGGGGTTGTATCCGGTGTGATGTATACAAGGGAGACGTTTTGGTGAGTATGGGATGATCCCAAGAGAGATAGATTCTCGATGGTAACTTAGACTAGTGCAAGATGTGCCACCGCCATTTCCACAGTATCGGTGGGAGGATGTGGAGAGGCCTTTGTCTCCACCTCGCCCCACAGAGCTAGTAGGTCAGGAGGAGTTACCGGTGGATGATAGGATAGATGATGTAGGGGTATCTGATGGATACTAGATGTTGGTGGGAAGAAGAGTTATAAGAAGCACCACCATGGCCAGGGAAACTTTGGTGATTGTGATAGTGTAGAGAGATGCACTACATGGACAGGTGGCAGTGTTGGTAGTGCAGCTTACAACAATACATGAATAGGTAGCCACATCGACTAGGCGGGTGACTTTACTATAGGGGCATTTAACTACTACCCTGGGAACATATACAGGTATAGGCACATGGTAAGGCTTCTATACGGGATGGAGTATAGATAGTTTCTCTTGCAGGCATAGGTCACAAGGTTGCAGGGAATCTAGCCACATCCTAGGCATAGGTGGTAAATTTCCGTGCTTAGGTGATAATAGGGAGACCGACGTAGGCATCTAGACAAGATCTTGTAGTACGTAGAATAGGGATAGGTGGCCATGATGCCGATGGTAGTATAGAAGAGTGGACGGTGGCTATGAGGACGATGGTAGTATGGTAGAGTAGATAGGTTACCGTGAGGCCGATGACACCACCTCGATAGTGTTTATGGTGAGGTTCAAGGATACCCCGAAAGAGGTGAGGTATTAATAGAATCAATTGTCAATCATAGGGATAAATGTACCCTCCTATGCCTGAGTACATGGCACAATGGGCATGGAGTAAGACTAATATCTCTCGTACTCATATCTTAGAGAGCATAGGAGTCAAAACCCGAGAGATAGGATCAAGGTGAGGTTATGAGTTCATAGAGGCCAGACCCACTTTCATGTCGGTGGAGACTAGACCGAGACCCATGTGAGGTGACGAGATGGTTGTAGGGCACAATATAGGTAAAGAGGAGGAGATAAATGAGACATGGATGGATATTAGAGGGATTGATGATTATTCACCATATATGATCGGTGTTTTAGTTTTTGGTATATACCAGCCCGTATGCCAATGATAGTGAGGATGTATATGATGGTTTGAGATCTTGATCTTATATTGGTCTACATGCCGAAGGTGGTGAGGATGCATTTGATCATTTGGAGATACTTGTATGTATTTGTATTGGTGTATATTTATATTGATACAAAAAATTTCATTGTTATAGATGATGAGATTTATGGTATGTATGATGTACTTTATGTTTTAATTTCCATTTTTATTTGTGTGTGGATGGAAACTAGGTGAATTAGGCATGGTGGAGGTGAGGTCATGTAGGCATGGTGGAGTCAGGTGAGCTACGCATGGTGGAATCTAGGTTAGTTAGGCATGGTGGAGTTTAGGCCAATTAGGCATGGTGGAGTTTAGGTTAGTTAGGCATGGTGGAGTCTAGGTGAGTTAGGAATGGTGGATTCATGTTGTTGGCTTTATTTAATGTCCATGTTATTGGTAGTATTGGAAAATAAATGATGATGTAAGTTTCTGTTATGGTTTAAACATTAGAAATATTTGATATGACGAAAATGTGAAATGATTAATGTATGATATGATGATATAAGAAATAGGTAGAAATAGAAGTTTGTATACTTGTATGTTTTATTAAGTTACAAGTAATGTATAAGATGGAAACTAAATAAATTAGAATGTGAATATAAAACCGGGTGTGGAAATTGGTTAGGTTAAAGAGTGGTCGAGATAACCTCTAAGGGCCCCATGCCCTAGGAGTGTTTCTTATGTATCCTTGGTGAAAAGGGACCTCAGGCCGATGTAGTTCTCCCGTAATCTAGGGAAGAATAATATGAGGATAGATGAATGGATATGTAGGTTTTAGGCATGGTTGCGTTTAGGTGATTGTAGGCATGGTTGAGTTTAGGTCAGTTAGGCATGGTGATGTTGGTGAAAGAGGAATTCTTAAAGTGTAGGTGTCAATGGTCTAATCCTGTATAGGAGAATCAACAAGTAATGAAGAAGGTGAAGGGTAAGAGGTGACCAAAAGATCCACCTAATTGGAAGAACCATAACAAGTCTACCATACCAAAGGTGGGCTTATGAACATAAGACCCTAAAGGCGTTGCATGATTGACTATGCTAAGGGTGAAGAAAGTCACATGATCACAAAATGTCATTTTTGCGGCAAGTCCCTTGAGAAGATAAGAAATTAGGGTGAAATTACAATGAGGTAAAAATGGTTGGTTTTAGTGTAACCTGGTGCGAGATAGTAGGCCTACTTGGCAAGAGACCCAAGATCAAAATAGGAAAGTCCATGACAAAAAGGTTATCTTTTTCTCTTTTTTCTCTTGTTTTTGATAGATTGATTGATGCAGGAAGTCTATGTGGGATGAGTATATTATCTCCTTGAGGTATTCATGAAGTTTATCAATGTGGGAAGCTTCTGAATATTTTATTTTGTTTTTGTAAGGATAGTCCCTTTTATGATAGACTATGTGTAGTATGGCTAGCTTTGTATAGTTGTCCTTCGAGGGAGCAATCTATTTATAGCAGCGAGATAGAGAGAAGAGATGTCCCTTTTGAGGGATTCATCTCTTTATTGGAAGTTTGACTCAAGGAGTTGAATCCCATTTTTCTTTTGGACGTTTAAGTCATGGACAAGACTATAGAGGAAGATTAGGCTCTTGTTTAGAAGACAAAACCATAGCACATAGAGGTTAACTATGAAAGAGATGGTTTCAAGTGATGAATGACCATGGGATTCCATATTGAAAAAGATGAAAATTATCCATGAAAATCATGCCATGAGTAGAGCCGTGGTACTCATATTGAAGATAAGGTTGAAAGGTGATGGGTAATCACATGATTCTTGTTTAGTCATTGACCCCAAGAATAGGTAATATGAAAGGTGAAGGGTGCTCAAGGGACGAGCTTGAAATAGATAGAAGGTGATATAGGACTTGATTCAACAATAGAATGGTCGAAGATGCAAGGAATTGAGGGGTTCAGGTTCAGGTTTACCTTTGAGTGAAGAAAAATGATAAGCACTCGATCCATAGGTATGAGTAACGATATAGGGTCCAAGCCAATTAGGAACAAATTTTCCCCGTTTAATTTTCTCTTCTTTAGTTACATGTTGATTTTCCTTTAGGATGAGGTTGCACAACCCGAAGGTTTGCTCATGGACATGTTTTTCATAGGAATTTTTGATACATTTTTGGTAGATTTGGAGATGATCAAGAGCATTAAGATGACGTTCATCTAATAACTCAAGTTGTGTCAAATGGTCCTGGCGAAATTCATCATTGTTGAGCATGTCTTGGAGTGAGATACAAAGAGATGGAATATGGACTTCGAGAGGCAAGACAACCTCAGTACCATAGACCAGAGAGAAAGGTGTGGCAGCAGTTGAAGTGTAAATACTAGTACGGTAAGCCCACAAGGTGAAAGGAATGTGCGTATGCCAATCCTTTCTAGTATCGTCAACTACTTTCATAAGAATTTTGTTCAGGGTTTTATTGGTTGATTCTTCTTGGCCATTTTTTTGTGGGTAGTAAGGTGAAGATAAACTGAGTTGAATGCCAAAGGCATCACAAATTTTTTGTAGGGTTTTGTTTTTGAACTATTTTCCATTATCAGTGATGAGATGGTGAGGAATACCAAAGCAACAAATGATGTGATGATTGATGAATTCACATATTTTCTCAACTTTTGTAGAAATAAGAGGTATGGCTTCAACCCATTTAGTATAATATTTAGTAGCAGTTATAATCCATTGATGGCATTGTGAAGAATGAGGATTGATCTCTCCGACAAGATCCAAACCCCATTGAGAGAAAGGTCAAAGGACTCGTGCGACCTGTAAGGCATGACTAGGTGTGTGATGAATATTAGCATGTTGTTTTCATTTCACAGAACATTTGACATACTCACAAAAATCATGATTGAGGGTGGGCCAATACTATCCCAAGCAAAGGATGCGTTTAGAAATAGCTAGGCCACTGAAGTTACCTCCACAAATTCTGTCATGAACTTCCTTGATGGTATAAGGAATCTCAGAACTTGTAAGGCATCGTAAGAGAATACCGTAAAATTGGAATTTATAAAGAATACCACCCATGATGACATGGTGAGGGAAACTTTTCAGAAAGGCATGTTGTCCATTATGAGTAAGATCTGAAGGTAGAATGGAAAGGGAAAGGTAGTCTGCAAACTAATAATACCAAAGGTCACGTGGGTCATGCGCAATGGTTCCGATGAAGTTGACATCTTGAAATAAATAAGAAGGTGATTATAAACTTTGTAATGTGACAAATATTTTGGAGTTGGTAGGAAAAGTGGGTATCTAGGAAGCCGGGTAGGCCACGGTATTCACATATTTGTTAGTGGAATGCAAAGTGGTGTGAATTTCATAATGGTCAAAGGTAGTCAAAAATATGTCGACATGGTGTTTATAATTTTGAATTATTTCATTACGACACTAGTATATACCATTGAATTTTCTTACAACCATTTGGGAATCACCAAATATATTAATTGATTTAATGTGTAAGGTGATGACAGTTTGAAGGCTTAACATGAGTGCTTCATATTCGGTGATATTGTTAGTACTATGAAAATTTAGTTTGAAAGATAAACACATAGGTTCACCATCAAGAGGAATTAGGATAACACCTACACCATCCCCACACCGACATTTTGAAGCATCGAAGAATAAGGTCATTTGGTAAATGGTATCATCCAAAGAAAGGGTAGAATGGACTCGTCGGGAAATCGAAGTTAGAGGATTGATTTCGGAGAGGGGTGTGTATGCAAGTTGGTCAACGATGGTTTTTCCTTTGATATATTTTTGATGGATCAATTCGAGGTCAAGGTTTGTGAGAAGTATGATCCAATGCATAGAACGTTGATGTTGGTATGGTTTGGCATCCATGCAATGTAAGGGTTTAGTATTGGTGACGCGAAGGTTTTGTGATTGACTAGGTAATGACGAATTTTAGTGGAAACAAAAACTAAGGCTAAGCAAAGTTTTTCGACATGGGTGTATCTGGTTTCATAGTCTAAAAGAGTATGGATTATGTAATAAATGGATTTATTCCCGTGTTGATTATCGTTGTAGACACCAAAATTGGGTCACACTCCCTTGATCCCCTTTCGACTAACCAAATTAAACACATTCACCTAACCATGACCCATATACCCCACAATATTAATTTAATTATTTACAATTAAATTAATACTCATTCTCACTTCATTCATTATTGAATTACCTCAATTAAAACTAATTTCCACCTCACCCCACCACCTCACCATATACCTATTCATAGCATGCTTCCAAAACTAACTAAGACTCAGCCCTACTTACCTTAATGAACTAAGACTTAGTACAACGTTAAAAGCACATACCTATTCTCCCTCTAGAAAATTTCCTCCATATCTAAGTGCAACGTTCATTTAGACCAAAAAACAATCAAAATCTAGGGAGGATAACCAAGATATAGTATTTTGGGTGGCCTAGAATATCCCGCCTTAACCGATGCCGGTCAACCCGAAACCGACGCCGGTAACCCTAAACTATCGTCGGTTACAATATAACCATTATGGTAACCTTTTTGGAGGTTAGAAACATTCTCAAGTTTTGGAGTAAAGGATATCTACATGCAAGCAAGAAATAGAGCTCTTTTGCACATCTAGGCAGCCATAACCAGCATAGCCATTGATAAGGAGGTTTTTGCATTCACAGGAGAACTCCGGGAAGCACTTCCATGACACTAGTTTCCATCTCACCGATAGGTAATCACCACCACCCAACCATTGAACCGCAAAATAGTAAGTGTGTCTCTAACTTGCACCACTTCATTTTCATTCAGTTTATAAAGTTCTTCACCTTTGTTTATCAATCATCAGCTATATTTTCACCCTACCACTATTGCCTTCTTGTGAACCCGACCATTCCCATCACTCCTACCCCTTTTAATCACCTCTGTCTACCCCTGAGCACCTCTGAATATTCCCAACATCCCCCCAAACCTAAACCAACTCCTCACAATTTCTGATCCATTCTCGAGAAAAATCCCCAAAACCATGATCTATTGAGTTATTACCATCCCATGCAAGAACTATTGTCAGTCCTTACTAAACCATCGTTGGTCATACCAGACCGACGTTGGTCTTTGTATTTGGCAGTCCTACTAATACCAGATCCCAATAACCCTTTTTAAGTGATTCAAGTGACCCAGAATCTGACCTTGACCTATTCCAGTACCTTTGTTGTTTACCTTATTTCCAGATCTGATTATATCCTAGCCTATTATGTTAGATTTTCTTATTGTATTTAAATGAGATACCTAAATCATATCAACTACATTATGATTCTATTTACTTACATTGTTTCTTGCATTAAATTGTATTAAAACAGTGGGTTGACTACCACCGAGGAAGTATCACACTTCCAGGATCTAGCACATGCTAGGAAACCCACTGACATATATTATTTAATCCTCTTTTTGTGGTCTTGTTGTGTATTTTAGGTAGTTCCTCGTAGCCAAAAAGAAGCTGTCACAGTCAACATTAGATCAAGAAGTCACAACACACGTAACAACCTCCAACTGACCATCACTACAGGTATTCCTCCTTGGCCCAAAATTTTGGCACACCCGATGGGACCATCTCTTGGGTTCATTGCGTTTTCTTCATATAGCAAATTTTTTTTTGTGTGTTTCTTTCATTTAGAAAATTACATAATTAATCTTCTCCCTAGTAATATTCCTTTCTTCTAATTGTCTAAATGGAATTTTTCATTTGAGGCTTAAAATGAACCACTTCTTCTTTCTTCAATTGCATTAGTGAAAAACATCTTTGTTCATGTTCATCATTTGCTACATTGAATATGATATTTCAATTTGGGTTTAAAAAACTTGCATTCCATTCTAATTTTTTCATTATAGCTCACATTAAATATGAGGGCAACCTATACACCTGGAAGTCATGCCTAGTTGATGGTTGACATTTTATTCTCTCTCTCTCTCTTGCCAAACTACACAAAAATTTGAATATACACACCTTCTTAAATGACATCTTACCTAGGAATGCCTGTCAATGATCACACGATCAGAGGATTGACAGGTAATCCCCAACTGGTTATCTTTGTCCAATACCCCATTAGAGGAAGGACCACCCCCACCATAACATAACCTGAAACCTCACCCTTTAGATTTCCTTTTCTTAGGACGCCTTCCCAACAAAAACTCTATTCTGAATTCACGTGTTAGTCATAAATATCATAAGTTACAAAAATATAAAATTCACTTTTAGGACTGTGTGTTTTCATAACTTTGTGCTTGACTTGCGTTTTGAGGTGAGAGGATACATTTTCTCCATATTTATTTTTCTTTTAACACTCTACCATCATAGTTGGAGTATGCTGAATTTCTCTGAGTGTGTTAGGGCCTCATCCTATCATACCCAAGATTTTGGGTTGATTCTTCATACAATATAAATTCACAACACTTCATTTTTCTTCATTTTTAGATTTCACAAGAATCGACATAAGTTTACCTAACTGACATTGATTCCTTGTTCTGTTGGTAAGTTTACCCAGAGAACATTCATCTCACCTTATTTTCTGTCTAAATTTTTTTTTGTGACACCATACTCTTTGTATTCTGATCATAGTCCTCCAATACAGTCTCCTTGTCTAACAATCACCGGTTTTTTCTTTATTTGCTAAAGTTGTTATTCTTCACAGTAACCGACATCAGTCACACCTTAACGATGATTGGTTCTTGCAACCAACATCGGTAACCCTATTTTGATTTTTATCAAAATATTTACCCAATTTTCCTCTTGAAATATATTTTGTCCCATCTTTTTGTCCCCTATGTCATTTACAGAGTACAGATTCACTGATTTACATTGATTCACATGGTATTGACTCACAACCAAACTAACACCCTTGTGTTTCACACTAGTAGTCACCACTCCCACCTAGTCCATCATTATCATCCATTCTATCACCTATGGATCCAACTTAGCTTATCCCCATCACCACCGGTGATGAGGAGTTTGCAAGACTCCTCGACCAGAATCCCACTGCCCTCTAGTACTACCTTGCTCATTCTTCCACCTGGGATTCCTTAGGATAATTAATATATGGCATGCCCGTATCTATCCCTTCGGCTCTAGCACCCACTTTCGCATCGATTAGCACCGATTCGCACTACCATCATCGACTTTATCACATGTGGTGTCTCAGCTAAATCCCACTCCCACTATAACCATAGCATCTACATCATCGATCGCTCCCGTGAAATCAATTGTCCCTCCGATAACCTCTATAAGTATAGCTCCATATACACCCACCACTTCCCATACACCCATTGCATCGCAACCACCTCCGGTGTCGAAAACTCACACCCCTTTCCATAATATCGTCCTTTCTATCCGACAATCCTTACCCCCAATTGCCACTAGAGTTGTTTCAACTACCCCACCCACTTACACATACTACCAATAGCTCTCGACCTCATCTATCGCTTATGTTGACTATGTGTCACCCACATCTATTCCTCCTGTGCAGTTCTCACATTCAGTGCCACCATATACCAACATACCACCTACCTCATACCTTCAGCATCAACCCCCTATTTTCTGCAGGGGCACCCATTCATCTCAACCTACTAATGACCTCATTAAAATGATGATGGAGAATATGCAGACCTTAGAAGCATCTATTTTGGATCTCGTAATTCTTTAACATATGATGAAATATGTAATGAGCCTATCCATCCATCTATTCCCATTCTTCCTTACCTAGTGCATTGGGAAATGCCTAAATTTAATTGCTTTAATAGTAAATAACACCGCAGAAGCAACACTTATAGTCATTAAAACATGGGTGTTACCTAATCGCCCATGATGATGCTTTGCTCCTATGAACTTTCCCAATGTCCTTGATAGGACCAACATTGGATTGGTATAGTGGAATACCTCGACATTCTATTTATTCCTTTAATCAAGTAGCCCAATCTTTCCTAGATCATTTTTCAATCAATGTTACCAAGAAAGTCACCATGACTGATCTCTATTCAACCCGACAGTACGAAGATGAATCTATCATAGATTTCATTTTCTCGTTGGTGAAGTCTTATTAACCAATTAACGTTCCAACTACCTCACATTGAACTTATTGACTTTTTCACTAGAGCTTTTGATAGACATATCTCACCAATACTGGAAGTCAAAACCTTCCAAACCTTTGATGAAGCGTTCACCATGGCCCGAAAACCGGAAATCCATTTAATTGAAGAGAAGAAAACCAATTACATTACAAGAACACCCCATTCAAATCAAACATTTCTTCTTCATCTTTAAAACCCCAAAATAACTATTCAAATCCCAAAGGATCTACCAACGTGGTATTCCTCAAGGCAGGCCACCTCATCATTCTAATCAAGCCCAAATTTCTTCCAATCTTTCTCATGTCGAGGTCTTTCAACTTCGGTAGGAGTAGTGGAAATACACTTCAATTGGAGAGCCCTATTCATCGGTCTTAGAAAAGCTTCTTAAAGATGGAGCCATTAAAATTCCTCCCATAAAACCTCATATAGGTTTTGATCCTGCTCATCCCATGCCGACATGGTATAAAGAACATAACTACTATAATTATCATTGCATTAAAGGACATAGTGATGGTAACTACATAACTTTTAAAAACATTGTTCAAGAGATGATAGACAATGGAGACCTTGTCATAGACAACCCAAACACACCAACAAATCAGAATTTGCACATCTTCAAAAATCCATTCCCTAATCATAAACCATCATCTAATCAAAATAGCAAACCTTCATCCAATGATAGCAACATCCGTGAGGTTCACACGTTTTTGATATCATGCCAACTATTCCTCAAAACCTACCTACTTCATCTATTGAGGAAATCTTCACATGAGCTCCTCCACCCACAGAGGAGCATACCTCTTCTACTCCTCCACCCATAGAGGAGTCCCCTCATCTCCCCTTTCTCTCATGGAGGAGCCACATTGTCTCGCCAATGTCATGTCATCATCTTCTTTCCAACCTTCGAACCATCAACACTTGTTATTCTCCCATCCACAAGAGAATCAACATTATCTTCTCCTCCACCACCAAGAGAGAAGTCTACCTCACCTAAACTATTATCTCTCCTACCCATGGGACATTCTTTAGACATGTCACTACCTGTCGGGGATAGTTCTCCCCTAGCATTTTAGGAGCCTATTAACATGGTCTCATCTCTCTTACCTATAGAATCCGAGGCCAGCCAATTCCCTATCTTGCAGACATATTTTACAGGGATTACCACCCGACCCATTCTACCCTCTTCTTATGTAGTCCCATTTTCATGTTTGGTTGATCGCTTGGATTACGTTGATCATTCTCGTGCTATGGGGACGTCTTCGGCTCCCTGTTTCGACCCAAATGCAAATGTTTCCTGAAGATACTTCCATGATATACCCAAAGGTATTTTTGGAAACCAAAACTACACTGACCATGCCGATTGAAACAACTTCCTCTTCATCATCCCTACTTCCATCCAAACTTCTACCCATCACTACAACTATTCCCAAACCTAAAAACCTACCCACACTTATCCCCTCACTCGTATCTAGACCCATCACTACTTTGGGTGTTATGCCAACATCAATCCTTACTCACCCACCTGTCAGATTGGACTTAGCCGCGTCTTCCAAATTTCGCAAAGCACCATTATCCTCCACCTAAAAATAAAACCTAACCCCCTTACCTACTACACCGGTCTCACCTACTACACCCTTGTCACCTCCCCGTTACATCCATCACAGGCATCATCCATCAACCTTGACCAAAAATATCATACCTAAGGCTAGTTAAAAGCTAAACAACTCATCGCATCACGAGCCTTGGTTACACCTCATTCGCCTAAAAACCAAACTCCCTCACCCTCACCCGTGCACTTCTTACCACCTATACCTCCACCAGTTACTATAACCCCAACCTTTCCTATACAAATCCAACCAATGTCACCTACCCCACCTCTACTAGCCACCTCCACCGTAACTCGGTTGCCCTCGTGGGTAACACGTCCTCTTCCACCATCTATTTTTCCTTCTTCATCTCGTACTCCCGTGTCACCTTTACCCAAGAAGGTGCAACTCAAATATAAGAATCCACTACCCTCCACTAAGGTAGTCAAACCAACCAAACCTTCCATTGCCATCTCTTCTACCCCATCTTTACCCAAATAGATGCTAGTAAGACCTAAGACCACTCCACATACCAAACTAGTAGACCAACCCATTCCCCCTCCTATAAATCCTCTTCCTTCACAATCAACCACACATGTACCCAAACCCACACTCACCTCCCATTACGATCTGCATTAGTGGGATCCTATGCCAAAATTTAACCAATATCTTAGAGACTTTCATCATCACATTACCACCACTTCAACCTTACGATCCTCTCAAACCCAAACCAAAAGGGTTTGATGAAACCAAGATTTGTTCCTATCATCGTGTGCTAGGACATGATGTTGAAAATTGTAAGGCTCTGAAGACTATTCTTCTTCAACTTTGTCCTCCTTAAAAGTTTTTTGAAGATGATGACCTTCTTGATGAAGACCTTGCTCCATCATCACCTTTCACCATACATACTCATCCTTTACCCATTCAAAGTGATCAAGTATCTCCACCCCCACAACCATTTTTTCCACCTCCAACATTCGATATAAATATGGTCTGTATTAGAGAGTTGGCCAAACCACCAGCCACATGTCAATGCACCCTACTCATCTCACAAGGCTCTTATCCACCATTAGAATTTTTTCCCTCATGTCATTATACCTTTCATGACACACCCTCTCCATCCACCTCCCCTCAGATTACCATGGTTCATGTTGTTACTGCACTCAAAAAGACAAAGGCAAAGAAAAAGTAACTAGCCCATCAACCAACCCTATACCCAATATACCATTTTCACCCACTCCCAAAATCACCATCCACAGCCTACATACCCTATCTTTGATGGGGTCACCCATCACGCAATGATAAAACAATTACATCAGTCTCTTCTAAATATATCTTTGTATGATCTCATCCAGACTTCTCAATCCCATAGACAAACCCTCATTGATATTTATAATCAATTTAAGCTCTACCCAATGAACCCACACCAAGTAGCCTTGATTATCACCCTCACCATGTGGCCTCGCTAACCAAATCAGATCCTCCTCCTACCCCCACAACCACTCCTCACATCTCCTCCTCAAATTCTTTGATGACAAGATTATATCTCTCCAGTTAGATGACCCTGATCCCACCCTATCCATTTATGTTTATATCGATAACATACGCGTATAACTTGTCATGATTGATGGTGGTGCTAGCATTAACATCATATCCTCCCACACATACAATCAAATGTGTATTCCTTCTAATTGTATGCATCATAACCCAGTTATGCTACACTCCTTTAATGATGCCATCACCTCCAGCCTTGGCACTATTATCCTTCATGTTCGTGTATGCCCTCACACTATCCTGAACTATTCTATGTCTTAGAGGGGGAATTCCAGTATAACCTATTTCTTAGAAGACCCTAGATTCACATCATGGGTTTTGTCCCTTCAACTTTACACCGCTATGTAAAATTCAAGCATGAGGGACATAACTACACCATCCCTACCGACCCATCACCATTCAAGACCTATATCATGTTGTACCGGCCCAACAATGTACTTGTCAGACTACCAAGGCATCCGCCACTACCCCCACTTTTCCTTCACCCACAAGCATATCCACAAATGCTACCATAACCTCTTCCACACATAACCCCGATATTCCTACTATCATCATAGCTTCTACAGCTAACTCATCTTCTTCCTAATAATCTATTGAGTCATCTATCCCTACAAACCACATATTGAATATTGATCCCTTAGAAGGTGTTTTTCAATACATCACTGGGGGAGTACCACCTATATAATAATATCGACACATATCTCACCTCGCAAGAGTACGAGAACTTGCGCCAGCACCCTAGTTATGAATACCACGTAGGTGAGGTTTTTCTTTATGGTCCTCCCCACCTTCACACTAATATAATGTATGGGGGAGTTGATATTTCCACCTATTCACCCGAACCTCCATACCAAACATGACCATTTTCATCGACCTATAATCCCTTACTAATCACCTTTCCTCCCACACTTTCCTTTACCGTTGCATATGAAAAGGTTTTGGCTTCATTTTTTACAAACAAGGCCGCCATACTATCATCTCATGTACCACCCATAAACATAATGATCATAGTGGCATTGACTTTGACACACCACCTCCCAAGAAGGCTTGCATCAACCTCATTGAGGAATAAAACCTTCTCCACCTCATTCACCCACGTCACCATCTTCACCCACGGAGTCCATAGATCCTGAATCTATTCCTCCTAACTTTTTCTTTATAAACACAATTTCCCGGGACCTCTGACCTATCGACGCGATGGAGAGACTCCCTCTTCTCTCCCCTTCCTATATCCTAACATGATCGATGAAGATACACCTATTAATTTCATTTAGTGTCGGACAATGAGTCCATTCTCACCTATCTTTGTATGAAAGACTCTTAACTTCCCTAGTCATTACCCTCTCGAGATGTAAACCATGTTAAATGAATCAACCATTGAAATCAACATTAACACTTAGGACGACCCATACATTCTAAAGATAGGCCAATATTTAGATGCTACTGAACATGAAGCTTTTTCCTCTTTCCTTTGGGACCATAGCAACACTTTTTCCTAGTCCTATGCCGATATGCCCGGTATTGACCCTAAAATCATGGTCCACAATATCATAACCATTCCTGATGCCAAACCCATAAAACAAGCTGCGGAAAATACATCCTCGAATTGCTCTTCTAGTCAAAGAATAACTTCAATGCCTTCTCTCACCTCGCTTCATCCTACCCATTGACTACCCCTAATGGATTTCTAACATTGTTCTATCAAAAAGGCAACAGGGAACTCCACATTTTCACGGACTTCCATGACCTCAACCTAGCTTTTCCCAAAGATGAATTTCCTCTACCAAGTATTAACGAACTAGTTGATCTCACTTCTAGTAATGAGATGCTATCACTCAGGATGGTTTCTATACTTATAATAAAATATTACTTACTCTAAAAGATCAACGCAAGATTTCCTTCATCACCCCTTGGGAACCTTCTACTATCGAGTCATGCCTTTTGGCCTTAAAAATGTTGGTACTACATATCAGCGACCCATGACTTACATCTTCCATGACATCATGCACTACATATTGGAAGACTACGTAGATGATCTTCTTGTCAAATCCAAACACGGAACCAAACACCTAACTGTTTCTTAAGGTCGATTCGACCGCCTCATCAATTATGTGTTCATCTTCAACCAAAGAAGCGCATCTTTGCGTAATTTCAAGAAAATCCTTGGTTTCATCATTTCTTTGCATGGCATAGAAGTCGATCTCGCTAAAGTAAAGGTTATCCTAGAAATACTTCCACCTACTAATCTCCGTCAACTTAAAATCCTGTAAGGTAAGTTTCAATCTATTCATCATTTTATCTTGAAATTTTCCAACCGCTATCAACCATTTCATCATCTTCTCAGGAAGGACGTTTAATTCAAATAGGATGAGAAATGCCATAAAGCCTTTGAAGCCTTAAAACAATACCTTTTTCAACCACCAATACTCATTCCTCATAAGGATTACCAACCCTTTTACCTATATATTTCTACCATCGACCATTCTATAGGTGCCATTCTCACTTATCATGATAAGAAACATAGAGAGAAAGTAGTTTATTACATAACTGCCTTTTGGATTATGAAACTAGATACACCCATGCTAAAAAATCTGCTTAGCTTTAGTTTTGATTGCCACCAAACTCCACCATTACCTACTCAACCAAAAACCTTCGTTTTTACCAATATTGACCCCTACACTATATGTATTTCAAACCCTATCAACATTAGCGTGCCTCACATTGGATTATGCTTCTTTCCAACCTTGACCTTGAATTCATTCATCAAAATTCCATCAAGGGCCAAGCTATCACTAAGCAACTAGCAGACGCATCTCTTTCTAGGAATCAACCCTCTAACTTTGATTTCCTAGACAAATCCATAGCTACCCTCTCCTTAGATGAACCCACTTACCAAATGACACTCTTCTTGATGGCTCCAAGTGTTAGCGAAGAGGTGGGGCTGGTGTTATCCTCATTCCTCTTGATGGTGAACCTATGTATTTATCTTTCAAACTATATTTTTAGTGTACAAACAATATTATTGAATATGAAGCACTCCTATTGGGTCTTCAAGATATTTATGCCTTAGATTTAAAGTCAATCAATATTTTTGGTGATACCCAACTCATCATAAACCAAGTAAATGGTATATACCAGTGGCATAATGAGATAATTCAAAATTATAAACATCATGTCGACATACTTTTGACTACCTTTTACCATTACAAACATCAAACCACCCCATGTTCTACCAATAAATTTGTAAATACGATGGCCTGTTTGGCTTCTCAGATACCTGCTTCACCTTCCGACTCTAAAATATTTGTCACAATAAAAAGGTTACAATCACCCTCTTATTTACCTCGTGAGGTCTACTCTATCGGAACCATTGCACCTGACCCACGTGACCTTTGGTCTAAGTAGTTTACATATAATCTTTCCCTTTCCATTCTACTGCTTGACTCACTCATAATGGACATTACGTGCTTCTTAATAGTGTCTCTTGTTATGTCATCATGGGTGGCCTCCTTTATAAGCGTGATTTCGATGATATTCTCTTACAATGCCTTACAAGTTTTGAAATTCCCTATACCATCAAGGAAGTTCACGATGGAATTTTCGGATGCCACTTTAGTGGTTTAGATGTCACAAAATGCATTATTCATCTTGGCTATTATTGGCTAACCCTAAACCGTGACTACCGTGACTATGTCAAATGTTGTATAAAATTCCCGCGACATGCTAATCTTCATCACACACCTAGTCATGCCTTACAAGTCAGACGAGACCTTTGGCCATTCTCTCAATGGGGCTTAGATATTGTTGGCGTAGATTAATCCCCATTCTTCACAATGCCATCAATGGATTATAATTGCTACATCTTTTGAATATTACACTAAATGGGTAGAGGACATCCCCTCATTTCTACGAAGTTGAGAAAATATTTGAATTCATCAATCATCACATCATTTGTCCCTTTTGTGTTCCTCACCATCTCATCATTGATAAAGAAAGCAATTGAAAAATAAAAACCTATGTAAGTTGTGTGACTCTTTAGGCATCTAATTCAGTTTCTTGTCACCTTATTACCCACAAACTAATGGCCAAGTAGAATCAACCAATAAAATGTTGAACAAAATTCTAATGAAAGTAGTTGACAATACTAGCAAGGATTGGCATTCACACATTCCTTTCACCTTTGGGATTCTTGGACTAGTATTCACACTTTGACTGCTGCCAAACATTTTTATCTAGTCTACAGACCAAGGTTGTCTTGCCTCTTGAAGTTTAGATTCCATTTCTCTACATCTCACTCTAATACATGCTCAACGACGATGACTTTCGACATGATCATTTGTCACAACTTGAGTTATTAGATGAATGTTGTTTAAATGCTCTTGACCATCTCCAAATCTACCAAAAACATATCAAATGTGCCTATGAAAAACATGTCCATGAACGAACCTTTAAGGTCAGTGACCTTGTCCTGAAGAAAAATCAACATGTAACCAAAGAAGATAAAAGTAAATAGGGAAAAATTTCTCCCAATTGGCTTGGACCATATATTGTTACCCATGCCTATGGATCAGGTGCTTATGATTTTATTCACTCAAAGGTAAACCCGAACCGAGCCTCTCAATGCCTTGTATCTTCAACAATTTTATTGTTGACATTAAGTCATATATCACTTTATATCAATTGGTTGCTCATCCCTTGAGCATTGTTCACCTTCCATATTACCTATTTTTGAGGATCAATGACTAAACAAGAATCTTGTGATTACCCATCGCCTTTCAGCCTTATCTTCAATATGAGTACCATGGCTCTACTCATAGCATGATTCTCATGGATAGTTTTCATCTTTTAAAAAGATGGAATCCCATGGTCATTCATCACCCGAAACTATCTCTTTCATAGTTAACCTATGTGTCTTATTTTTTTGTCTTCTAAATAAGAACATAATATTCATCTATAGTCTTTTCCATAACTTACAATGTCCAAAAAAAAGGATTCAACTCCTTGATTCAAACTTCCAGGAAAAGATGACTCCCTAAAAAAGGGACATCTCTTCTCTCTATCTAACTTCTATAAATAGAATTCTCCCTTGAAGGAAAACTATATAAAGTCATTGCAAAAATATGATAAAATGTTCAGAAGCTTCCCACATTGATTAGCTTCATGAAGACCTCAAGGAGAAGATCTACTCATCCCACATATACTTCCTACATCAATCAATCTATATAAAAAAAAATTAAAAAGAAAAAATAAAAAGATTAACTTTTTCGTCATGGACTTGCCTATTTTTATCTTAGGTCTCTTGCCAAATAAGCATGTTGTCTCACACTAGGTTACGCTCAAACCAACTTATTTTCATCTCATCACCTTTTTCACCCTAATTTTCTACCCACTCAAGGGACTTGCTGCAAATGCGACGTTTCGTGATCATGTGACTTTCTTCACCATTAGAATAGTCCATTATGTAATTCCTTTAGGGTCTTACATTCATAAGCCCATCTTGGGTATAGTAGACTCAATAGGGTTCTTATTAATTAAGCCACTCTTTTTCCTCTTCTTACCATTCACCTTCCTCATTACTTACTAATTATCTTGTACATGACTAGATCATCGAAACCTATATTTAAAACAACTCAACTATGCCTATGACCTAAACTCAATCATGCCTATGACCAAATTCAACCATGCCTATGACATAGACTAGACCATGGCTATGACCTAACTCAATCATGCCTATGACTTACATTTAACCATGCCTATAACCTCACCGCAACCATACCTATGTCCTAACTCAATCATGTCTAAAATTCACCAACCCATCCTCCTAATTCATCATATTCTTCCCTAGCTCATGGGAGAACTACATCGGTTTGAGGCCCCGATGAGTGTCGTCAATCGTTTCCATTAATAATGTCAATCCGGGTTGGTGTCTGAAGGATGTATTCATTAAGATAACAAGATCTTGGAAAACAACTCCTTTAAACACAAACTAAACATGCATAAAATAAATCACACATGCAAAAATTTAAAGGCACACTTATAGGAATATAAAGGCACGCTTGCATAAAGGAAATCACACTTGTATAAATGTAAACACACTTGCATAAATTAAAATTTATGAATTGGAAATAACTAAAAGATAAAAAGACACCTACAGGTTCACAACAAAAATGTACCGAAGAAGGATCACATAACATGAAATCAAAAATTTACAAAAAAAAAAAAATTGCAAAAATAAATAAACAAACATTAACACATTGATCCATCTTCCTTAGAATGAGTGGATAGCTCATTCCTTGGAAGATGATTTAATTCATACTTTTAATTCTAAACTTGCAGAAAAATTTTACTTCCAAAGATTGGAAAGAAAGAATAGATCTTGATTACTTTGGGAAAAGAATTACATATCTGAGTATGGAAAGTTGAATTTATAATTCATGCGTCCAAAAAAATCCTTATTTTAGGAAATACAATATGATGTTATCTTTATTCCAATCCTAACAACTAAGATCTCCATCTCCACAAAATATGGAGAGAGATATATTATTGAAGTCAAATCTTATCTTGCTTATTTTAGGAAGATTTGCTCCCAAATCTTCTCCTTGCTTTTCGGTAACAAGAATCATAATGATTTTATTCTTCTACATTATTGGAAGGGGGATTTTTCTCAAAATATTATTTTGACTACATACTTTTCTCTAATTTTCCATTTGACTTTGCTATTTTTGATTGTGGAACTTTTGACGCTTGTCAAATATGATTTTTCCTCAGACTACAGTTCACTAAAATTTTGATTTCTCTTGATTGGTAAAACCTGTAGAAAATATGAATTATTTTTTTGTTAAACAAATTGTTATGAATAAAAACTCTCTCGATTTTCTATTTGACTTTTCTATGCCTCGATACACTTTTCCTCGACCGCAACTTACTAAAATTTAGATCGCTCTTCATTGGTAAAACCTGTAACAAATCTGAATGGGGTTTTTCTTAAAAACATTTCTATGAACAAAAACCTCTCTCGTATTTTTCATTTGACTTTTATATTTTTGTTTATGGAACTTTTAGTGCTCGTCTGATACACTTTTCCTCGGACTGCAGCTCACTAAAAGTCAGATCTCTCTTCATTGGTAAAACCTGTAGCAAATATGAATGAGGTTTTTGTTAAACAAATTCCTATGAACAAAAAATTCTCTCACATTTCCCATTGGAATCTCTGAGTTTTCACACTCCCTAAAAAACTACCATTCCATTGATGTAAGTTCCGAAACTAAAGTTGTCATTCATTTTATGCAAGTTATGGAACTAAATATGATTTTTCCATGAATTGAAAATTCCAGAACTAACTATCATTCAATTGATACAAGTTCTGGAACTAAATCTGTGAGTTCCAAAACTAAACCTGCAAGTTCCGGAACTAACTCTGTGAGTTCCGCAGCTAACTTAAAACAGCTATAACTTTTGCATGCGACCTCAGATTGAGATGATTTTTTTTTTGAACTTGCATAATTTTTCAAGAGGAATCTGAATATGAAATCATATTTGATTTTAAATGTATTGTTCATGATCAATTCTATTTTTCCCAATACTAGCATTATCTTTCCTTTATGGCTTGCATACACAAGACTTTGCATCTTTTCCCAAATAATCAATAGGATTAGTCAAAAAATAGATAACAAAATATTTCTAAAGAATGAACAAGATATATATCCTATATTCTATCTTAAGAAAACTATAAGTTCCTAGATTACATTTAAATCCACTTTTAAAGGTAACTTGGAAGGACAAAATAATGGTAATTTATGGCCAATTTATGGCCTCATCAAGCCCCCTTTTTCTAGTACTATGTAGGAAGCACTTCAAGGGCATGGGGCCCTGAAGGTTACCTCACCACTCTTCACCCTAACCTATTTTCCCCTTCATTTCCTATTCACATCATGCCTTAGTTCATATCCATTTTATATCAACAATTGAAAATTAAACCAAACAAAAAATAATTGATAAACATTTTTACCACATCATCACATCGTTCATTTATCATTTTCACATTTCCACTATAGAAAATATTTGGAAAGTTAAACCATAAAACATGTATACATCATCATTTATTTCCCATGTTACCAATGACTTGGACATTAAAATCGAAATTATAACCTAACTCCATCGTGCCTATGACATAACTCAATCATGCCTATGACCTGACTCCATCATGCCTATGACTTGACTCCAACATGCCTAACTGACCTAACTCAACCATGACTACAAGACCTCAACTCAATCATGCCTAATTCACCTAGTTTCCATCACATACATAAATAATAATGGAAATTAAAACAAGTACACTATTCATACTATAAATATAATCATCTATATAAATGAGAAAGTTTGTGTATACATACATATGTACACAGATACAAATAAATACAAATATCTCAAATCGCTCAGATACATCCTCACCATCTTTGGCATGTAGGATGGTATATGATCAAAAATCTCAAAAATATCATATACAACCTCACTCTCTTCGGCACACAAAGCCGGTATATACCAAAAATACACAAAAATGGAAGTATGCGTAACTATCAAGAATCCCCCGTCAAATATCCTCCATGCCTATCTCACATATCTCCTCCTCCTCCTCTACTCCCGTGTGATGTCCCACTAGCATCTCACCATCCTCCATGGACCTCAACCTGGCCTCTATTGGTACCTCACCTAGAGCTAGCCTCATGAACTAGCGGCTTCTCCTTGACCCTATCTCGAGGCTCGCCACCTCCCGTAATCTCCACACTATTTTTCCGAGACTGGTCCTCTCACTTGAGGCCTACTGTGATCTATTCTCTACATAGGTAGGGACATATATCCCTACGAACATCAGGTGATCTTGATAATATCTCACCTCACCTAAAGAATCCTTGAACCTGGCCATGGGTACTTTCTTGATGTTGCCATCGACCCATGACCGTGTGCACTGTACCATGGGATCCTACTCTACCCCTACCTATAAAATGGGACCTATCGCTGACCCCGTGTAGGTCCTTGTACCTATACCTAGGTCTAAAGGGCCATAATTTACTCGTGCGGTGGCTAACCGGCCTGTAAACTCGCTTACCTATGTCCGTAAGATGGCCACTGTTCCCCATCTCCATCTCCACCCTGTGTGGGTGCTTATCCCTGTGTAACTTGGGTCTGAAGGGATACCACCTATGCCTCGACCCCCTCGCCTACCCTTGCACTATCACCAACTATCACCAGGGTAGTCACCTTCCCCTATAGGGCATCACTCTGAACTATGATAGTGGCTAAGTCGAGATACCTTGGCCTCGGTGGTACTACTTGTAGTTGTGCTTCCCACCACTATTAGTACCTATCTGTAACCCCGACATCATCAATCCATTGGTCTACCACCTACTCCTCCTACCCTGTAGGCACCATTGGCTATGGTAGAGGCACATGCCTCTCCACGTCATCCCTCCTATATTGTTGAAATGGTGGAGGTACATCCTAGGGAAACCCAAACTATTGTCTGACCTTGTCAACATGAATCATCTCATGCACTCGTGCACGACAGCCCTCTATCCATCGGAGAAACTCGTAGCTCATTTTTCTCCTCGGTCATCTACCTATATGATGGAAATCCCACATACGGCCTCCAAATGATTTCCACACTAGAAAACCCTCCAATGCATGTGTCTGTAATATGCTACATCGTCGTGTAGCCCTAACACTCAAAGTGCTCTCCAACAATAGGTACTCATCACTGTAGCCCACCGAACCAATCTGTCTCAAATGCATCAAGTAGGGACATGTCCACTGGACACACACACAATGTCCTCATATGCTTACTAGTGTAGGAGGAACATACAACACAAGTTGAATCTCCATGGCCTCCCATAGACTCATAACTCTATGTATAGTTGCACGAAGAATGATGGTGCCCATACAAACTGGGTCCTATCCTCCATCATGTCATGAATAACCCCCATTAATGCTCATGGGAATATCCCACCCTCTACATCTGGCAGTGCAAAACAACAAACTACCTCCATCATCAACACCACTAACCTCATCTCCTCTGGATGGGCCTGGTACATATCTCCATAACTCAAGCTGGCACTATGGAACCATAACTCCGCCAACCCTCACTGAACACTGTCAACATCAACTCCTCATATGTCATCGAAGAAATGGAATACACTTACGTCCCTACTATAGGTAGCCCCGTGATCCTATAAAATCCTTCAAGGTGAAGGTCATCTCACCCGTCGAAAAACAAAATGTGTTGGTTACCGAACCCCATCTGCCGATGAGGGTGACTATTAGACTTGGCTCCCGGTATACATGCCAATAATGTCTAACCCCACTCCTTACCCTACATCAACCTTCCCCATTCCCATTTCATCTATTTTCTGCCCCAATTTAAATTTAATTTTCCCCTAAAAACCCATTTTACCCTAACCCGATTTCTACAAACAAATTTACCTACCACACGTAGAAGGGGATCGAATCCTACCTCATCGTGACGCCGTTTGTATGGTGGCACATTGGGTCGCTGCACCGGTGGTCCACCCAATCCCTCTCCTACCTTTGCCATCACTGAATTCCCTCCTCACCTCCACCCAATCAAATTGATCACACCGATCTCGTGGACCCACCTATCGAATGACCAATCACCCACTTCGAGGCTAGCCAACTCAACTCTCCATCTCACTCCATCACTTTCCACTTTTCCACTGCTCCTTTGTCATTTTCTACTATTGGAAAATGACAAATGATTTTGCAAAAAGTGGAATTTTCCTTTTTAATCCCAATCTACTATGACCGACGTCGGTCATTTTGGTGCCCTAGTCAACCATCATCGGTTAACATATAACTGGCATCAATCACACTTTGAACTAGTTTCCCTTATCCCCCTCCCTTTTCACCTATCACCACTTGTGCTCACCCACATTTTATCATTTCATCCATACATTGCAACATACCTACAAGCCCAACCTGCCCCTACATTTCCTTTTTTACATCTTAGGTGATGTTATTTTACCTGTACCTTTTCCTTACCCGTGTCATGACCTGTTTTCCTAAACTTGACCTACTTGGTGTGACCATTGACCTCATGTACTCACTGTACCTTGTGATGCTATTGCCTATGTTTTTTTAGCCTAACAACCATACCTTGCCTATTTTTGTGTCATTTAACCCGACCAAACCTTTATAGTACTTGGAGAGCATACCTAAACATTCGTACACCTAGCCTACATTGTGTTTCTCAACCATATCCTATACCTTGGATACCTGAATCACTTCACCCTTGTTTAGATAAACCTATTGACCTTAGACGATGTAGCGTTTGAAAGCTCTTCAACCTGTTACCATGTTACAATCTATATGTGTGCATGCATTTGATTACCATTACCCATGACCTGATTTTTACCCCTGAACTACTACCCCTTACCCGAGTTGACCATCACCCTTTCCCTCACTACTCAAACCTTTCCCCACCTATCTTCCCCACCTACACCTTTATCAAACCACTCACTGATTTCATCTTACACCTCATCAGTGCCCGGTTTGAGGGGGATCACCTTCACCCACACATGGGGCAATCACTTTTTTTTCAAAGCATCGCTTATTAATACAAGCTAAGGAAAAAGGGGAAAAATGTAGACACCAAAATTGGGTCACCCTCCCATGATCTCCTTTCGAGTATCCAACTTAAACACATTCACCTAACCATTACCCTTATACCCCAAATTAATATTAATTTAATTATTTACAATTAAACTAATACTCATTCTCACTTCATTCGTTATTTAACTACCTCAATTAAAACCAATTTCCACCTTACCCCATCACCTCACCTAGAAACATCACCATAGACCTATTCATAAGCATGCTTCCATAAGTAACTAAGACTTATTACAACCCTAAAAGCACATGCCTATTCTCCCTCTAACCGCTTTCTGTGTATCTAAGTGCAACGTTTCATTTAGACTCAAAAAAGAGAAAAAGATAGGAGAGGATAGCCAAGATCTCTGCTATTTTAGGAAACCTAGGATATCCCGCCTTAACCTACGTCGGTTAACCTAAAACCGATGCCGGTAAACCTAAATAGTCATCGGTTATCATATAACCATTATGGAAAAAATGGTGGTTAGACACATTCTCGAGTTTTGAAGAAAAAGAGATGTGCATGCAAGAAAGAACCATAGCTCTTTCACATATCCAAGCAACCATAACTAGCACAACCATGGATCAGAGCACTCCGAGAACCACCGCCATGACACTAGTTGCCATCTCACTAATCAACCATCACCACCACCAAGTCATTGAACCCGCACAACAAGAAGTGTATCTCTAACCTGCAATATTTCATTTCCATTCAGTTTATAAAGTTCTTCACCTTTGTTTATCAATCATTAGCTATATTTTCACCCTACCACTATTTCCTTCTTGTGAACCCAACCATTCCCATCACTCCTACCCCTTGTAATCACCTCTGTCTACCCCTGAGCACCTCACGAATATTCCCAAGAATCCCCGGACCTAAAACAACTCCTCACCATCATTGATTCAGTCTCAGACAAATCTCCAAAACCATGAACTATTGAGTTATTACCAGCCCACAGTAAATGTCATCGGTCCTTACTAAACCATTGACGGTCCTACCGACTAATGTTGGTCTTGGTATTTGGCAGTCTTGCTAACACTAGATCCCAATAGCCCTTTTAAGTGATTCAATTAACCTAGAATCTTACCCGACTGTTCTAGTACCTTACATGCTTACCTTATTTCTAGATATGTTCATATCCTAGCTTCGTTATGTTATATTTTCTTATTATATTTAGATGAGATACCTAAAACATATCAAATATAGTAGGAATCTATTTACTTACATTGTTTCTTACATTAAATTGTATTAAAACAGTGGGTTGATTGTTATTGAGGAAGTATCACACTTCCTAGATCTAGCACATGCTAGACAACCCACTAACATATATTATTTAATCCTTTTTTGTGGTCTTGTTGTGTATTTTAGGTAGTTCCTCTTAGCCACAAGGAATCTCTCATAGTTAGCATTGGATCAAGAAGTCAGAATGCGTGCAACAACCTCCAACCGACCATCACTATAGGTATTCCTCCTTGGCCCACACCCTTATCTGTTTCGTCAAAAACTTAAAGAAAATAGTGAAACAATCATGATGGGTAAGCATGGCCCCAACGAATGATCTATAGCATAAATATAAAGGTAAATGGTTGGTTATCCTTAAGAGGAACAAGTACAGTGGTTGGAGAAGTTATTATTTTAAGGCCTCAAAGTATTTTTGGCATTTATTATCCCATTTGAAAGAGACATCTTTTTTGAAGAGATGGTGAAATGGTTGGCAGCGGTCAAAAAATTGTGAAATAAAACGATGAATAGATTGTAACTTTCCTTGCAAACTACGTAGTTGGCGAAGGTTAGTAGGAGGAGGCATTTCGAGAAGAGCCTTGATTTTAGTAGGATAGACTTCTATGCCACTCAAATAAATGATGAAACCTAGGATCTTTCCTGAGAGAACAACAAAGAAACACTTATTTTGTTGAAGGTGAATGTAATACTTGATGAGACAATCAAAGATAACTTTCGAGAAATGTAAGATGTCCGGCTTGATGTTTAAATTTTTCAATAAGGTCATCTACGTAATCTTCCAATAAATGATGCATGATGTCATAAAATATATAATTCATAGCCCGTTAATATGTAGCACCAACATTCTTAAGGCCTAAAGGCATGACTCAACAGCAGAAGGAACCCTAGGAATGGTGAAGGCACTTTTTTGTTGATATTCCGGGGTTAGTAATATTTAGTAATAACTCGAGAAACCATCCATGAGTGATAGCATCTCATGACTAGAGGTAAGATCAACAATTTGGTCAATACTAGGTAGAGGAAAGTTGTCTTTGGGCAAGCTAGTTTGAGGTCATGGAAATCCATGAAAATACTGAGTCCCCTTGTCACTTTTGTGACATGAATGATGTTAGAAATCCAAAGTGGGGATAGTCAATGGGTAGGATGAAGGAAACCAAGAAAAGGCATGAAGATCTTCTTTGAAAAGAAGGGAAATGCGAGGATACATTTTACGAATATTTTTTTTATGGGTTTGGCTTCAGGAATAATTACGTATTATGGACCAAAATGTTTGCATTAATCTTGGGCATATTAGCATAGGACCAAGAAAAAGTGTTGCTATGATCCTAGAGGAAATAAGAAAAATCTTGTTGCTCATCAATATCTAAAGATTGACCTATCTTTATAATGTGCGGAGTCATCCTTAGTGTTAATATATACTTTGATGGTCGATTCATTTAACATGGTTTGGATCTCAAAAGGAAATGACCGGTGAATATAATAATCATCTACACTAAGGTAGGTGAGGATACACTCATCGTCCCGACATTGAACAACATTAATGGATGGTGTATCATCATCGATCATGTCAGGATATAGGAAGGGAAGACAAGGGAGCCTCACCATCCATTGATACATCAAAGCTCCTAGGAAATGGTGTTTACAAAAAAATGTTAGGAGGAATGGATTCTAGATCTATAGACTCCATGGGTGAAGTAGGTGATGTGGGTGAATGGGGTAGAGAAGGATTGGTAGCCTTAATGAGGTTGATGTGGTCCTTTTTAGAGGATAGTTCAATGAAGCTAATACCACTCAGTCTTTATTTTTATGGGTGTTACAAAGGATGACGGTATGACAACCCCTGTTTGTAAAAACACAAGCCAAAGCCCTTCCAACCACAACGGTGGAGGAAGGTGTGAGAAAAGTGATGGTTAGTGAGATATTAGAGGTCAGATTAAAAGGGTCATGTTTGGGAAGGTGGATCAAGTGAATAGGTGGAAATATCAAGTCCCCCATATGTTAAGTTGGTGCGAAGGTGGGGAGGACCATAAGGGAAGACCTTTCCTATGTGATGGTCATAACAAGGATGTTGGCGTAGGTTACCATACTCTTGTGGAGTAAGGAATGTGTTTATATTGTAGAGGTGGTATTCCCCCAGAGTGATTCATTGAAAAATTCCTTCTAAGGGATCGGTAGTAGATATGTGTGTAGCTGGAATAGATGAATTAATAGGTGATTGGGAAGAAGAAGGATTAGTTTGTTGGGAACTAGACAGGTTAGCAGATGGGTTGGCTACAGAGGCCATGGAAGCAAAGTGGGAATAGAAGAGGTAGGTGCGGGTGAGGTAGCGGCAACATCAAGTGGATGGGGATGTGGGTGAAGGAGAAGTGGCAGCGGTGGTAGATGCCTTAACTGGTACAAGGACATCATTAGGTTAGTACAACATGTTACAAGTTTTGAATGGTGATGGGTCAGCTGGGATGGTGTAGTTATGTCTTTCATGTTCAAATTTTACACAATGGTGTAAATTCAAAGGAACACAACCCATGACACAAATCCAAGATCAACCAAGTAACATGTTGTACTATAACTCCCCCTCTAATACATAGAATAATTCTAGGAAAATACAGGGGTCCACATGAACATGGAGAATGATGGTACCAAGGGTGGAAGTGATAGCATCATTGAAGGAGTGTAGCATAATTGGATTATTATGTATGTAATTAACAGGTATGTGCATTTGTATTTATGCATGGGAGGAGATTATGTTGATGTTGGCGTGACCATTGATCATAACATGTCATACGCATATATTATCGATATAGATGGAGATGAAAAGGTGGGATCGGGTTCATCTGATTAGAGAGGTACAATTTCATTGTTTGAAAATATGAGAGAAGCCACTTGGTGAGTAGGTGGAGGTGTAGAGGAAGGGAATGAGTTGGTGAGAGAGGCTAGATGATGAGGGTAATAATGGAGGCCACGGGTGTAGGGTCATTAGGTAAAACCTCAATGGATTGGAGGACCTCCATGAGGGCCTATCGGTGAGATTCAAAGGTTTGGATGAGGTCATACAAAGACATTTTTAAAGGGGATTGGTGTAATTGTTTTATCATTGTATGATGGGTGACCCCGTCAAAAATAGGGTATGTGGGACCTTGAATGGTATTTTTGTACAGTGTGGTCGGTATGTTAAGCACATGATTAGCAAATGGGTTGGTTTCTTTTGCTTTTCCTTTGTATTTTGGGCATGAGTGAAAACTTGGATCATGTTAATCTGAGGGAAAGAGGTGGATGGAGAAGGTATGTCATGAGTAGTATAACGACATGATGGAAAAAATCCTAATGCGGGGTAAGAAACTTGCAAAATAAGTAGGGCACACTAGCATTTAGGCGGTGGTTTGGACAACTCTTGAAAATACTGACCATGTTGATCTCGAATGTTGGAGGTGGATAAAAAGGTTCGGAGGTGGATATGTGGGCAGCTGAATAGGTAGTGGATGAAGACACGTGGTGATTGGTGAAGGTGGAATAGGATACTCATCTAGAAAATCATCATCATCAAAATTTACTTAAGGGGGTTATAATTGGAGGATAGCATTTCTGAGATCCTTATAACCCTCTACATAATGTCCTCGCACACAATGGTAGGCATATATTTAAGTTTCATCAAACCATTTTGGTTTGGGTTTGAGGGGGTTGTAAGGTCTAAGCGATGGTAATGCAATGACTGAGGTCTCTAAGAGGTTTACTAAAATGTTGGCGTAGGACCCTACCAATGGATTACAATGGCAAGTGAGTGTGTGTTTTGGTAAAGGTGTGGATGAATGTGGTGGAAGAGGTGTTATAGGTTTGACCACTTTGGTTTGGTAGGTGATATTTTCTTAGGTTTTTATTGTACCTATTTGGGTAAAGGTATGGTAAATGAACTAGCAATGGAAGGTGTTGTTAGTTTAAATACCCTTTTGGAGGGTAGTGGGTTATTTTCCTTGATTGCACCATATTGGGTAAAGTTGAGGTGGGAGTACGTGATGTAGAAGGGAAAGAAGATGGTGGAAGAGGATGGGTTATCCATGGGGATAATGGAGGTGCAATGAAAGTGGTTGGTAGAGGCCGGGTGGAAGGTATGGGCTAAAGAGAAGAAAATTTCATAGGTAGTGATGAAGTCATAATAGTGGTGGGGGTATATGTGGTAAGAAAGATACAGGTGATGGCGGGTGTGTTTGTTGTGCAGGTAACTTGGGAGATTTGCCTCGGGTAGGGGTTGTTTTTCCAAGGTTGATGGGTGAGGTCCTAGGATGGATGGAAGGGGTGAAGGTGGCAAAGGCATGGTGGGTGAGACTAGTGTATGTGGCCTAGAAGGTTGGGTCTTCCTTTTAGGCGAGAGGGATAATTTTGGTGTGGGTTTGGGAAGACATGGCTAAATCCAATTTGATAGGTGGATGGTCAAGGCTTGACGTCGAAATGATAGCCAAGGTAGTGATGGGTCTAGATATGGGCGAAGATATAGGTGTGGGTACGTTCTTAGGCATAGGAATGTTTTATTCATGGGTAAAGGTTCAGATGTAGGAAAGGTGACAAAGAAAACTCCATTTCAATGAGACACGTCATGGTTGATTTGGTCACTTGAAACACTTTCAGATAGATCGTGGAGGTATCAGTAAGGGACATTTGCATTTGGGTTAAAAAGGGGAGCTAAAGGTGTCCCCAAAGCATGGAATTATCAATTTAATCCAAGCACTCGGCCAACTGTGAAAATGGAACAATGTAAGAGGAGACGATGTTGATTTAGTAGCAATCCCTGTAAAATATGTCTATGAGACAGGGAAATTTTTGGCTTCGGACTCTGTGGGTAAGAGAGCCGAGAGAAGATCAACATGATCCTGAAAGGCTAATGGGGAATGGTCACCAATAGGAAGTGGCGCTTCTAAAGGATCCCCATGGGTAGGGGAGATGATGGGTGAGATGAGGTAGGCTCCTCTTTCGGTGGAGGGGAAGGCAAGCATGACTCTCCCATGGGTAGGAGAGTTAATATTGTTGATTGTTTGTTGGGTTCAAAGGTGAGTGGTGAAATGGAATTGGCAGAAATGGTGGACTCCTCTATAGGTGAGGGAGGAGATGAAGAGGACTCCTTTGTGGGTGAGGAGTAGATGAGGTAGGCTCCTCTATAGGTAGAGGAGCTCGTGCTAGAATTTCATTGATGGAGGGGATAGGAGGAAATTGGGGAATGGTTGGTATGATATTAAAAACAACATGGACTTCACAGACATTGTTGTCATTGGTTGAATATTCCCCATACTGATTAGAGGATGGTGTATGATTAGGAAATGACTTCTTAAAGATATGCAAGTTTAGATTTGTTGTTGCATTCAGGTTTTCCAGGATGAGATCTCCATTGTCCAACATTTCTGGACAATGTTATTAAAATTTATGTTATTACCATTGATATGGCCTTTGACGCGATGATAATTACAATATTCATGTTCCTTATACCATTCATGTATAGGACGAAAGATTTCGATACCAAGTATGAGGTTTTAAGTTGGGAAGTGCAATGGGTCTGGTCTAAAGAAGATTTTCCAAGACCGATGAATAGGGCTCTCCAATTGGAGTTTACTTTTGTTGTTCCCACCAAAACCTGCAAAGTCTAAATAGGAGAAATACTAGAGGAAGGTTTGGCTTGACTAGATGGATGAGTGGACCAATTTTAAGAATTATCACGTTGGAAGATCCTTTGGCTTTTGAATAATTGTTTTGGGGTTTTGAAGATGCAGAAGCATTATTTGATTTGAATGGGGTGTTTTTGTTTTGCAATTGGATTTTCTTTTCTTCAATGGCACGAATTTCCAAGTTTTTGCGCAATGGTAAATGCTTCGTCAAAGGTACAGAATGTTTTTACCTATAGATTTGGTGAGATGTGTCTGGCACAAGCTCTAGTGAACAACTCTATAAGCTCAACTTGAGGTAACTAGAATATTAATTGGTTGATAAGGCTTCACCAGTGAGCAACGAAATCTGTGATAGATTCATCGTCATACTATCATGTCGAGTATAGGTCAGTCATGGTGACCTTTTTGATGACATTGATTGAGAAGTGGTCCAAGAATTATTGAGCCACTTGGTTAAAGGAGTAGATGGAATGTTTGGGTAAACCTTTGTACTAATCTAAGGTGGGTTATGTCAAGGAAATGGGGAAAGTATGTAGGAGTAAAGCATCGTGATGGGAAATTATATAGCACAAATGTTCAAATGAATGAAAATGTTGTTACAGGTCTTCTTTACTGTTGAAATGGTTGAACTTGGGAATTTCCCAATGTACAGGGTATGGGAAAATGGGGATAGATGGATGAATAAGCTCATTACAAATTTCATCATAAGTTAAGGAGTTGCGAGAGCTGAAAATTGATGCTTCTAATGTTTGTATATTTTCCATCATCATCCTAATGAGGTCATTGGTGGGTTGTGAGGAATGGGCACCTCTTGTAGTGAAGGGAGGTTGATGATGGATGTATGATGTGGAAAACATCCTAGTATATGGGGGTGTCTTGAGTATGAGAAATGTGAAGGGGGAATAGATGTAGGTGGAAGATATCCCAAATAAGCAATAGACGAGATTGGGGGTTGTTGGTGATGCGTGTAAGTGGGTGGGGTAGTCATAATGACTCTCATGGTAATTGGGGGTAGAGACTATGGGATGGAAAGGACAAGGTTTTGGAATGGGGTGTGGGTTACCGACACCATGGGTGGTTGTGATGCAACTGGTATATATGAGGTAAAGGGTGTAGATGGATAGATGTCATTGGTGTAGCAATTATAGAGGACGTGGGGTCCAGTTGAGACACCACAGGTGGTAAGGTGGATGAAGGTAATGTTGAGCTAGTGGTAGCTGACATGGAAGTGGGGGTGAGGGTAGGAGGGATAAACATGGGCATGTCATATACCAACTATCCCGAGGAGTCTCGAGTAGATGAGTGGGAGAGATAATATTGTAGGGAAGTGGGATTCTGGTCAAGGATTTTTGCAAACTCCTCGTCTCCAATATTAATGGTGATGGGTTGAGTTGGATCCATATGTGACAAGATAGAAGGTGGTGACGGGCTAGGTGGAAACAGATGAAGGCTAGTGGGAAACATAAGGGCGTTGGTTTGGTTGCGAGTCAACACCATGTGAATTAGTGTATACCTTGTAAAACCGTACTCTATAAATAACACAAAAGATAGTAGAAATGGAGAAGGATAGATTCTAGGAAGTGAACTTGGTTGGTGTTTAATTAAAAATCAAAACAGAGTCATGATTCTTAGTTAGATTAACCGATGATATTTAAAGGATGACCGATGAAGGTTACAATAACCGATGCTAGTTCTTGTGAAGAAATAAACAGTTTTAGCCAATGAGGTAAAAACTAATGAAAATGAAATAAGGAAACTGTATTTGACTATGATATTAGAATTCTGGGGATATGATGATGTCCTGAGAACTTCAAATAGAACAGAAGAGGTGATGAATTTTTTTGGGTAAAATAACCAAAAGAGATGGAAACCGACACCAGTTAGGTAAACTGATAACAATCGATGGAAATAGGTGACGCTCACCTGGACCGATGCTGAAGTTCTTATGAAATTTGAAGAAGTGAAGAAAAATTTGTTTTTGTGAATTAATTTAGATGGAGTATCAACCCAAAAGTTTGAGGATGATAGTATTAGACCCTGACACACTCAGAAATAATCAGAATACTCCAATTATGATGGTGGAGTGTGAAAGGAAGAGGAAAGTGGAGAACGTAACCTCACAACTCAAAATGCA
This sequence comes from Taxus wallichiana var. yunnanensis, assembly GCA_018340775.1. Classification (NCBI taxonomy): domain Eukaryota; kingdom Viridiplantae; phylum Streptophyta; class Pinopsida; order Cupressales; family Taxaceae; genus Taxus; species Taxus wallichiana. The sequence goes on from CM031234.1 coordinate 466,887,430, forward strand.
ACTCAGGAAAAAGATAAGAAAAACACGCAATCCTATAAGTGAATTTTATGTTTTTAGCTTATGTTATTTAAGACTTAACTTGTGAATTCAAAACAAAAAAATTGTTGGGAAGGTGTCCTATGAAGAGGAAAATTCTAAAGGGTGGTTTCAGGTTATGTTTTGGCGGGGTAGTCCTTTCTCTAAGATAATGACTGGACAGAGAAACTAGTTGGGTGCCCACTATCAATCCTCTAATCATGTGATCATTGAAAAATTCTTCTAGGTAAGGTGTTATTTAAGAGGTGTGAATTTTTATTTGCACAATTTGGCAAAGAGAGAGAGAGAGAGAAGACAAGGTGCTTCTATGATTCAATGATTTCAACCATCAACTGCATATGACTTCTAGCATATAGGTTGCCATTAGTTTTTAATGTGAGCTAAAATGCAACATAAAAGGATGAAATGTAACATATTTTAGAACCCAAATCGACAATTATATTCGATGTAGCAAATGATGAATAGGTCAAGAATGTGCTCTTTCACTACTATGTAAATGCAGGAAGAAAGAAATGATTCATTTTAAACACCAAATCACAAATGTCATTTAGACAATTAGAAGAAAAGAATGTTGTCAAAGAAGAATATTTAATGTGTATTTTTCAAAAATAAAGAGACACACAAGATCTACCTACATGAAGAAAATGCAATGAACCCAAGAGAGGGTCCCCTGTGCGTGTAAAAATGTTTCCTAGATTCTTACATGATTTAGTGAAATAGATAGAGGGTGATAGGCCAAGGAGGAATACCTTTTTTATTTTGGTTGAAGGTTGTGCACACATTTCTGATTTCCGATCTAGGTTGACTGTGAAGAACTTCCTTTTGGCTAGGAGGAACTACCTAGAAATTCAAAACAAGACCAAAATAAGAATATTAAACAAGATATGTCAGTGGACTTCCTAGCGTGTGCTAGATCCGAGAAGTGTGATACTTCCAAGATGGATTTCAATCCACTGTTTAATACAATTTAATTCAAAAAAATGTAAAAAAATATAATCCTACTGTAATTGATATGATTTAGACATCTCATTCAACAAGTAGGGTTATGACCACATTTGGAGGTTAGGTAGGTGGTTTTGAGTTTCTGCAGGTCTGACAAAGGTTTGATAAAAGGTGCAAATGATTCTAGGCGAGTTTGGGAATGGGTATTATCTTGTTGTCTTGAGATAAATTGTCACACACAAAGACCAATTCTGGTCAGTGGTATGACAGATGACATTTTAGATGTGATCAGTGATGGTTTAGGGTGGATAATGGTAGAATATCAAAATGGGTACCTAGGCTCTCTCTATGTCTATACAGAGAGTTGAGAAGGCCTGTGGTGGGACTTTAGGTAAGGTACCAGGTTTGGGTAAGGTTCTAAGAGGTTTTTGGGGTGTTAAGGTCAACTTAGTGAATGTCCTGCAATGAGACATAGTAACCGATTTCGGTCTAGTGACCGATGTCGGTGAAAGGAAATCTAACGACAGTTAACGTGACCAACATCGGTAGAGGTAGAAAGGTGGAAATTATTAAAAAAATTGCAGCCTCTCTATGATTGCACTGCAGAGAGAATAGAAGAGGGATGGCTAGGTTCATAAAAATAATAAAAAGGCTTAGGAATGCCTAAGAGTTGGGTGTAAGGAGATAACATGTAGTGGTTGGTGGGAATGGTGAAATGTAAAGGAGAATAAGATCTGACAAATGAAGATAAAGAAATTGCAATCCAAACGAGTATAGAATGATGCAGATGAAAACCACTTACTTGTATTTGTAAGCCTAGTTGGTGGAGGATAGTAATGGTTGATCTATGAAACTAGTGATCATTTCCATGGTAGCACTTCCAAAAAAATCTACTATGAATTCCAATCCCTTCAAATAAGTCCTAGGTCCAAGGCTAGAGGGTGTCTAGATGCTCAAGAAGAATCTAGTTTGTGCTTACATGCAGATATCTCTCTCCAAACTTGAACAATGACTAATCTTTGGAACAAGGTTTCTAAAATGAATATATGGTAACCGATGATGGTTAGGGTGACCGGCATCGTTTAGGGTTAACCGACGTCGGTTAAGGTGGGAAATCCTAGGTTTTCCAAAATAGCAGATCTTGGCTATCTTTTGGCTAGTTCTTCCTATTGGTCCCGATCTAAAATGGTATCTTGCACTTAGATAAGTGGGTATGCTGTTAGAGAAAGAATATGCATCTAATGTTAGGGTTAGAATAAGTCTCAGTTAGTTAAGGTAAGTATAAATTGAGTCTTAGTTAAAAGAAACATGTTAAGAATAGGTCCATGATGAGGTGTCTAGGTGATGTGGCTAGGTGAGGTGGTCAAGTGAGGATGTTAATTAAATTAATTAATTTAATTAATCATGTGCACTATGGGATATGAATATATAAGGTATGGTTAATTTAATTAACGAGATTATAAGGGTGGTGGTACAGCCTAATTTTGGTGTCTACACTACCTTAGCGAAAAAGATAAGAGTTAGAGCATAATAGTAGAACATATTTTACACTTGAAGATGTATGTTGATCATCTTATCCCTACATATTTTCGGAAATAACCCATTTAAAAATAGTCCTAAACCATTTACTAAAATTAAAGGGCGAACATGAACACAAATATTTCTTATGAACAAATGATCGAGTCTATGAAGTGAAATGCAGGTTTTATGTTTACCAATTATTCATTGATGAGAAGGCTATCAGACTCTAGCCTCTATATTGTCGATGTATTCATTTTAACACTGCAAAATAAAATATCAACATTTTTGTTGTCATTATCTTTGATTATATTATATTCGATGGACTATCCCGCGAGATCACGGTCCTTGAATACATACCTTCGAGAATGTTGATGGTAGTTCTCATTTGATATATTATGCATACAACATAATTCATATCTTTTTAATATAAAAAAAAATTCTTTTGTAAGCTGATAAACATCGTTAGTTAATGAAAGGGAAGGATTTTTTATTACTATGATCAACAATTTCTATTAATAAACATAGCCACATAGTATGGAAATGTTAGATCATCATAATAGATGTACATCATTTAAAACCGAAGAAGTATCATGTCCATCTTAGCCTTGACCTTTCTTAAAATCATCCATTAAAGAAAATAGACTCGAATGATCTATCACATACACAAGGAAAAGGTGAACAAGATTCTAGTGTAGTATTAAATGACGAGATTATATTATATTCATCTAATAGTTTCTACTAGTGGTAAACGGTTTTGAAGGGACCATACCCTGTATTAAAAAAGGCTCAAAATCTAGAAAATATCATGCTAGCATAGTGGGGTTTTGTTACATGGTGACCGCACCCCAAAAATATCCTAAGAGAAATATATTTAGAAAATAGACTAAGGAAGAGGTCAACCTCCTACAAAGAGCCCGATAGATGACACAAAACCAAAGCATTAAAAAAATTCTAAAAAAACAAGTCAGTACTAGACAAGAGACTTGTTATAGACTTTTAGAGCAATCTTGAGAGCCTTATAGAGGTTGATTGTAGGTTTCAACTCGGGATCATTTCCGCTCTCAGCAATTGTCTTCTTCTTAATCTTTCCATTCTTCCAATCAAACCTTGGAATACCAAATGCATCAAAAAACTTCTTGATTTTTTTTTTAATATAATCAAGTATTACCTTGTGGATGGAAATCTAGTTAGAATTCTTATCTTCAACCTATAAAACTTTGTCTTCCAATTTAGTGAGTTGAGTGGAAAGATTGTCAATATTTTCCTCTAGTTTTGAAAGAGTTGAGGGGTCCACATTGGAATTGAGACCTTTATTAATGATGATATCAACATTTTCTTAAATTCCCTTAAGGGCCTCAACTCGTTATTTGATTTGAGAAGATAGTATATGAACAAAAAAGGGACGATGGTAGACTCGAATGATTTCCAATTTTTTTAGCACCCATAATTTCCTTATTCTTATATCTACTAAGGAGGATTCTCTTAGCAGGAGGGAGGTCTTAAATTTGAGCTCTAATATTGGGATTCTTGGTTTGAATCTGATGTTGTTTAGGAGGTGGGGGGTAGAGATCAACAACAAACATGTTAAGAAAGTAATGGTGAAGGAGGAAAATCACTCCTTGGTGCAGGGGAAGGACCCTCATATGAGCTTGGACATCCCTCACCAAATTTTCAAGAGAATGTAAGATATAATAAGGAAAGCTAACCTTGACAACATGCCAAAAATGGTTCAAAAGCACTAAGTGATGTAGTGGCATCATCGAGAAGTGACCCTCCAAAGTGATGTACCACACTACCATTTTTGCAACCTCATTAAACGGTGAGGGAATGGAAGAGCACAGAATCCCTTATTTTTTGATTTGCAGAGACTCATCCCCCACAAATAAATGTTATTCCTCAAATTATTTATCAAATTTGTTACGAAATAACTTTACCCCCTCAATGCTCATACCTGTGACGAAAGATATTATCTCTTATGTGATAGAAAACTCTTTATCCTTGAAATGGATAACTTTGTCTATCCATGTTTGTGCAAATTTTAGGGAGATGTGAACATTAATCTAATCTTGTTGATATACCATTTTTTTATTTCCATTTACTTGGTTTCTATTCGATAATCCTCGATTGTGTGTTTGAGAAAATCAACAAACTTTTGTTAGCCTATCTTTGGAAAATAAGCAGCGAGACCAATAAAATACCTCTTTTTACCGTTAAATGGGTCGAAATTTAATTTTTAAAGATCATGGGGAAGCAAGGATTTTGAACTTGGAAAAACAAAAAGCTTGTTATAAATTCTAAATGTGTGTGGTAACCTCTCTCCAATCCTCGAATCGTGTTTTGTAACATAGCCACGAAAAATATGTGAACTTATTCCATAGGCTAATCTAATAATTAATAACATGACTAATGACTATAATATTTGTAAATTAATTAATGTATAAATCAATAAATAAAAGTGTTGGAACATTTTTGGTCCATGGCTAATGACTTAAATAGTAATGAATTAATTATTAGAGGCGAATCTCATATTATTGCTAACGTCGCAATAACAAAAATTGTGTGAATAAAATTTCTTTTTATTGTTTCATTAATTACATATTGGACCTTAAATATTATATATTGGGAGGTTACTAAATAGGTGGATTTTATAGAAAATTGAGGGACTGACCAAGTGTTTTGTGATAAGATTGGTAATAAATATTTTGATTGGTTGGACTTGCCACCTTTTCTAATAAAGGTTTATATTAAAGCCCCTAGCAAGCTTGTATTAATTACAAGCATGCGATGACATAGTCACTCCATATATTTCCCAATCCGCTCTCCCATATTTTTCAAACCTTTTAGTTTTAATTCAATGTCTTTCATTTTGTCTGTCATGGCCTTTCCAATGTTTCCTTTCATGTAATTTTCTACCTCGGTTCGTGAAATGGAATTTTATACCACAATTTTACGTCGTCGTTTAAAATCCATTTTTTGAATTGAATCAGAGCAATACATGGTTTCTATTGAGGGAGTTCTTGGAGATGATAATCTTTCTCGGAGGTACATCCATGGTTAAATTCAAAAGTTTCTTCAAAATTTATTTGTCATTTTCTTATCATACATCTAACGAATGATTGGGCTTTGGAGATGGGTCATCACTTGATCAAGCCAACATATAGGGTTCGCATGGAAGAGAAAATAGAAAAACAATCATGTGCATCATGGCCCTTTCTTTCTGAGGCTCATTATATACAAAAAGGTTTGATGGATGTGGCCATTTTTGGAGAGGTGTATAGTCGGGCTTGACGTCCTAATGTGTTTCGTGCTTGGTGTGTCTAAATGGGGTGAGAGACTGAGGAAGAGACCTAGTTCGCTCCATTCGTATGACCTGGATGCTATGTTTTATCTACTACAATAGGAACATGCACATTGGGATATTATTCATAGGAAAGTTCGTGGGTGTACGACACAAAGATTTGAGTTCTTTGCTGAAAAGAGCATCTTTTTCCGGAATGGCCTGCAGAAACTATCTTCATCCCTGTTAAAGTGGAGGTTACAGATGTGTCATATGATTCAATTAAATAAGTTCTTATAAAATCCATCATTTTGTATCTTTGTTTTAGTTATTTTATATTTTTTCCAATTCCATTATTATCGATTCATCATGTCTATCTTATTGGTCTAGTGTTTTGTGGATTCCCAACAAATTGTGTTTTTGGCATAGGACCTTGCATTTTTTCAACAAAGTATTGATGGATGATTTGAGTTTTTAGATTTAGCCTCTCGTTGTATCTTTACAGTAAGGGAAATGGACACTTCAACCCTCATTTAGTTATAAAAATAAATAAATCATTAATAAAAGTTTTTGTTATGCGTTGCACTAAGCAATTTAAACAATTAATCGTTATTAAATTTGGTTTTTTTGAAGTCGTCAATTTGTTTCAAAAATTTCTCTAAGGACCAATTCAATTTTGTTTCTTATGGTTTTTGGATATGAGAAATTAACTAATGCAAGAAATAATAGTTGTCATTGAAATAAATTAGGTTCGAGACATTCTTCTACTATTATCAAAAATTTGGCAAACGTGGATATGTATGATATTGTGTACCAAAATTGTGGCCCAATGCAATGAACAACATCCATCTCAAAGCCGACAATTTTTCCATCTGTTTGGATTCAATACTACTATTATAGTTGTGTACCATTCAAATCATTCAAACACATTTACAAAAGGATCTGCAAAAAAATTAGAGGAAGGTGTTAAAACTAATATGACTAGACATGATTTCATATTGTGTAGATTATCAAACAACAAATCAGAAAGTGATATATTACTATAATTTACTTTTTGACACATATATTTATTACATTTACGTTCTCTAAGGATGGTCATACTACACATTAACATGGATGTTTACATGTACAATGACATAATGACAATCACAAAAATATAAACGAGAAATATGTAATTGGCTATGGTATTAGAAGAACTGTTTATAAATGTGATCTAAAGAATTATAAGCTAATTTCTATAAATAGAATGTACAATCTCTACCAACTAAGCTTTCTTGCATTTGAAACTGATGTGGAAACAGTTGGAAACATCAAGCATCAAAATCTTGATTTTGCATGGATATTCATTTTCTCCACTTGGAAACCTATTGTTTTATGATTTCATGGGAAATGCGAGTCTGAGGGACATCCTACATGGTGAGTAAAATGATTATGTTATGAATAAAAATGGATCTCTACATTATGGATTCATATATTAAAATAGAAGCATCCAATCAATCTCTAAAATGATTATGTTGGAAAATCTATCAAGTGTTTTATTAATTTTTATTTTCATATAGGATCATCAAAGAAGATTAAGCTAGACTAGAACACTCGGCTAAATATTGCTCATGGTGCTAAAGAAGGATAGCCATATCTTCATTATGATGGTAACCCATGCATTGTTCATAGGGATGTGAAGACTTCTAACATTCTTTTGGATTATAATTTTGAGGCACATTTATCAGAATTCATCATTGAAAAGTATGTTCCTCGGTGAAAAAACCACACCTCTACCTATCTTATGGGTACCATTGGTTACATTGACCCATAATATGTAAGAACATCAAGTCTTAATGAGAAATTTGACATATACAGTTACAAAATTGATTTTCGGATCTCGTTGACTTGAAGGAAGTTGTGGCCAATAACTCAAATTTGTAAGGGTCTAGAAATTTTACAAGGCTAAGAGAATGAGCTACAAGAGGGAGACTTGTGAAAAAATAGAATAAAAGTGTTATACCACATTAAGGGGTGTGATGCAAATTTTTCTCATTCACATGGACCAACATTGGGGAAAAGGTGGTGGCATTTTTGACTCACAAGGAATACAATGTGGCACAATAAGTCTTGTGATTGATTTAAACTATAGAATATTGGTTCAATTTATCTCCAAGGGCATAAGACTGCATTTCTTAAAAACATTTTGCTTGCATTATGTCAAAGGATTTTTTCATTTTTTTCTCATAGAAGTGACTCATCGTTTATATGGAGAATGGAACAATTTACAAGCGTAAATTCTACCCTCTTTCATGAAGAATAGAATTTTTGATATACATAAACTCCCAACTATGTTTTTTAATGATTACTCGATATATAGTTTATAATAATAAACACTATTGAACTTAATGTCGTGTACAATATAAGAAAATAATACTTGAGTTATTATGTAAATTTAATGTAAGCTCCACCAAAAATCAAAATAACACCACTAGCATTTAAGGTAAGTGTCAAATTTAAGGATATGCATATAATAAACATTGAAATTCTGAACCATGCACTTTGAAAGTTTGAGCCTTGCACTTTGAAAGTGTGAGGATCAGACTTTAAAAGTGTGAGCCTTACATTTTCAAAGTTTGAAGCTCGCACTTTCAAAGTGCAAGCCTCGCTCATTCACCATGCGAGGCTCAGGATTTTAGAGTGTCTGGATAGCACTTTTAGAGTGCTAGGTTCATATTTTTATAGTGTGAGGTTCTCAGTTTAAGAGTGAGGAGCTCACACTTTCAAAGTGCACGACTTGTAAATAAGTTTTATGTATGAGGCTCGTAGCTTGGAAAATGTGTGCTCCCACTTTCAAAGTGCGAGTCTCATATTTTTCAAAAATTTAAAAGTGTGAGTCTCATAAATTTGAAAATGTGAGGCTCACCATTTGAAAGTACGTGGTTCGCACTTTGAACTTGCTATTACAGGATTTATTGTTAGTTTTTATTTTTAATTTAATATAATGGGATCATGACTTATAATAGTTAGCGGTAGCTAACCTCAAATTGAGGATTTTGCACTTTCTTTTAATACAACATGATCATGAATTATAATATTTAGTGATAGCTAACCTTACATTGAGGATTTTACACTTTCATTCAATACCACAGATCATGACTTATAATAGTTAGTGATCGCTCACCTTACATCGAGGCTTTTCGCAGAAGTTATTGTTAAATTTTTATTTTTATTAATCCAATGGGCTCATGCCTTATAATAGTTAGTGGCTGCTAGCCTTACTTACTCCCAACATGAAAATATAAAAATGGAAAAATTGGAATCCAATAATAACAATATTGGAATCCATTAATAGAGAAATTAGAATCCAATAATAGTGAAATTGGAACTCAAATAAGTCCAATAATGATAATATTGGAATCCAATATTGTTACTAATGGAATCCAACAATAGTAATAACGGAATCCAATATAGACAAAAATGAAATCCAATATAGGAAAAAATGGTGACATATTTTGATGAGGCCATAAATTACCATTATTTTTTGTCCAGTCAAGTTACCTTCAAAGTGAATTTAAATGTCATCTTGGAATTTATAGTTTTCTTGAGACAGTAATGTAGGATACATATCTTCTTCATTATTTAGAAGTATTTTGTTTTCTATTTTTTTGACTAATCCTATTGATTATTTAGGAAATTTGCAAAATCTTGTGGATGCGAGCCATAAAGGAAAGATAATGCTAGTTCTAGGAAATTAGAATTAATCATGGCTAATACATCTAAAATCAAATGTGATTTCATATCCAAATTCCTCTCAAAATATTATGCAAGTTCATAAAAATAATCATCTCAATCGAGATTGTGTGCAAAAGTTATATATATTTTTAGTTAGTTCCGAAACAATTGGAGTTAGCTCCGGAAATTACAATTTTAGTTCCAGAACTTACAGATTTAGTTCCAAAAAATTTAGATTTAGTCCTGGAACAATTGGAATTAGTTTCAAAACAATTAGAGTTAGATTATAAACAATTGAATTTAGCTCCGAAACTTGCAGATTTAGTTTAAGAACTTGTAGTTTTAGTTTTAACTCGCATAAAATGAGGAATTGTGAATAATCAGAGAAAATAATGGGAAATATGAGAGAGGTTTTTATTCATATAATTTTTTTTAACAAAAATCACATTCATATTTGCTACAAGTTTTAACAATAAGGATAACTCTAACTTTTAGTGAGTTGCAGTCCAAGGGAAAAGTGTATCATACCAGCACCAAAAGTTCCACGAACAGAAACGAAAAAGTCAAATGGAAACTATGAGAGAGGTTTCTATTCATAGAAATGTGTTTAAAAAAAAATTATTTATATTTTCTACAGGTTTTACCAATAAAGTGAAATCTAACTTTTAGTGAGTTGTATCCAAGGAAAAATTGTATCGAGCGAGCACTAAAAGTTCCAAAGTCAAAAACATCAAAGTCAAATGAAAAATATGGGAGAGGTATTAGGTCAAGTTAATGTTTTTAGGAAAAACATTCTTCTAATAAAGTAGGAGAATAAAATCATTGTGATTCTTGTTACCAAAAAGTAAGGAGAAGATTTGAGAGCAAATCTTCCTAAAATAAGCAAGATAAGATATGACTCCGATAATATATCTCTCTCCATAATATTAGATAATATAATGGGAAATATGAGAGAGGTTTTTTTCATAGCAATGTGTTCAATAAAAACCTCATTCATATTTTCTACAGTTTTACCAATAAGGATAAATCTAATTTTTAGTGAGTTGTAGTCCAAGGAAAAGTGTATCAGACGAGCACCAAAAGTTCCACAAACAGAAAAAACAAAGTCAACTAGAAAATATGAGAGAGGTTTTTGTTCATAACAATGTTTAAAAAAAATACAAATTCATATTTTCTACAGGTTTTACCAATAAGGAGAAATATAACTTTTAGTGAGCTGTAATCCAAGGGAAAAGTATATCAGATGAGCACCAAAAGTTTCACAAACAAAAACAAAAAAGTAACATGGAAACTATGAGAGAGGTTTTTGTTCATAGAAATGTTTTTAACAAAAAAATCATTCATATTTGATACATGTTTTACCAATATGGAAAAATCTAACTTTTAGTGAGTCAGTCAATAAAGAAAAAAAAAGTGTATCGATTTAGTACCGAAAGTTCCACAGTCAAAAACAACAATGTCACATGGAAAATCTGGGAAAGGTATTTAGTTAAAGTAATGTTTTGAGGAAAAAACTCCTTCCAATAAAGTAGGAGAATAAAATCATTTTGATTCTTGTTACTAAAAATCAAGGAGAATATTTGAGAGAAAATCTACCTAAAATAAGAAAGATAAGATGTGACTCTAATAATATATCTCTCTCCATATTTTGTGCAAATGGAGATCTTAGTTGTTAGGATTGGAATAAAGATAAAATAAAATTGTATTTCTCAAAATAATAATTTGGTTGGATGCATAAATTGTAATACAACTTTCCACACGCATATATGTAATTTTTACTACCAAGAATACTACATCCGTTCTTCCTCATTAGTCTTATGAAAGAAATTATTCTGCATAGCTTTAATTAAAAGAATGAATTAAGTCCTCTTCCAATGAATGAGCTGGTCACTCACTCCAAGGAAGATGGATCCATGTGTTATGTTCATTCCTTATTTATTTTGTTTTCTTTTTGTTGATGTTTCGATTTTATGTTGTGTAATTCTTTTGTCCGTACAATTTCTTTTGTGAACCTGTAGGTGTCCTATTTATCTTTCCTTTATTTTTTCAACAATTTAATTTATGCAAACTATGATTTATTTCATGCAAACTTTATTTTTGCAAGTGTGATTTATTTTATACATGTTTGAATTGTATTTAACAGAGTTTGTTTTCCAAAGATATTTTTAATCTTAATGCATACAACCATTGGACACTAGCCTTGGATTGATATTATTAATGGAGAGGATTGACGACCCTCATCAGATTTCTTCCAAAACATGTAATAGTGGAGTTCAGATTCATTGGAATATTTTCAGATTTAGTTAAATACATATTTTATTTATTATTTCATACTCTTACTAGCACACTATTTTCCATTGATCTATACATGTTTTGACATACTCTTTATCTCTTTAATATGCTTAGGGTGCTTCATGAGCATCATTTGTCTTACAGAAATATTTACCACCATGGTTGTATGATACTTTGCTTGATATTGTTTTCCATGAATTTCTATTGTATGTCATTATTTTCAGGCTATGCGATTTGTTTTGTATGATTTTGTTCACTTCGTCCCTGATTGTCTTATGACATTGTGAGGGATGTCCATTTTGGAAACACGCTTTTCACAGTCTCTCTTGTATAGTAATTTTATTATTACACTAATTTTCTATGACATGTTTTCTTATTTTTCTACTAACTCGATGTATCTAGCCATCTTGATTGCAAATGCCTCAGTTTCTACCATGAAAATTCCTTTCCCCATAAGGTATTCATTTCATATCAGCACCAGTCCTCTCTTTGGGACTTATTCTCCTAATGATGTTACATGCACCCCAAATGAGGGAGCATACATTGGTTGAATCAGTCACCCAATATAGTAGCTCGACTATAACACATTACATTTCAACACAAGAATATAATAAAATACTATTACGTAAATGACCCAAAATCTAACTTGGGTGCTCGGTTCAAAGACAAAATCTAGTGCCTAGATATAGACACTAGCGGTTGGGTGTTGACCTCTCCTAGGCACCTATGTCCTGGGAGAAGATATAATTAATTTCTTATATCATCACATTTTACATCAGTTCCCAAATCATTTTTCATAGTACATACACAGTCCTCCAATAAGTTGAATGCATTCTCTCTATTTCAACATGGAAAAAATACGAAATAATTCGATACAACTCGAAATGTAGATTACACAATTTTTAGTGGTGTATAATTCAGGAAGCATTCATGGAAGGAGAGTAACACTAGACCTCTCTCCCCAACACTCTTTGTCGTAGTGTCAAATCGTCAAAAAAATCACTCTTGGCGTGAGATTGACCAAAAGACTTGCACTTATTGTGATATTTCCCAAAAACTTGTTCTTGGCATGATATTACCTAAAAAATCACTCTTGGCATGAGATCCCCCAAAAATCTCACTCTTCTATAACATTTTCACGACATATTTCTATCTAACTACACTCATGATTATCAGGTACACACTTTCCTTTACTACTTTTACACACATTCACATACTTTTACATATTTTTCCTAATACATGAATTTGATTACTCTTTCGATCTTCTTTTGCAGGTCTATCCTTAATACACAACAAGAATAAGCCCTACATTAAACACAAAAACAATTACAACACTATATGCTTCACCCCTAGGATCACTTCCTCTTTCATAGCTTCCATACTTCATTTTTTATCAATTCACGTGCTCCTCGACACATTATCACCATTGCATTCTACATGGTTATCAGGTACACATCTCTTATCTACTTTATGTTATCAAGTATTCACTCAACAACATAAAATGGGGGCAAATGTAGACACAAAATCACACACTTGGGTACATTTCTAGGTCCTAAAAGCATACTTGCATTCATATGATTCCTAAGCGAGAAAACTAGTAATTGACAGCTATCTTTGCCCTCTTTACATTTTTGTGGTCTTCTTTCTAGTCTTTTACACCTTACATCCTAGTCAATATTTCACTTTCTTATCTTTTATGGCTCGGACACTAATGCCTAGCTAGGATGTCGGGGCCCGTGTGCCCTCGTCCTTCCTGGGCACCCTTGTGTAACACCTAATGCTATATAAACTCTAGATTAAGGGATTTTAAAAAAATACAAAACCCTTAATTCCTAAGACATGCCTTAAATGATTTTTATTTAGTATAATAATCCAACAATTAATCTATTTTTATAATCCATATGATATCATCATAACCATGTGCAATCAGTAAGGTCCATTAGATCTTCTCGATCCCCTTTATCTCTCTTTGAGATCACATAATTAATAGATCTACCCGATCTCATTAATCGCCACTTATTCCAAGTGTACATAACTTGTATGTAATTAGTTAAACTTTCTATTTAGGTTCGTGAACTGAAGCAAATCTAATTACATACCTAAATATTAGTTTACAAAGTTTCATCCGGTATTCCATGTCATTTTATTGGAACTTGGTAAACCTGATAGTGTAACCAACTAGTACACTGCTTAGGCCAAAATCTTAAATCTATGCTTTACATCCTTAGTTTTGTGCTTTGGCACATTAGTCACTCAAAACTTGTCCCTTTACCACACCATCATTCCAAAAATTATCTAGATCACATTTTTAATCAATCTTATTGTTTTAATATAGCATGTTAGGAAGGTCTAAATTTAGATCTCACCTCTCGATTTGAGTGTTGTTGAATGTTCTAGCTAAGGACCCCTATAAGAAAGATAATGATTACTCTTTGACTTCTATCAAAAATATAATCATTACACTTCTCATAGCCATCCTAATATAGTACAGTCAGATCACATTCAAATCAAAAGGATGTAGGACTTAGATTACATGCCTACTTAACATGTAAGATGATTATATAAGTTAAGAGTTTAGGTAAAATTATAAGGTTGATGTCAGGTCATTAATAACACATTCATTATTGTTGTTCTAGGCTCCCCCAAATCTTAGTGACACCTTAATACTTTCATTGTCATGTATTACTTCATAATAATCATCTTATTAGGATTAGGTAATCATCCTAAACCTGATTAGGCAATGTCATGATTATCACAACAATGTCTACATAATTTATCTCTTTATGAAAGATTAATTAACCATGTAATCATTTGAATAGGTTTAATTGAAACATTTTTTTGCATTGTTTAATACTTTTAAATCATTAGTTATTGATCTTAAGAAGTGGTACCATTATACTTTGACATCATTATGTCACTTAACCGATTAACATAAAGGTAAGTGCACTAAATTGGGGGCAAAAGGAGGTCTTAAGTGGACATTTTTTTTCTTAAAAATGAAAAACTTCAACTTGTAGGAGTTATTTGAAATAGTTACATTCAAAATTGGAAGATGTTGTAAGAACATGAATCATAGAATTTTGAGTCTATTTTATAAGATACTAAATTTAATTGAAAATGGTTAAGTTTAAGTGGGTCAATTAACTAAAATACCAATACGTGCACCTTTTTTGTTAGAAAACATCGTAGAGTGACTTTCGTGCCCCCCACAATTTGTTGAGCACTATTTAGTATTTTTAAAAACCCTTTGGTAAAAACAAATATAGGAACATCTAGTTTGTGCTAGAATTTTTTTAATATTTTTTAGTATGTTTTTTTTATTTTTCTAGTACAAAAAAATTTAATTTTGAAAACTAATGGAGCTTCGACCTTGCCCCCGACTACCTAAAAATATCAAAAGAAAGTTTTTTTAATATGTATAGAATTATTCCTAGTTTGTGCTTAAAAAATTTCTTTCAATTTTGATGAGTCAAAATAAAGATACACGATGAAAGATAGCTACAAAAAGGCATAGTTAGAAAATAATTAATATGGAAACCTTATATTAGTCAAAAAATTTGAAAAAATATATTTTTGGAAAGAAGAAAGTTTTCTCAACGTGGTAGGCATGTTTTTGTTAAATGTATTGATCGTTTTAGTAGGATTTATCATGGTAGAATAGTCATTTTATAAATTTTATGTAAAAATACGTTTTTTTTTGTTTTTTATAAGTCCATGCCTTAGAATTAGGGATCCAAACCGAATACTATTGGCGTGGCGGTTGGTCAACACGATGGGATCCCTCTCAACCATCGGTTCAAAATTTTGGTGTGATGGCAAATCATACATGGTATTAGAACCGAGGTAGTTAAGTGCGCCCGACCCGGAGTAGTACTGGGATGGGTGACCTCCCAAGAAGTCCCAAATTCATTTCCTCATGATGTTGTTGGAACAAATTAGGTGTATACGTGGCGGGCGCAGAGCTCACATGGTTGCATCTAGCTTCATTGTGCGGGGTGTGTTGGCGTAGTAGCTGGTTAACATGATGAGATCCCTCTCAACCTACCATTTGAGCTTTTAGTGTGACAACAAATTGTACACAATCCTAGAGGCATGCCTTGAAAATATGGAAAAGGCAAAACATGTTTTTTCTTTTCCATATTTTATGGGCCCCCAATGTCCTTTTCACCTCTTTCATGGGATTTAAGCCCTCATTCTATCTAGTCAGTGATTCTTGTACATTCTTTGTGAAGTTTGAGTAGTTCATCTTTTCCCCTACCCCACTAGTTGAATTTTTTTAATCATGGGTGATAAAATTTGAGCTAAGGACAAGATGAAAGTCAAGAATAAGAAACCGAAGCAATTGGAAGAGATGAGAATAAAAAAACTGAAGAGAATTCAAAAACATCGTGGAGGGAAAGGTACATCTTCTATATCAAATGTATCTAATGTTAAAGAAAATGAGAATGAAATACATAACGAAAATGTAGAGAATAATGATTTTGCAATGAATATTGATATTGAATAGAATGATAATGTTCGTATGGATGAAGAAATTAATATGAATCCAAATGTTGAACCTTTACCTGAGAATCCAAATGTTAATCCTGAAATTTGTATGGAAACACTGAATGAATAAAGTAACCTTGTTAATGAATCTTCACCTCTAAGAACACCTCCTTCCATTTTTCAAGAAAACCAATTCACTTAATTGAAATTGATGAAAACATTATGGGTAAGTGCACAAATATGGGGGGAAAAAGTGGGGTAAAAAGGGACACCTTTTTCCTAAAATCAGTAAAACCTAAACTTCATCGATTAATTTGGCATGCCTATACTCAAAATTTGATAAAGTGACAAGAATAAGTACTATAGAGCTCGAAATCTAGTTTCTAAACTACTATTTTTTTAAATGAATGTGATTAAGAGGATCAAATGGTGTGTGCACACAAAATATGTCTATTTGTGTGTAAAAATCTAAGAACATATTGTGTGCGCCCCCATATTTTGAGTTGTATATTTTTTTTTCAAATCCCTTTGGTAGAAAGTTATCTAAGACAATTTCCGAGGTCCCAATAAAGTTTCGTAATTTTTGGATGAATAGATATTTTTATTAATTTTAAAAGTGCACATATCTCAAAAATGAAATATGTGTGTGTGCACCCCTATAACTTTCGAAAAAATTATTTTTTTAGTTTTTTTAATCTGCGTGTAGAATGGAGTTTAGAAAAAACCACATTTTTTAAATTTGGATGAAAAAATCGTAAATTGTGCACCAAAACATATACATAGGTTTTGCAAGAAAAAAAGACACTAGTAAAAGAAATTATGGATAAAAGCCTTAAAATAATCATATTTTAGAAAGAATTATATTGTTGTCAAGGTAAAATTGAGCTTGACATAATATTATAATTTTAAATTTAATATTATGTTTTAATGCATGACATATTGGGGTGCACACATGAAATTTTGATGTTTTTCTGTCAAACACAGTTTTAATCACACAATACACATTCCAAACCTCTGGTTTGGAAATCAAAGCCTTTGGATTGGGTATTTCAAACCCCAATAATATGAAATGTTAAAGCGTTATAACGCACTTGCTTTCTTGTTTCCAATGCAAAATATGTCCATTTGGGAGGGATAACGTGGAAAAACACATAGAAAACCATAACTTAAGCTTGTTTTTGCTTGGTAAACTCGATCCGTAACACAATTGCGTTATAATGTGACCTATAAATTTCCTTTTCGTATTATAATGAGACCGATCCATAATGCGAGCGTGTTATGGCCGAAATGGCCAAAAAATGGATTATTGTCCACATTTTGGCCCCCCATATTGGTGCATACGCCTTATAAAACCAATTCCTACAAAAATGTCCGAAAGAAATGCGAGAAGAAAAGCTAGAGAAGAAAAGTAGTTATATGCGAGATAATTACATATAATTACTTTGACAATTTAAATGACAAACAAAGATTTAAATTATTTGCTACATTGATGAAATTAATTATGATGAGACCTACAATAAGGACCTCAGGGTTAAGAACATCTAATGTTACCGATCAAAATGTGTCAATTATTGAAAATATACATATAAGCATACAAAACTATAGGTGTCAATGAAGCACCAAAGATAGTAAAGCTACATGACACGTACTTACTAATTGTATAGTAAGTGATAAAATAGTTAATAATATTTTTATTAGAAAAAAAAGCATATCTTTGAAGCTAAACAAAAACACTAACAAAAGAAATAGGAGACACAAAGATCTTGAGTCTTAATAATAATGACTATTGGGAATTCTTAAGAAGAATCCACGAGAAAGACAAGCATACATATTATATTCTAACAGAAATACTTGTAAAGTATTGGAATGATAATACAAGGGTGTCACCGAATAAAAGAGATATAATAAAAATAATAATAGGTTATCGTAATCATGAATCGTGTGTAAAAAAATTCTTGGATATGACTCAAACACAATTGTTCTCTCAATTTAAGAATGAAGATCAAAAAATTAACATTAGCTAAATATTCTTTGAAATAATCAAACCCTTTTATGTGAAAATCAATCACTCACGTACCACTTGTTGTTGCAAGCATCATGTTGAATGTTCAACGCATTATGATGTTTTTTTTCAAATACGTTGTGTTTTTCATACTGACATCATGTTGCAAGAGTGTGGATTAAATATCCCACCGAAATCTTTAAGGTAATTTATTCCTACAATTCTTTTTGAAAAATCAACTCGGAAAGTTGTTTTTATAACAAAGCATGTTTTGATGGAATGTACAACATATGTAGTGGAATGCCACAACTGAAAAGTTGTATCTATGATGAGAGCATGAATTGAATAGGAAAATAATTAGTTGGTTTCAAAAATATAAATCAACGGCATATGAATTAAAATATGGAAAATAATTGAATAGGTGTGAGCTTGTTACAAAAGCATTACTCGTATCGAATATATGGTAAAATTCGAGAGGAAATTGTTTATGAGTATGTAAGGCACACACATTGAGATTGATGGCTACATGAAAAATTCAAGTTAACAAAGGACACATTCCACTTGGTAATATTGTTTTAGTAGTTAACTTTGTAAATAATTACACATTGTAGCCACAAATGGACGTGTTGGTACCCAAATTTAATCTCCTTCAAAGGACAAGCAACATCATGGATTTGATAGGACACGAGATGAAGATAGATGATTATATATGTCATTTTGTAGCTGGGGAAGCTAAAGTCTATCTAACTCTTTAGCACTCAGGCTTTGGAAGGAGTGGGTAACAACTTAAAAGGATGTGATCTTATCCTAACTATTTTAGGTTGTGCCTTTTAACCAAGGTAAGAGAACCTATTTTCTAACCTCTGTTATTGAATAATGTTGGTAAATCCTTCTTTTGCACAAATTTTGTAGAGAAAACCTTTGGAAAATATGGTCAACACACCAAATCTAACTCGCACGAGTTGTCACTTCAGATTATGGAGATATTTTCAAAACAAGGAAAAGGTTACTAAAGGCATTTGGAATCCTGATTGTTTCTGCATGTTTTGGTAGTAAAAATTACGCATTTGTATACACACATGACAAACAGGGGGTAGTGCGAGGTAGGATTGGTTGTTTTTAAATGAAGTTTTGGTGGGAGGTCAAGCAGGATAAATTTGGTTATACTATATCTTTGGAGAGACTTTATAATAATGAGAAACTTCACAACATAAAGCTTTAGAATACAGTCAAGACATTTCTTCAACCAGAAGGTGTGCTTCAATGAGGCCCAAATAAACATGTTTTCACATAATCTTTAAGACTCCAATACGAAGGCTCGAATTAGAAGAATCAATCAAACACTATAGTTTCTGATTAACCATGCCTAAGGTACACCCGAAGACTTATAGACAATCTTTATCAATAAATGACAATGAATTTATTTTAAATTTGTTTATCTCATCCAAGATGAAGGCTCTTCTTGAAATGAAATTACAAATACCATTGAACTATCATAGGGATGAGATCATGTGTGATTTCACAAAAAAATCAGTATAAGACTTGCAATAGGAACAAATAGAACTATTTGCATACATTCTGAAACAAAGAAAACACTAATTTCTCAGAGTCAACACATAATAACTCAAATTCGATTAAAACTATCAGTAGGGGAAAGTTTCTAGAACAATATCGAGCTTTTCAATGGATGTACACTCACAAAAACCTTGACACGATCAATTTCAACACAAAAAGATATACATGTTTCTCGATAGTCCCTTAGAAAGACAGGCTCTATCAAGATTTTCTCTTAGAAAATCAGTTCTGACCTCTAACACTCCAACCTTCCAACCATTTGCATGAAAAATTCATGTAATTTATAACATTTTACAACAGAGATCCCCCAAAATCCAAACATTGAGTGTACCAGTGCTCGCCATGATCCCGATCGCGATTCCCAGAATCAGATCTGTAAAAATTTGTTAGGTGCTCAGGGGGTAGATCTCTTTAAACATCTCCACATTCAACTCCTTCTTCTGGTAGATAAATTTTCCCTCTACTCGCCAACCACTTCCACCCCTAATCTGTCAAATTTGGTTCTTTGCGTGCCTAGGAAGAAAAATGGAAGATCAGATCGAGCCCAGGGGCCAGATCTCATCTTAATGGTAAAATAAGTCCCAGATTTTCCTCACCAAACCAATATATCAACAGGTATTTCGCGTGCCAAGTAAAGAAAAATCAGGTCGAATCTGACAGTCAGATTGCATATTTAATGGTGAGAGACATTTACAGACCTTCTCCACCAAACCAGGATACCAGATTAATGTTCCTCTTCATTTGGCTTGTGGGAGACCCAAAGAAATGATAAAAAACCAAAAGAATACACATCCCCAAGAGCTTTGGAGAAAAATGGCAGAAAATAAGATACAAATGCATAGTTTCCATACATCTTTCTATTTTTAATTTGGACCATCCACATGGGAGATCCAATTTAGAGTGGGCGTATGGGTTCCTCTTTCCTTTTACAACCTTTTGGAAAAATGTAAATTTTCACTTTTGCTTCGCACCTCAACCCTTGAGAAATGATCCTGACACGTGTCCTAAGGTGCGTCCCAAAGGAACCGTGGCTAAATTCTGCTATTTCACCTCCTTTTTGGAAAATGGAAAATTTTCCAAGTTTTCCCGCAACTCCGCCCTTCCGCTATTGACTAGAGAAAATTTTGACTTATCCTTTGTTAGGCATGTGGGCCATTTTTATGTTTAAATCCTTTTGATGACAAGAGGAAAAATACAAATTTCCTCCAATGGTCCACTTCCCCATTTTTGACTTTTCAAACTACCACGCATCACAATGGCATCTTGAGATGGTCCCTAAAAGTTGAGACCTTGAATGAGCACAGGCTCACCACGTTTCCTAGCCTGAAAAAATTTGTTTGAATGCTTAAAGCTTAGTAGAAGGCGCCATGTGTAAGGGTCTGAGGTAATATCCTTTGGCCGTTGAAAAGTCCAAGAAAAGTGCAAAGTGAGTAGAGGCCTCCAAGTTTTCCTCCGCGCTTCTTTAAAATAAAATTCAAGGGCATGTCCTCAAACATGCGTGGTCCCTCCACGTGTCCCAGGACTCTCAAAACATTTTTAAAAAGACTAAGTATAGGAGGACCCGGTGGAATCCTCCACGTGTCTTCATGGCACAATTTCAAAATGGTGCCCAAGAGTGGAGACCCTAAATGAGCGTGGGCTCACCACGTGTCCCTGTTCTGCCAAACTATACCAGCTACATAAAAATTTGTCTAAGTCTAGGAAAAGTAGCGGAAACCTCCATGTGTCCTCCTGTGCAACTCCAAGGCCAAACCAAAAGTGAATCTTCAAATGAGCGTCATTCTTCCACGTAGATAAGGTTTTTAAGTTGAGGTGATTCATGAAATTTTTGAAGTACCTTGCCAAGCTGTGTCTAACCAAAAGAGGCCACATTTCCTATTTATGTAAGGATGTAAATTTGACCAAGAGAAACACCCGTCAAACCGTAAAATGTGGAAAAATGACCATTTGAGCTCGGAGATGAAATTTTCTCCAAGGAAAGAGAATTTAGAAATGTTACAAGGCTCAAATACATTCCTTCGAGCTACATCCATTCATTTTTCTTCAAGTATTTAGGGAAAAAATGACAAGGACAACAAATCCTGACTATGAAAAATGGAAAGAATGAAGTTTTTACACCCAAATACAGACCTTTTCAAATGAATAGAGAAACGAGGAAACAAATTTGGATCTATACATGATCCTGGTCCAAGAAAGGACTGATTACAACAACAAAAGGAAGGTGGAGACTTTTCAGGCACAATACGGGAAGATAAAATGTGACAGAGACCGTAAATTGATAGATTTTTGTTGGCAAAATGGGGCGAGACTATTTTGAGCACCAACATCGTCTCCAACTCGGGGATGGGCACTCCCTGTGAGTGCCACAAGAACCAAATAATAGACCAAGTGCTAAAATATCCATTGGGAAAAGGATTAAGCTTGCAAAGCATAAAACCAGAACCATCCCCAAAAACAAACCAAGAAACTAGCAAAAATAGGCCACCAGGGGACAAAACGAATAGAAACCATGAAAGATAGAAAACAAACCAACAAACTATAGATTATATAGATGATGTTCACTATGATTCTAGGGAATCAATCTAATAAATGTTTCAAATTCCTACCATTAACAGGAAATTCAAGAAATTCCCCATCCAAATCCTTCAGGAAGAAAGTATGTTCACCAATTCTAATATCAATGGAGTAAGGGCCCATCCATAAAGCATCAAATTTTCCATGCTTTCCCTTATCTTCATGCCTGCTATCCCATAACAACATGAGATCTCCAACATTGAAATATCTTGGGGTGACCTTCTTGTCGAACAACTTCTTCAGCTTTTCTCTGAACTTTACATGCCTTTGGTGGGATGCCCTCCTTTCTTCATAAATTTCAACAATCTGGTTATTACGGGCATCATATGGACTTACTTCTTGATCTTCCAATTGTTTAATGAACTGGTATGAGGATAATTGCATATGCAGGGGAAACAGGGCCTAAGTTCCATACACCAACTCAAACGGATTCTTTCCAGTGGCTCTTTTAACAGTAATTTGGCCTACCTAGATAGAAAACTTTGACTCACCCCATTTTTTGTTGTTCAGCTCCAAGGTTCTTGATAATCTTTAGAAAAAAATTATTATTGGATTCATCTTGTCCATTTCCTTGGGGATTGTAATTGGAAGAATATTTCAAATTGATCCCATATTCTTTGCACATTGCCACCAAGGGTTTATATCTGAAGCTCATGGCATTGTCAACAACAATTTTGACTGGCACCCCAAACCTGTAGATGATATGGTTTAACATAAAGTCCATGAAAATTTGGTGTGTTGCTCTCTTGGTGGATATTTCCTCCACCCACTTGGTGAAGAAATCAGTGGCTACAAGAATCCACTTATGGCCAACACTTGAAGGGTCTGAAATCTCACCAATGAAATACATTCCCCATTGCTTGAATGGAGCTTCAATTAATACAAGTTGTAAAGGAAGGGAGCCTGAAGCTTCCAGTATTCCAGAGAAGTGCTGGCAACTCTCACATCTTCTAACTAAAAGAGTTACATCCTTGAAGAGAGTTGGCCACCAATATCCAGCCCTCGGGATCTTGTGTGTTGTGACTCTTCTAGATAAATGCCCCCCACAAACTCCTCCATGGAGATCAAAAATTATATTGGGGGCTTCATCTTCAGTAATGCACCTTAAGAGAACTCCCTCAGGGTTATTCCAAGCTAACCCATAATCACTTATGACATATTTCTGGGAAGCCAACTAAAGGGCTCTTTTCGGTTCTTCTTGAAATGCTCAGGGTAGTAGTATAGATGTACGAGATAAAAATTACATCTTTGTACCACTCGAGAACTCATAAATTTTTGAAAACATCTACCCTACCTTATTTTACCTCATTTATCTCAATATTTTACAAAATTCTCTCAGCCATAAGCTTAGCTAAGCCCAAACATCTCACCAAATTCATGGTTTGGATATCCATGTCATATTCTTACAACTTGTTCACCCATCTGCATCTTTTTCTTGAGAATTCCATCTATGATAATATGTCTTTCACCATAGTGTGGGGAACATAAGCAACAATTTTAGAGCTCAAAATGTAAGGAATGAAATCCTTTTTGCTTTTACCAAGGCAAATGATTGTTTCTCCATAATAGTGTATTTCAGCTCGGCCTCCTGCAATGCCTTACTTAAAAAGGCAATTGGCCTCTCAGCCCCTTCATCATCTTTCTACAATAAGATATATGCAATAGTGTTCTCTGAAGCAAAAGAAAATAGTTGGAAAGGATTCTTATAATTTGGAGCTGCTAAAACAGGGGCATTCTTTAATGCCTCCTTGATCCCATTGAAATCTTGAATGGCATCCTCCTCCCATTTGATGGTCTAGTCCTTCAGCATGCTAGTGATTGGAATGGTCAACTCAGAAAAGTTTGATATGAATCTCCTGATAAAGTTTATCTTCCCAAAGAAGGACTGAATTCCTTTCTTGGTTCTTGGAATTGGGACCTTGCTGATGGCCTCTACCCTTTCTGGATCAATCATTACCCCTTCTTGTGACACAATGTGACCAAAAAATTTTTCCTTTTGTACTCCGAAATGACACTTCTTTGGATTGAGTGAAATGTCATATTCTCTACATCTTATCAGCATTTTCTCCAAGTGTTGCAAATGATCACTTCTCTTCCTAGAGAACACAGTTACATCATCTTGGTAGACAACAATAAAATCATTGATGTAACCAGTAAAAGTAACGTCCAATGATCTTTGAAAGGTTTCTCTAGCATTCATCGATGAAGGGCATCTGACATATAAATAAGACCCCTAAGGAGTGGTAAAGTTTGTTTTAATTATTTCTAATTCCTTCACCACACTTGGTTATAACCAGAGAAACCATCTAGGGTAGAAAGTAGCTCAGAACCAGTCACTAGCTGCAAGCATGTTTTCCATGTTTGGTAAAGGATAATTATCCTTCATTGATGCTTTGTTCAAATTTCTAAAATTCACAAACAACTTTGATGTCACCATTCTTCTTTCGATTTGGTACTAAGTTTTTGCAACCCAAGAAGAATACCTTGTAGGCTGAATAATTTCTCCATCCCTCGGTTTCTTCACTTCCCCTTTCATTTTAAGAGATAGGAGTGGATTGATTGACCTTTTTAATGCTTGAAGTGTTTTGCATTGGATTTCAAGGGAATCTCATGTTGAAAGAGATCCTCTCTGTATTCCTTTAATTGATTAAGTCCAAGCCATTCAATCTTGATACTTTTTCAGTAATAGGACATAAGACTGTTTTTCCTCCCTTCCGAGATTGTTTCCCAACCAGATATTCCTTGGTTTCTCCTTTGTGCCAAGGTCACACTCCTCAATATCCCTTGAGGCTACCATGCATCTGTTAATAATGTGATCAGCATTATCAAAGTTGGATTCAAGAGAAACTAGCCCTCTAGGAATGGTATTAGTCTTTAGTTGGATGATGTGTTTTCCAAATAAGGTTTCTTTACCCTCTACTACACACACTATTGGCTCCCAATCAATATTTTGATCAGAAAAATCCCCTTTGTTACTGCAGAAATATTTCGACTCCGAGAATTATCATAAAAAACTTGCCAATGTTTAATGTTGTCAGGTACAGATGGCCTAGTTAACACCTCAAAATCATATTCACAATATGGGGATCTTTGTGCAATTATCAAACCGAGATCCCAATATTGTAATTTTTTCTACCAAATCATTGAATCAAACGTCTCAATGAGATCCCAAACAACATGCTTGTAATGTTTCATTTGCTGATTTTTATGGCATAAAGTTTTCTGACTTGCTTTATAATTAATTTTGAATCTCCTTTGACAATGATGTCTTTAACACCATATTTCCAAGCAATCCTCAAACCTAACAATAGTTCCTCATACTCAATAATGTTATTAGTGCACTCAAAGTTGAGTTTGAAGGAAAAGACAAACTTTTCATGGCTTGGAGAGATCAGAACAACACCAGCACCATTTCCGAACTTGGAGCAAGCTCCATCAAACAATAAAGTCCACGGAGAGCCTTCCTATTCAAGACACTTGCATTCTTCAATATTGTTCTCTTTTCCATCAAAAAATCCTACAAAGTTATCAACATCAACACTTGTGTACAATACTTCATAAGATGCATTATTGGGATCTTCAATAAGGTGCAACATATTATTTTCTCCATACAACTTTACAAGGTTGCCCTCAATTGGGATGGTAGCATAGGACATGTCCATTTGAACACTCCCACCAACACTTGCAGCCCATTTTCTAGACAACAACATACCCCACTTGGCTGGGAAATAAACAATAATAACATCAAGCTTCAGGTTTTTAACTGGGTAAGCTGCAAGCTGCACCACCAGACCTTTCACACATCCCACCACTAGCACTTCTCTAGAGTCCATAGTAGCACACTTCCCATATGTTGTTGTTACTTTGATATCCAACTCATTCATGACCTCTAGAGGCATAACATTACATGATGCCCCTGAGTCAAACATATAGTTATGTAACAATTTGTCTTTAATGATCAGAGTGGTGAAGAATGGATCCACATTTAACTGAGACTCCACCAAGAATGTCCCCAAATAAACCTCAGGTGTTTAACCTAGTTCCTCCAACACTGGTGGTGTATCTAATTCTTCAATGACTGATGGAGTCTCCACAATGTTTATATTTCTACCTAGGGCAGTCTTCTCCTCTTTCAACCCCAAATACTCGAAAGACCTTTTTTTGTGCTCATGAATACTAAGCAACTCAAGTATTGCAATTGAAATCTTGATCTGACTCAAGACTTGGGCAATATCATAAGGGAAAAACTTTGGCAAGGTAGTATTGGAAGGAAGGTTAATGCACTCATTAGATGGCACAGGATTTTTGACAATTTGGGCATGAGGAGGGGTATGAGTTTTGTTTGGGATAGTAAGGCCCTTAGCAGATGCATCTTTCTTAGGAGCCTCTTTAGGAATATTTGAAAGCAATGGAGTTTTTGGCTTAGCTTGAGGCCCTGTCCCTTTGACAACCCTACTTCTTGTGTTGTACTCCTTTTCTTGGGAAACAATAGCATTCATCAACAACTACCTATCCTCCTTAGATGGGATTCCTCCATCATACTTCTTTATCATCAAAGCTCTTAAATATTCAAAGTCATTATTAGGAAATTCAAAAGCTTGTATAGTATCTACTTCTAAAGTATGAGAGGGAGGAAGAATAGGTACCAGTGGATGCAATCCCAAAAATTAGTAGCAGTTCTAACACTTATTACCTCAGTTGAAGTTTCCCCTTGTGAGCTCGTGGAGAAACCCATCATGCAAACATCATCATCATTATCATCATCAACTTCTTCTTCTTCCTACTGATCTTCCTCACATGGAGCATGGGGCATGAAACATCTATCACACCAATCAATGACATTTGTCTCCTCCACAATAGCAACTATGGCAGCCAAAGGATCAGGATCCATTCTATTTTCCCTAGCCTGGGACTATTTATTTCTAAATCCAATAGGTCCCTTGCTTCATCATCAGGTCTCTAATCATTCCTATGATTATTTATAAACCTATCTTAGCTTTTTTTGCTTGTCCGACCTTGTGAACTCGGACCAATTCCCTTTTCTACACAGGCTAACTTGTATGATATTTCTTTGACCCCTATCAAATTTTTCACAACTTCCTCCAAATTAGTAGACTTACCTTTTTAGGCCTTTAGGGTTTATTAGTTTTACACCCTCCCTTTTTAAAGGCTTTCCAATTGCCTTGATGTTGTTTTCTATTTTCTGAGCCATGGTGAAGGCCTCGCCCCAAATTAGTAGGGTTTTGTTCCTCAAGTAGTAAGCAACTTTTTATCAAACGCATCTCGAATATTTGATAAAACATGATTCATCACATGGTCTTAAGCTAGCGGGAAATCTCCTTAAGGTCTTGTTAAACCTTGTGTTGAAATCATGTACTAAGTTGTCAAAATTTCCCCCTAGGTAATTTTGATAACATGCATCAGAATATTCAAGTCCCAGGAAAATTGATTGATTCGGGGCCAAAAATCATGTTACTAGAGTCCCCTCAAATATTTTCTAAGTTCCCTATCTGAGAGGAAAAGAGCAAGCTCTGAGAAAATGCAAAAAGAGGTTGCAGAAGGCAAGTAGGTTGATCCAGGAAAAAATCGTAAAAATGACTAAGTCATAGTCCTAGGGGCAGTCGGGACATTTGGGACAAAAAGGCCCGAACCGGCCGGCTCGGCCGAAGTAAGCACAAACAGCCCACAAAGCAACAGGGACATCTGGGACAAAAGTACGCGGCAGCGCGAAATGCCGGTCGACCGAGAAGAAATTGGCTAGCTATTCTTTGAAGGGGACGCAAATGGGACAATCGGGCCAAAAGGCGTGAACCGGCCGAACCGGCCGAAAAGAGTCAAGTCAGTCCGAAGCAAAGTGGGACAAGCAGGCCAAAAATGCCCGAACCGCCCGAAGGCTGAAATGAGCACAAAGGCTCCAAAGTCAAATGGGACATCTGGGACAAATGGACGCGAAATGCCCGAACCGGCCGAAATGAGCACAAAGGGCCCAAAATCAAACGAGACATCCGGGACAAATGGAGGTGAAGTACGCGAAGCAGCCGAAGGAGCCAAGGACCAATCAGAAACTGCCACGTGTCCTCACAGGAGAAAAATTCAAAAGGTCAAAGGGGCGAGTTATCGAGCGCCGAACCGAACAATGAAATGGCGCCACGTGTCCAAGTTTAAGGGGCCCATAAGCAATTTCAAAAGGAAAGCCCGCGAAAGATGGAGGAGAGAGAATTGCTCGTCCAATCAGCATGTGCCACGTGTCGTCCAGATGGCGAAGAGCGGGAAAACATTTTAAAATTCGTTTTGATCTGTTCAGTGCCCTAAATCTTCGGATCGCCATATCTTTTGATCCAGAGCTCGAATTTCCACGTTCTTTATATCAAGGGAAAATTTGTTGAGATGCTCTACATGATTTTGGGATCAATCTCGAGTTTTGGTGTAGTCTAAAGAGAGAAAATCGAGAAACGGCTCTGGCGTGTGGTAATGGCCAGAAGCGACCTTTCAACAACCCGTTTTAATGCTAATGGGTTGCATTCTTCTTCTGCACGGACAGAAGTGACATTTTAGCAGCCAAATTAATACAAATGGGTCGCATTCTCCTCAAAAATAAGTCAAAGATGGCAGGGTATGGGTTGGTAAGGTATCCTATACCATTTTAATGCGTTGGTATTCAATGAGGAATGGGCTTACACATTTTCCCACGTTTCTGTCCCCTGGGCTCGACCCATGCAATGTAAAAGCCAGATTTGGCTCAAAAAAAAAAGAGTTGTTCATTCTTTTTGCTCTGCCCTCCCTTCTTTTCTTCTCTAGGGTTGAAAATGGAGTTCGAACCTCCTCCCTTTCTCTGTAATGCAATTCCTGCCTTTTACCATTAATGGAATGATGTTCTGTGCAAACCTCTGGAGCAACAAAACGTGTTCTGTGATGCATCTGTCCATCCTCTCTCGTTTTTGCTTGTCTTCTTCTTGCCTCTCTTCATTGCAGGTGTCTGTGCATGTTTGAATGTTCATTGCAGGTTTGGAGCTGTGTTCATGGAGTTTTGGGACATTTTCTGTGTGAAATCTATCCCACGGGCTGTGATGCATCTATCCATCCTTCCCATTGCTCAACTCTCTTTGTCCATGGCGGTTTTGATAGATGTCCAACATTCTCCTTCTCACGGTGTATCACCGTTTTAGTGTAGGCTTTTGCTGTTTTTTCCTTTCTCTCTCTCTATCTGTCTCCTTGGCATGGTTAGATTAGGATTAGATTAGCTTGCACCTTGGAATAGCTTGTGGCGGGTAGTTTAGGAGTAGGAACTAGCCTTCTCTGGATATTCCTCTCTCGGTTTTACAAGTCCCATGCTTGGAGAGAGGTTTCCATGTTGTGCAGGCAATCACACCTGGATGCCCGAACATCAACCTAGAATCCGATGTGCATCCGGGGTCGTGATTTTGCACTAACAGGTTTTGCTGCACGCCGGTGGGACCTTAGAGGTCTTTCACTTCATCTTTTGCAGGTTGATGTGTTCCTGTGAAGATTTCAGCCTTTGGAGGCACTTGCAAACACATCTGGCGACTCCATCTGGTCAACAACCATCTCTGAAGTTGCAGACCTTCCTTTCCGTTCATTTTCATTCATTTTCATCCATCCTTCTTTCCATCCCTTTCATTCTTTTCCATTCCATGAAGTTGTGCAATCATGACTTCATTTCCATCATGGATTTCACATCAACAACAGCAGTATATTCCACCTCCAACATGTTTTACAAATCCTCCAAATCAGCATTTTGAGCAGATTCAAGATCAGTATGCATACCCATATGAGCAGCAGTGCCAAAGTCAGTTTGGCTATGGAGCTTTCCAAGAGCAAGAGTATGCATACAATGAAGACCATCAGATCCAAGATGTTGGTCTGTTGGAGAAAATCCAAAAGATGGAGGTGGGGATGGTGCAGTCCAGGGCTCAAGCACAAATGAAAGCTTTTCGAATCGGTTGTGGAGCACCCTGTCCATGGGTGGGACCTTTTCCAAGGCATTATAGGCCTCAGGAGAAGCTTGACTTCATGATTGCAACGCTGCCTTTGCTTGCAAAGTGGATTGAAGAAATAGAGGTGTATGAGAGGAGCTTTCAACAACCTTGTCAACGGGTAAGCACACCTTCTCATGCCTTTTCTTTTCCTCTTTCCGAATGTATCATTTCAGCACCAGTGTCAAGTTTCAAAACCTCCATCTGCTGTCCCAAATGTTGAATCCATGTCTCCACCTCGAGTCTTCCATCTCATCTCGATTCTTCTTTCCTTTTCCCTTCCAAACAGTCATCCCCTCCACAAGAGCTAACAGAAATACCCCCTCCTCCAAGGAAACAAGAGTTTCCATCTCCTCCACCACCACAAAAAAATGTCAAATCGGTTGAGTTTCAACCCATCCCTCCTTTTGCATTCCCAAATCCATGTTGGGAGGATGAAAATCAGAATGCATCAAGGAAAACAACAAAGCAAAAGAGAGGCCAAACAAAGATGAAGAAATTCAAAGTCGAAGAGTTGGGCTCTCAAATTTTGGATAACAAAGATCCCTTGATGGTTAAACCTACGAAGAGGCTAGGGTTGGAGAACAGGTGGTGGTGAGGACTGATTTTTTTACAGCAGAAGAAGAAGATCTTGCAGTCCCAACTTGTCCTCTAGAGCAGTAGACAAAAGAGTTTAACTTGACAAACTTCATGCTAGAGGAAGAGTTCTATCAAGCGCAAGATTGTATTCAACTACTAGAGGAAGGAGAAGCTGCTCCAAAGGCAAAAGAAGAGGAGCACATCCTAGTTGTGGAGGAGAAAGTTGTAGATCCAAGAGCTCTGAGCACAAAGCAGGCTACAGGAGAACCTTCAGTTCTTCTTTCCACTTCATCTCTCTCAAGTTCTAGTACTGAAAAGGAGTTTGATCTCTCAAACTCGATATTGGAGAGTAAAGGAAACCATGGTGGTCAAGTTGCAGATCAAGAGGACACCATGGAGGAAGTTGAAAAAGAACAGCGGGACAGCAATGAGGCAGTTTACCTGTCAGATTTGAAGGACTGTTTTGATGGAGAAGAGCCGGTTGAGCTTTCACCTTTCTCTCTTTCATCATCCACATTCCAAACACAAGAGCCTGCTGCCATGAAGGAGAGCTTTCATTTGCAGCAGCCTGCATCTTATAACAGCCCTTTGGAATCAAAATTGGAAGATTCTAATCTTCCCTGTTCTTCATTGGAGGAAGAGAAAGGACAGAAGAATTTCACCATTTCTTCCACACCATCCATTCAAGAGGGTCTACAAGAAGACTCCATTCTTGGAGTTGAAAATCAGAGCTATGGGCATATCAAATGGATCAGACCTTGCCCAATCAGGTATTTGGCTTCATTGGAGCCAAAGGAGAAGCCAAAACAGTCATGCTTGCTTCTGAGCATGAGGATGAGCTACAAAGTACCAAGGATCAGCTGTCATACCTCTCCAATCCAAATGCAGAGCAACTAAAAGAGATATTGGATTTTTCAGTTGATACCTTGATGATTTGGATAGAAGACCAGCTTCTTGTTGATTTTCCATCCATCCAAACAGCCATGATCAGTGCCAAATCAGTTGCATGGCTGCCAATTTTGAAGAAAGGGAGCTATTTTGCACAACCAGTTGCAGGGTTTGTTTAGCTTGCCTTTGCTTCTAGCTAGAGTAGAGTAGGTAGATTTGCTTTCAGTAGAAGAAGTGCTTGTGCACACTCTGCATGTTCCATTTGGAGCATGTATGATTTTTAGTTTTGTACATAGTTTTGGTGTTGCTGGTTTTGCTCTTGCACAGTTCATTTCAGTGGCATCTTGGTGAAGACACTCCAGGTTCAATGGGTTTCCAAGTGGCTCAGAGGGGAGGTTTTCAAAGTTCAGATCAGTTGCAGGTTGCAACTCATGACTCCATGCCCAATGGATGCTTCAGGCTACTGATCATTCATCTAGCAGGCAGATGACCCCGCTGAGTCGCCAAACTGTTGTCAAAATTTCCCCCCCTAGGTAATTTTGATAACATGCAAAGTGGATTGAAGAAATAGAGGTGTATGAGAGGAGTTTTCAACAACCTTGTCAACAGTAAGCACACATTCTCTTGCCTTTTCTTTTCCTCGGGGAAAAGTTTACGCGCTTGGCGCTGCATAAGAGGATGCCAATCTAACAGTTTTGGCATGCCTGGTGGGACCTTAGAGGTCTTTCACTTCATCTTTTGCAGGTTGATGTGTTCCTGTGAAGATTTCAGCCTTTGGAGGCACTTGCAAACACATCTGGTGACTCCATCTGGTCAACAACCATCTCTGAAGTTGCAGACCTTCCTTTCCATTCATTTTCATTCATTTTCATCCATCTTTCTTTCCATCCCTTTCATTCTTTTCCATTCCATGAAGTTGTGCAATCATGACTTCATTTCCATCATGGATTTCACATCAACAACAAAAGTATATTCCACCTCCAACATGTTTTACAAATCCTCCAGATCAGCATTTTGAGCGATTCAAGATCGTATGCATACCCATATGAGAGCCAGCAAGTGCAAAGTCAGTCGGTTTGGCTATGGAGCTTTCCAAGAGCAAGAGTATGCGAGACAATGAAGACCATCAGATCCAAGATGCTGGCATTGGAGAAAATCCAAAAGATGGAGGTGGGGATGGTGCAGTCTAGGGCTCAAGCACAAATGAAAGCTTTTGGAATCGGTTGTGGAGCACCCTGTCCATGGGTGGGACCTTTTCCAAGGCATTACAGCCCTCAGGAGAAGCTTGACTTCATGATTGCAACGCTGCCTTTGCTTGCAAAGTGGATTGAAGAAATAGAGGTGTATGAGAGGAGTTTTCAACAACCTTGTCAACGGGTAAGCACACCTTCTCATGCCTTTTCTTTTCCTCTTTCCCAATCTGTATCATTTCAGCAGTGTCAAGTTTCAAAACCTCCATCTGCTGTCCCAAATGTTGAATCCATGTCTCCACCTCTCAGTCTTCCATCTCATCTCGATTCTTCTTTCCTTTTCCCTTCCAAACAGTCATCCCCTCCACAAGAGCTAACAGAAATACCCCCTCCTCCAAGGAAACAAGAGTTTCCATCTCCTCCACCACCACAAAAAAATGTCAAATCAGTTGAGTTTCAACCCATCCCTCCTTTTGCATTCCCAAATCCATGTTGGGAGGATGAAAATCAGAATGCCAGTCAAGGAAAACAACAGCAAAAAGAGAGGCCAAACAAAGATGAAGAAATTCAAAGTCTGAAGAGTTGGGCTCTCAAATTTGGGATAACAAAGATCCCCTTGATGGTTAAACCTACAGAAGAGGCTAGGGTTGGAGAACAGGTGGTGGTTAGGACTGATTTTGTTGCAGCAGAAGAAGAAGATCTTGCAGTCCCAACTTGTCCTCTAGAGCAGCAGAATGAAGAGTTTGACTTGACAAACTTCATGCTAGAGGAAGAGTTCTATCAAGAGCAAGATTGTATTCAACTAGTAGAGGAAGGAGAAGCTGCTCCAAAGGCAAAAGAAGAGGAGCACATCCTAGTTGTGGAGGAGAAAGTTGTAGATCCAAGAGCTCGAGCACAAAGCAAAGCTACGGGAGAACCTTGAGTTCTTCTTTCCACTTCATCTCTCTCAAGTTCTAGATCTTGAAAAGGAGTTTGATCTCTCAAACTTGATATTGGAGAGTAAAGGAAACCATGGTGGTCAAGTTGCAGATCAAGAGGACACCATGGAGGAAGTTCAAAAAAACAGTGGGACAGCAATGAGGCGGTTTACCTCGATTTGAAGGCTGTTTTGATGGAGAAGAGCCGGTTGAGCTTTCACCTTTCTCTCTTTCATCATCCACATTCCAAACACGAGCCTGCTGCCATGAAGGAGAGCTTTCATTTGCAGCAGCAAAACTGCATCTTATAACAGCCCTTTGGAATCAAAATTGGAAGATTCTAATCTTCCCCTGTTCTTCATTGGAGGAAGAGAAAGGACAGAAGAATTTCACCATTTCTTCCACACCATCCATTCAAGAGGGTCTACAAGAAGACTCCATTCTTGGAGTTGAAAATCAGAGCTATGGGCATATCAAATGGATCAGACCTTGCCTAATCAGGTATTTGGCTTCATTGGAGCCAAAGGAGAAGCCACAACCAGTCATGCTTGCTTTTGAGCATGAGCATGAGCTACAAAGTACCAAGGATCAGTCATGTCATACCTCTCAATCCAAATGCAGAGCAACTAAAAGAGATATTGGATTTTTCGGTTGATACCTTGATGATTTGGATAGAAGACCAGCTTCTTGTTGATTTTCCATCCATCCAAACAGCCATGATCAGTGCCAAATCAGTTGCATGGCTGCCAATTTTGAAGAAAGGGAGCTATTTTGCACAACCAGTTGCAGGGTTTGTTTAGCTTGCCTTTGCTTCCGGCTCCAAAGTAGAGTAGGTAGATTTGCTTTCAGTAGAAGAAGTGCTTGTGCACACTCTGCATGTTCCATTTGGAGCATGTATGATTTTTAGTTTTGTACATAGTTTTGGTGTTGCTGGTTTTGCTCTTGCACAGTTCATTTCAAAGTGGCATCTTGGTGAAGACACTCCGAGAGTTGATGGGTTTCCAAGTGGCTCGAGGGGAGGTTTTCAAAGTTGATTAGTTAGTGGAGTTGCAACTCATGACTCCATGCCCAATGGATGCTTGAAGCTTTACGATCATTCATCTAGCTAGAGCAAATGACCCATTGATTTCATCCTTGAGTCGCCTGATCTGTTGTCAAAATTTCCCCCACTGGTAATTTTGATAACATGTAAAGTGGATTGAAGAAATAGAGGTGTATGAGAGGAGTTTTCAACAACCTTGTCAGCGAGTAAGCACACCTTCTCTTGCATTTTCTTTTCCTCTTTCCCAATCTAACAGTTTTGGCACGCCCGGTGGGACCTTAGAGGTCTTTCACTTCATCTTTTGCAGGTTGATGTATTCCTGTGAAGGTTTCAGCCTTTGGAGGCCCTTGCAAACACATCTGGCGACTCCATCTGGTCAACAACCATCTCTGAAGTTGCAGACCTTCCTTTCCATTAATTTTCATTCATTTTCATCCATCCTTCTTTCCATCCCTTTCATTATTTTCCATTCCATGAAGTTGTGCAATCATGACTTCTTTTCCATCATGGATTTCACATCAACAACAGCAGTATATTCCACCTCCAACATGTTTTACAAATCCTCCAAATCAGCATTTTGAGCATATTCAAGATCAGTATGCATACCCATATGAGCAGCAGTGCCAAAGTCAGTTTGGCTATGGAGCTTTCCAAGAGCAAGAGTATGCATACAATGAAGACCATCAGATCCAAGATGCTGGTCTGTTGGAGAAAATCCAAAAGATGGAGGTGGGGATGGTGCAGTCCAGGGCTCAAGCACAAATGAAAGCTTTTGGAATCGGTTGTGGAGCACCCTGTCCATGGGTGGGACCTTTTCCAAGGCATTACAGCCCTCAGGAGAAGCTTGACTTCATGATTGCAACGCTGTCTTTCTTTGCTTGAAAGTGGATTGAAGAAATAGAGGTGTATGAGAGGAGTTTTCAACAACCTTGTCAACGGGTAAGCACACCTTCTCATGCCTTTTCTTTTCCTCTTTCCCAATCTGTATCATTTCAGCAGTGTCAAGTTTCAAAACCTCCATCTGCTGTCCCAAATGTTGAATCCATGTCTCCACCTCTCAGTCTTCCATCTCATCTCGATTCTTCTTTCCTTTTCCCTTCCAAACAGTCATCCCCTCCACAAGAGCTAACAGAAATACCCCCTCCTCCAAGGAAACAAGAGTTTCCATCTCCTCCACCACCACAAAAAAATGTCAAATCAGTTGAGTTTCAACCCATCCCTCCTTTTGCATTCCCAAATCCATGTTGGGAGGATGAAAATCAAAATGCCGTCAAGGAAAACAACAGAAAAAGAGAGGCCAAACAAAGATGAAGAAATTCAAAGTCTGAAGAGTTGGGCTCTCAAATTTTGGATAACAAAGATCCCCTTGATGGTTAAACCTACAGAAGAGGATAGGGTTGGAGAAAGGTGGTGGTGAGGACTGATTTTGTTGCAGTAGAAGAAGAAGATCTTGCAGTCCCAACTTGTCCTCTAGAGCAGCAGACTGAAGAGTTTAACTTGACAAACTTCATGCTAGAGGAAGAGTTCTATCAAGAGCAAGATTGTATTCAACTAGTAGAGGAAGGAGAAGCTGCTCCAAAGGCAAAAGAAGAGGAGCACATCCTAGTTGTGGAGGAGAAAGTTGTAGATCCAAGAGCTCGAGCACAAAGCGAGGCTACAGGAGAACCTTTAGTTCTTCTTTCCACTTCATCTCTCTCAAGTTCTAGATCTTGAAAAGGAGTTTGATCTCTCAAACTCGATATTGGAAGTAAAGGAAACCATGGTGGTCAAGTTGCGAGATCAACGGGACACCATGGAGGAAGTTGAAAAAAGAATAGCGAGGCAAAGAATGAGGCGGTTTACTGCCGATTTGAAGGACTGTTTTGATGGAGAAGAGCGGTTGAGCTTTCACCTTTCTCTCTTTCATCATCCACATTCCAAACACAGAGCCTGCTTTGCCATGAAGGAGAGCTTTCATTTGCGTAGCTTTGCATCTTATAATAGCCCTTTGGAATCAAAATTGGAAGATTCTAATCTTCCTGTTCTTCATTGGAGGAAGAGAAAGGACGAAGAATTTCACCATTTCTTCCACACCATCCATTCAGGAGGGTCTACAAGAAAACTCCATTCTTGGAGTTGAAAATCAGAGCTATGGGCATATCAAACGGATCAGACCTTGCCCAATCAGGTATTTGGCTTCATTGGAGCCAAAGGAGAAGCCACAACCGGTCATGCTTGCTTCTGAGCATGAGGATGAGCTACAAAGTACCAAGGATCAGCTGCCATACCTCTCAATCCAAATGCAGAGCAACTAAAAGAGGTATTGGATTTTTCAGTTGATACCTTGATGATTTGGATAGAAGACCAGCTTCTTATTGATTTTCCATCCATCCAAACAGCCATGATCAGTGCCAAATCAGTTGCATGGCTGCCAATTTTGAAGAAAGGGAGCTATTTTGCACAACCAGTTGCAGGGTTTGTTTAGCTTGCCTTTGCTTCCAGCTAGAGTAGAGTAGGTAGATTTGCTTTCAGTAGAAGAAGTGCTTGTGCACACTCTGCATGTTCCATTTGGAGCATGTATGATTTTCAGTTTTGTACATAGTTTTGGTGTTGCTGGTTTTGCTCTTGCACAGTTCATTTCAGTGGCATCTTGGTGAAGACACTCCAGGTTCAATGGGTTTCCAAGTGGCTCAGAGGGGAGGTTTTCAAAGTTCAGATCAGTTGCAGGTTACAACTCATGACTCCATGCCCAATGGATGCTTCGGAGTCACCGATCATTCATCTAGCGAGGTAGATGACCCCGTTAGTCGCCAAGCGTTGTCAAAATTTCCCCCACAGGTAATTTTGATAACATGCATCGAATATTCAAGTCCCGGGAAAATTGATTGATTCGGGGCCAAAAATCATGTTCTTAGAGTCCCCTCAAATATTTTCTAAGTTCCCTGTCACGAGAGGAATAGAGCAAGCTCTGAGAAAATGCAAAAAGAGGTTGCAGAAGGCAAGTAGGTTGATCCAGGAAAAAATCGTAAAAATGACTAAGTCATAGTCCTAGGGGCAGTCGGGACATTTGGGACAAAAAGGCCCGAACCGGCCGCTTCTCGGCTGAAGTAAGCACAAACAGCCCACAAAGCAACAGGGGACATCGGGAAAAAAGTACGCGGCGGGCGCGAAATGCCGGTTCGAATAGAGAAGAAATTGGCTAGCTATTTGAAAGGGGACGAAATGGGACAATCGGGCCAAAAGGCGCGAACAGACAGAACCGCCAAAAAGAGTCAAGTCAGTCCGAAGCAAAGTGGGACAAGCGGGCCAAAAATGCCCGAACCGCCCAAACCGGCCGAAATGAGCACAAAGGGTCCAAAGTCAAATGGGACATCTGGGACAAATGGACGCGAAATGCCCGAACCGGCCGAAATGAGCACAAAGGGCCCAAAATCAAACGGGACATCCGGGACAAATGGAGTCGAAGTACAAGAAGCAGCCGAAGGAGCCGAGGACCAATCGAAGCGCCACGTGTCCTCACGGGAGAAAAGTCAAAAGGTCAAAGGGGCGAGTTATTGAGCGCCGGGCGAACCAATGAAATGGCGCCACGTGTCCAAGTTTAAGGGGCCCACAAGTAATTTCAAAAGGAAAGCCCGCGAAAGATGGAGGACAGAGAATTGCTCGTCCAATCAGCACGTGCCACGTGTCGTCCAGATGGTGAAGAGCGGGAAAACATTTTAAAATCCGTTTTGATCATTAAGTGACCTAAATCTTGAGGATCGCCATATCTTTTGATCTAGAGCTCGGATTTCCACGTTCTTTATATCAACGGAAAGCTGTTGAGATGCTCTACATGATTCTGGGATCAATCTCGAGTTTAGGTGTAGTCTAAAGAGAGAAAATAGAGAAACGGATCTGATGTGTGGTAATGGCCAGGAGCGACCTTTCAACAACCCATTTTAATGCTAATGGGTTTCATTCTTCTTGCACGGACATAAGTGACATTTTAGCGGCCAAATTAATACAAATGGGTCGCATTCTCCTCGAAAATTGGTCAAAGATGGCAAGGTATGGGTTGGTAAGGTATCCTATGCCATTTTAATGCGTTGGTATTCAATGAGGAATGGGCTTACACGTTTTCCCACGTTTGTCCCCAGGCTCGACCCATGCAATGTAAAAGCAGATTTGGCTCAAAAAAAAAAGAGTTGTTCATTCTTTCTGCTCTGCCCTCCCTTCTTTTCTTCTCTAGGGTTGAAAATGGAGTTCGAACCTCCTCCCTTTCTCTGTAATGGCGTTCCTGCCTTTTACCATTAATGGAATGATGTTCTGTGCAAACCTCTGGAGCAACAAAATGTGTTCTATGATGCATCTGTCCATCCTCTCTCATTTTTGCTTGTCTTCTTCTTGCCTCTCTTCATTGCAGGTGTCTGTGCATGTTTGAATGTTCATTGCAGGTTTGGAGCTGTGTTCATGGAGTTTTGGGACATTTTCTATGTGAAATCTATCCTTGGGCCTGTGATGCATCTGTCCATCCTTCCCATTGCTCACCTCTCTTTGTCCCATGGCAGTTTTGATAGATGTCCAACATTCTCCTTCTCTCGGTGTATCACCGTTTTAGTGTAGGTTTTTTGCTGTTTTTCCTTTCTCTCTCTCTCTCTGTCTCCTTGGCATGGTTAGATTAGGATTAGATTAGCTTGCTGCACTTTGGAATAGCTTGTGGGTGGTAGTTTAGGAGCAGAACCAGCCTTCTCTCGGAGATTCCTCTCTCGGTTTTACAAGTCCCACACTTGGAGAGAGGTTTCCATGTTGTGCAATCACACTGGATGCACGAACATCAACCTAGAAGCCGATGTGCGTCGTGGGTGCTGTGTGATTTTGCACTAACACTAACTCATTAGGATTCTTCTTGATGTTGTCAAATTCTAATAGAAGAAACCTAGGGTCAGTTTTATCACCATACTACAATCTAAATGCATTGCTCATCTCTGTCCAAGAATCAATGGAATTATTTGGCAAAGCTTTATACCAGTCCCTTGCATCTTCTTCCAAAGTATGGATAAACAATTTGATATATACATCTTCATGTTCAATCTCAAAGTCTTCCATCATATTGATAAAAATATTTAGATGTTGATCACCAGTTATAGCATTGTTTCCTTGGAACTTTGGTAATCTATTTCTTACATCCTAGGGAACTGCATTTGGATAACTAGTCATCCCTGTAAAATTTATAGGACCAAAGGTGTTTACAACAAATGGAGGTCTGGGTGGCGGCGCAGGGCCATGTTGTTTTGAGGAGGTGACCCTGGAGGGGAGACAAATTGATAAGGGGCAGAGGGTCTTTGAAACACAGGAGTATAAATTTCAAAATGGATATCCCCTAAAGGCCTTGTTTCTTGGAAAACCCTATCAACTTTTGAAAAGACAAGGGAAGAATGAGAAGAAATTTTTTTAAATCAAATGAAGGCCCCTCTCTAGTTGGATAATTCAATTCCATAAAGAGGCTACCTGATTCAGAAGCACTTGAATGGTAGTCTTCAATGATAGGCCGATCACTTTCATCAATAGAGATCCCTTTTCTTGTCTGCTAATCTCCAACAACTTTCCAGGATTTTCTTCCTTCTAACTTTGTTTTTCCTAGCTCTAGAAATAATGTCCTAGCAAGATCCCTAGCAAAGAAAGATCTTCTTCCTTCCAGCTTTGTAAATATTAGTAACAAATCTCACTTGACAGAGGTTAAGACATTGGTACTCATCAAGAATTAGATCAACAGGGAGTCGCCACTAAGGATTTCCACCTTAGTTGTGCAAATGCACTAAAAATATTATATGTTAAATATTTGTCAACAACAAAAACTAGAAATGGAAATGTCTGACCTTCCTTTACCTGGATTTATCAATGAAATCTAGTGCACTAGGTGTAGAAACTGAAATAATTGCACACAACACTTGTAACTTTGAATACTTCTTACAAGCCCGAACACAAGATGATGTTTGAAAAAATGTATTAGCACTTAGAGCATATAAGAAGTGTTTACCAAGGTCTGAATATGAACTGTAACCACTATGTCCCCGAAACGGTGCGGAAGCATGTTGACGAGCCAAATAGATATGAATCAAAGCGAGATCAACAAATATATCTCAGCAACTCAAATTAGTTCCCAGCAACGGAAATCAGGTCCCTAGAAACAGTGCCAAAATCATGTTGGTACCCAAATTTAATCTCCTTCAAAGGCTAAGCAACATCACAGATTTAACAGGACACTCAGAGGAAGATAGATGATTATGTATGTCATTTTGTACCGGGAAGCAATCTATTTGATTCTTTAGCACTCATGCTTTAGAAGGAGTGGGTAGCACCTTAAAAGGATGTGATCTTATCCTAACTATTTTAGGTTGTGCCTTTCAACCAAGGTAAGAGAACCTATTTTGTAACCTTTGTTATTGAAGAATGCTAGTAAATCCTTCTTTTTGCATAGATTTGGTAGAGAAAACCTTGGGAAAATATGACCAACACACCAAATCTAAATCTCACGAGTTGTCACTTCTAGATTATGGAGATATTTTCAAAACAAGGCAAAGGTTACTCTAAAGGCATTTGGAATCCTGATTGTTTCTACATGTTTTAGTAGTAAAAATTACGCATTTGTATACACACATGAGAAACAAGGGTAGTACGGGTAGGATTGGTTGTTTTTAAATAATTTTTGGTGGGAGGTGAAGTAGGATAAAGTTGATTATACCAGATCTTTGGAGGGAATTTACAATAATGAGCAACTTCACAACATAAAACTTTAGAACAGTTAAGACGTTCCTTCAACCAGAAGGTATGCTTTAATGGAGGCCCAAATCAGCATGTTTTCACATAATCTTTAAGACTCCAATACGAAGGCTTGAATTAGAAGACTCAATTAAACACTATAGTTTCTGATTAACCATGCCTAAGGTACACCCAAAGACTTACAGACAATATTTATCAACAAATGACAGTGAATTAATTTTAAATTTTTTTATCTCATCCAAGATGAAGGCTATTCTTGAAATGAAATTGCAAATACCATTAAACTATCACAGGGATGAGATATTGTGTGATTTCACAAAACTTTTAGTATAATATTGCAATAGGAACGAATAGAACTATTTGCATACATTCTGAAACAAAGCAAACATTAATTTCTCAGAGTCAACACAGAATAACTCAAATTTGATTAAAATTATCAATAGGGAAAGTTTCTAGAATAATCTCAGAGCTTTTCAATGGTTGTACACTCACAACCACCTTGACACAATCAATTTTAACACAAAAGAGATATACATGTTTCTCAGATAGTCCCTCAGAAAGACGGGCTCTATCAAGATTTTCTCTTAGAAAATCAGTTTTGACCTCTAACACTCCAACCTTCCAACCATTTGCACAAAAAAATTCATGTAATTTATAACATTTTACAACAGAGTTTTCCCCCAAAAAATACAAACATTGAATGCACCAGTGCTTGCCATGATCCCGATCGTGATTCCCATAATCAAATTTGTAAAAAGTTGTTAGGTGCTCAAGGGGTAGATCTCTTCGAACATCTCCCACATTCAACTCCTTCTTCTGGTAGATCACTTTTCCCTCTACTCGCCAACCACTTCCACCCCTAATATGTCAAATCTAGTTCTTTGCATGCTCGGGAAGAAAAAATGGAAGATCAGATCAAGCCCAAGGGCCTAGATCTCATCTTAATGGTAAAATACGTCCCTGGATTTTCCTCACCAAACCAAGATATCAATAGGTCTTTCACATGCCAAGGAAAGAAAAATCAGGTCGAATCCAATAGTCAAATTGCATATTTAATGGTGAGAGACATTTACAGACCTTCCTTACCAAACCAGATACCAGATTAATGTTCCTCTTCATTTTGCATGTGAGACTCCAAGAAATGATAAAAAACCATAAGAATACACATCCCCAGGAGCTTTGGAGAAAAATGGCAGAAAATTAGATACAGATGCATAGTTTCCATCGATCTTTATATTTTGAATTTTGACCTTCCATGTGGGACATCTAATTTAGAGTGGTCATGCGGGTTCCTCTTTCCTTTTACAACTTTTTGGAAAAATGTAAATTTTAAAATTTTTATTTACACCTCCATCCTTTAGAAATGATCCCGACACGTGTCCTAAGGTGGCTCCTAAAGGAGCTACTGCTAAATTCTATTATTTCACCTCCTCTTTTGAAAAGGGAAAACTTTCCAAGTTTCCCTGTAGCTCCGCCCTTCTCTGTTGACTAGAGAAAATTTCGACTTATACTTTGTCGAGGCCCGTAGGCCATTTTGATGTTTAAATCCTTTTGATGCCAAGAGGAAAAAATCCAAGTTACCTCCGATGGTCCGCTTCCCTTCCTTTTGACTTTTCAAGTGGTCGTGCGTCACAATGGCGCATCTTAAGATGGTTCCCAAAATTTGATACCTTGAATAAGTGTAGGCTCACCACATGTCTTGGCCCGGAAAAATTTGTTTGAAGGCTTAAAGCTCAGCGAAAGGTGCCATGTGTCAGGGTCCAAGGCAATCTCCTTTGGCCGTTGAAAATTCCAAGCAAAATGCAAAGTGAGCAGAGGCCTCCAAGTGTCCTCCTAACACTTCTTTAAAATAAAATTTAAGGGCCGGTCCTCAAACATGCATGGTCCCTCCACATGTCCCAGGCCTCTCAAAACCTTTTGAAAAAATACTAAGTATGGGAAGACCCGACGGAAGCCTCCACGTGTCTTCATGGCGTAATTTCAAAATGGTGCACGCGCTCACCATGTGTCCTGTTACGCCAAACTATACGGATGCATAAAAATTTGTCTAAGTCTGGGTAAAGTAGCATAAATCTCCACATGTTCTCCTGGTGCAACTCTAAGGCCAAACCAAAAACCGAATCTTCAAATGAGTGTCATTC
Source organism: Taxus wallichiana var. yunnanensis (assembly GCA_018340775.1). Lineage (NCBI taxonomy): Eukaryota > Viridiplantae > Streptophyta > Pinopsida > Cupressales > Taxaceae > Taxus > Taxus wallichiana. The sequence continues at coordinate 466,931,340 of CM031234.1, forward strand.
TTCCACGTAGATGAGGTTTTTATGTTGAGGTGATTCATGAAATTTTTAAGTACCTTGTTGAGCTGCGTCCAACTAAAAGAGGCCACATTTCCTGTTGATGCAAGGATGTAAATTTGACAGGAGAAATGCCCGTCAAATCGTAAAATGTAGAAAAATGACCATTTGAGCTCGGAGATGAAATTTTCTCCAAGGATAGAGAATTTAGAAATGTTACAAGGCTCAAATACATTCCTTTTGATACATCCATTCATTTTTCTTCAAGTATTTAGGAAAAAACAACAAGGACAAAAATCTCATTGTGAAAATGCAGAAAGAATGGGACAACCCGAGTTTTTACACCCAAATATATACCTTTTCATATGAACAGAGAAACAACGAAATGATTTTGGATTTATACATGATCCCTGGTCCAGAAAGGATTGATTACAATAACAAAAGAAGGTGGAGACTTTTCGGGCACAATATAGGAAGATAAAATGTGTGAGACATCGTAAATTGATATATTTTTGATGGCAAAATGGGGCGAGACTATTTTGAGCACCAATAGGAGGTTCAATCTCAATACTATAACTCACTACAATTTATTATTTTTGTGCATATATCATTCAAGAAATATTGAGAAAACACTTATCAAGCTCGAAAAATATTAAGAGAGTATCATTTCTACATCAGTGATGATTGGAAAAATTCTACAGAATATGTGCAAGGGTGTTTCTAGGTGTTTTATGCGAACTTGAATGAGAGGAACATTTTTTTCAATCAACATTACATTTTTTCAGAAAACTACACATCACAATTCAAGAATGCACAGATGTTTTATTGGCTAAGCAGGATGCACAAAGAAATAGGTGTACAACATATCTAGATTTTTACTAAGGCAGGACATGGGAAAGGAGAGCATGATGGTGCATGAGCATGTGTGAAAAGAGCACTTGCAAGAGAAGAGTTAAAGTTCAAGGATGATGCTAAATTTGAAGGTGCAAAATCATTGTATATTGGTGTTTCAAGCACATGGGTCATGAATCTCAAGAGAGTTCAACAAAGACGTAAATATTTCTAGTTGATAGAGGAACAACATTTGGAAAGCTTTGAAGATTATATGATAGTTGTAGGATCAAGTGATATGCACACATTTTTTAGTTCAAATGCAAGTTCTTGGACTATTTATGCTAGGTGCATGGAATGTTTTTGTATATCTTGCATTTATTTTGCATGGAATGAATGTGAGTTACAACAATGGGTGAATGAATGGACTTTGAGACCTCTAATTCCATTCGATACATATCAAGTTCCATGAGCATTATAACTTGTAGTGTCTTCAGATCATATGACAAAGTCTCGATTTAATGCAACAATATACATATGTATGTCATGTTTTATATTTATAAATTATTGAATGATCAACTCTTAATGTATTTAAAATTTTACTTGATTTTTCCTTTTTCGGGTAGGGCACATTTTTATTATTGCAACAAAATTTAATGAAGAGAGAAAAAACAGAGTAATTATTATCTTGTTGTGTAGAAGGTAAAAAACATTTCTTCCATGGTCATTGATGGTGAAGGCCTTGAGTGTCCCAATCGGGTCGGTGGTAGTCACCGGAACTTGGCTTCAATGATATCCTATCAAAAAAATACTTGGTTATTTGAAGACTATGAAGTACATCAAAAGATACTTCACTATTCACATTTTGTTCTTGCATCAAATATTCTATTGATCAAATATCGATATAGTCCTTAAACAAGAATGTGTAAGGTTTGTGAATTAGATCATGAAACAATTCTTATTCTTGTTAAGAGTAGAGTGTATCCTTGTGGTTCATTGGATTGAATTTGCAAAGGTATGTTCTTCATGAATTTAATTGGAATATTTACTTTAATGATTTTTTGAAATTTTGTAGGATTTAAAATTCTATTTAATTGCTTACTAATATGTTTATGTAGGTTAGTGGTGCCAAAAATATCCCACCTTCATGCGGTTGGCATTGTTAGTAGAGAATTTATTATTCTCAAAGCCAAAAGAAGATAAGGGAAATTAGATATTAGAAAGGATCAATACAAATAAATTTTCATTTCACGACCTATATTGTAAAAATAACTTATTAAAATTCTCATTTCACCACCTATATTTTATGAACCACTTATATTATTCACATGGTTTGCAATGGACAACCTTACACTGACTCAAACTAGACTATTTGGTGAATATATAAAAAATAGGAAAATGAGAGGATCATATTGATATAGATAAAACCAAGATGGCATTTCATAGAGGGTACCAACATAGAGGTGTAGGATCTAACGGGACCTTTCTAGGTGCCACAACGTTCGAGAAATCACTGGTGAACTTATAATTTTTTTGGTCTCAAGGATCTTAAGGGACTACACCCAAAAAAAGTATCCTGGAATCATCGGGAGCATTGGATATCAAAATGATTCCTCCCCTAACATTAAAAAGGACATCCCGTTGTGTGTGCATAGTCGGTTTGGTGCCACAAGCTTCTATTTGCAAAATATAGCATCGAGATGACCTTACATTGACTTAGACTGGACTATTTGGTGATTTTAGAAATAATAGGACAATGAGAGGACTAGATTGAGATGGAGAAAAATGAGATGGAATTTTGTATAGGGTACAAACATGGAGTTGTAGCATCCGATGGGACATTTATAGGTGTCATGGAGTCTGAGAAATCACCCAGGAAAACTTATAGCATTTTTTTCTCTCAGGGATCTTAAGGGACTACTCCCAAACTAAGTAATCCGAAAGCACATGGAGCATTGGATATCAAAATTATGTCTCCCTACCATTGACCAAGCCATCCCGACATGTGTGCATAGTTAGTTTGGTCCCATGAGTTTTTGTTTGCAAAATATAATGTCCAACAACCTTACATTGACTCAAACTGGACTATTCGGTGTTTTTACAAATAACAGACAACAAGATAACCAAAATGAGATGGATAAAACCAAGAAGGCCTTTTGTAGAGGGTCTCGATGCAGAGTTTTAGGCTTAGAAGATACCTCTCCTGGTGCCATGCAAACCGAGATATCACCTGTTGAAGTTAAAGTCATTTTTGGTCTCGGGGATCTTAAGGGACTATGCCCAGATGAAGTATCTCGAAAGCACCGAGAGCATTGGATATTAAAATGATGCCTCCCAATCATTGACCAAGACATCCGATGTTTGTGAATGTTTTTTTTTAATCCCATGAGCTTCCATTTGCAAAATATAGCATCAGGAAGCCTTACAATGACTCCGATTGAACTATACAACGCTTTTCCAAACAATAGGACAACGAAATAATTGAATTAAGATGGAGAAAAACTAAGACAATTTTTTTAGAGGGTATAAACAAAGAGGTGTAGAATCAAAAGAGAGACTGTCCAAGTGCCACAGAGACCAAGATATCACCCGCCGAAGTTATAGTCTTTTTTTGTCTCATGGATCTTAAGAGACTACGTCGAGAAAAAGTAGCCCAAAAGAAACAACATCATCCTGGAACCTAAAATAATCCTCCATAAGCATTTACTTGGCCACATGGACAAGTTAGCACACTCAATTTGGTGCCATGACCTTTTGTTTCTAAAATATTACATTGAACAATGTTATACTTGACTCAAAGTATAATATTTTTCAGTGTTGTAAATATTAAGACAACGAGAGAACCAAATGGAGATGGAGAAACCTAAGATAGGATTTTTTAGAGGGTCCCCCATGCAAAGGTGTAGGATCAAACAATACATCTCGGTGTTGTGGAGACCGAGAAATCACTCGTCAAATTTATAACCTTTTTTTCTCTCAGGGATCTTAAGGGACTTCAATTTGGATGAAGTATCCCGATGGCAATGGGATAGTATGAAACAAAAAATACATCTACTTTAGTGTTTACCTAGCCACTCTGATGTGTTAGCGCAGTTGGTTTGGTGCCATGAGCTTTTGTTTGCAAAATATTGTGTTGCGCAACCTTATACTAACTCAAAGTACATTATTTTGTAATGTTATAAAAAATAGGACAATGAGAGAACCAAATAGAGATGAAGAAAACTAATAAACAAGTTTTTATAGGGTCCCCACACCAAGGTGTAGGATCAGATGAGACCTCTCGGGGTGTTACAAAGACTGAGAAATCACCCATCAAAGTTATAACCTTTCTTTCTCTCAAGGAACTTAAGGGACTACGCCGAGACAAAGTAGCCTCAGGAAAAAACACTATCCAAGACAAAATTGATGCCTCCCCTAGGGTTTTCTTGTCCACCCCAACATGTTGGTACAATCAGTTTGGGGCCATGGGATTCCATTTACAAAATATTGCATTGGACAACCTTAAACTGACTCAAAGTACAATATATTTCACTGTTGCAAACAATAAGAAAATGAGAAAACCGAATGGAAATGGAGAAATCCAAGACATTAATTTTTAGAGGGTCTCAACATTGAGGCGTAGGATCAAACAAGACCTCTCTAGGTGCCACGGAGACCAAGATATTACCCGTCAAAGTTATAGTATTTTTGTTCTTAGGGATCTTAAGGGACTACACTGGACAAAGTAGCCCAAAAGCAATGGAATCTTTTGGAACCTAAAAAAATCCTCCACAGGCATTTACCTTGCCACCCCGACATGTTGATTGAAGGTGGTTTGGTGCCATGGGGTTCTGTTTGTAAAATATTTTGTCGGACATCCTTACACTGACTCAAATTACAATATTTTACACTTTTTGCAAATAATAGGACAACGAGAGAACCAAATGGAGATGGAGAAAATTGATATTTTTTAGAGGGTCCTTATGTTGAGGTGTAGGATTAGACGAGACCTCTATAGGTGTCAAGGACACCACAAAATCACTCGTCTAAGTCATATCCTTTTTCTCTCGGGGATCTTAAGCGAATACACCCGGATGAATTATCTCGATGGAAATGAGACCATCCGACACCAAAACAACACATCCTATAGTGTTTACCTAGTCACCCAGATGTTTTGGTGTAGTCACTTGATGGAATGAGCTTTTGTTTACAAAATGTCACATTAGACAACCTTACACCGACTCAAAATCTAGTATTTTAGTATGGTTGCAAAACAATAGGACAACGAGAGAAAAAAATCAAGATGGATTAAACCATGATACAATTTCCTATATGGTCCTAAATCAGGTTGTATGTTTAGAAGAGACCTCTCCAGTGCCATGATTGCCGAGAAATCACCCATTGAAGTTATAGTCTTTTTTTCTCTCAAGGATCTTAAGGGACTATGCCTAGACAAAGTATCCCAAAAGCACCGAGAGAGTTGGCCTCCTATATGACACCTCCACTAGCATTTACCTTGTCACTCGAGAGGACCTTACACTATTTCATAGCTGGTTTAGTTCAAAGATCTTCCGTTTGCAAAATATTTCATTGGAGGACCTTACACTAACTCAAAGTATAGTATTTGCATTGTTGCAAACAATGGGACATAAGCTGAATGGAGATGCAAAAACTGAGCAGGATTTTTAGAGGGTTCTAACATGGAGGTGTAGGATTAGGTGAGACCTCTCCAGGTGCCACAGGGACCGAGATATCACCTATTAAATTTATATCCCTCAAATTTTTCCTTTCTATCTCCATCACACTCAACTTCATCATTCTTCCTCTACGTCCATGCACACTACTCTCAATATAAATATAAGATATGTCTTTACAACAAAAATATGGAACAAGATCTGTTAACAAAATCAAAAAGGACAATGACCATGCAACATTACCAACAAAGGAGTTATTTTGGTATTATGGTTGGATAAGGGTCGACTCTCGAGGATCATATTCATATTCGGTGTATTGATGTTGAAGAGGGTAGCTTCCATGTAAAATTGGTTATTTAGTATGACATGGAAGATAAGAAAAGAAAATGAAAGATGGAGAATTAGATTTCATGGGTAATTAGTACTAAGAATCAACAAGACTAATATGGCTTTTGAATTCCTGTCAACATAATCATTGTACCTTGAAAATTAAAACTTTGGCACTGCTACTTAGTAATAAGAACTCATAACTTCGTACGTACTACTCAAATAGAATGACATGAAATATTAGTGACCTTCCATTCATTGATAATTCCTACTATGATAAACCCATGGATGATTTCAAAAGTGCCTTCAAAAAGATAGGGGTAGTCATCAAGCCTAGTGAAGGGTGTGATGTGATTTCCAAACAAATTGAAATGCATACAGATTTAGAGGTCATAACATGAATTTAAAAATATCTATATCATTATAAATGGAAGCCAAGTAATGGTGTCTCCATGTATCCAAGGATCAAGGACTATTGAGGTTTTTTGTAGGATTGGGCATTCGGTAACCATCGAGTGTCTGAATCAGAATGTCGTTGCATCTGGAGAAAAATTCTCAAACATTGGAGTAATGTATCTTGGAAAATAAAATTGAACCTCAAAAATCCTCTCAAATTACCAATCTAGGTCCTAGTCTAGGTCATGTTCCTAGTCCTATTTCTATTTCTAGTTCTGGTTCTGGTCATGGTCATTGAATATGGAAGTTTTAGGAAAGGAATCCACAATTGAAGAATTATTCCCATTTAGATTGTTGGAAATGCTAATGGTAGTGGCTCCCCATGCTTGTGTGATAAGTTTAAAATCTCCTTGTCTCCTGTGAACTTATTTTTACTTGGATACAATAACAAGGCTAGTTTTAGCAAGGAAATCCAGTTTTCCATGTTCTCCATAATTACCAAATTTGGGGCGAATTGAAATTTTGGACCTTTGAAAGCATGAAGAAAATGGCAAGTTCATTTCAGAAAAACTTTGTTGAAGAAAATTTAAATGACATGAAAATTGAAATTTGGAGGTGGCACATGGTAGACATTGATTTTCCGCCACCGATTTATTTATTGATGATTGATTGTTATTAGTTGGATTTATTTGCCATTATTATGATAAGTACATTTTTGAGATTTCCAAATCACCGTCAGGTTTATTCATGAGAATACAATTATTATTGTGGCACAGTGGAAACTCCTTAAATCCTCCCATAATTACAAATACCTCTCCTACAAAACCTCATACAAGTGGATATATGCTACACAATACAGTGGGACAAGGCTAGTTAGTGCTTCAAGAGCAAAAATGAAAAGGTGAGCTCTAAGGAGTTGTAGAAGGAGTTGGAGTCTAAGATTTTGGGAGAACCTTAGGGATGGAAAAATTGAACTAATGAAGCTTGTAAGAATTTTTGGGTATCCTTAGATCCTTCTATCCATGCTTGTTGCAAAAAACATTGTCTTAAGGGGCATAGTTGACAGTTTTGGTAAGATGAATAACAATGGTGTTTGGAGATTTATGAATTAAGTTAGTGATGGTCCTAATGATTTTCTAATGTGTTTTAACAGGGGATAAGATGAATAAGCATCTATGAATGCAGTAGGTGCATGATAAGATACGATCTAATAAAAATAGACCATGAGCAAGAAGAAGCACAAGTAAGGTAAATACACATATACACATTGATAAATTGAACGAATAATTACTCAAATTAGATAACTCTTTATATACATACATTATATAAATATTGATTTCCAAATTTTCATGCATATTATACATTGAAAACGCTAGTATACAACACCAATAAATGAAAAAATAATCCATAATGTCTTATATTGTCAAGTGCACATCATATTAGTTTCATACAAAAATAATCTCATAAATGTAAGGTCTCATACAAAAATATTGAGTTCCAAATTATATTAACGTGCACAATAAATATAAAAATGCATGAATAGGTCATATAATATCAAGTGAATTCCATATAGGCATACATATAATGTTGAATGTGCATACAATGCCATGCACATAGGCATACAAAAAAATGTCATAAGACACACACACACACACACACACACACACACATATATATATATATCCTAATCATCAAAATATATCCCTCTCTTGGCCTTGCTCGAAGAAGGCCCTCCCTTAGACATAGATGGAGATCTGTGAGATGACTTCAGATCCTCCAAGTGCTCCATACTATGAGTCCTCTTCCGCTCAAAATTCACATGTAGTTGAACTGTAAATTAAAACAATTTTTTTGTCAAAACTTAATATATAAGTTTTCAACATGTATAAGACCATGCTAATGAAACTATTTACATTTACACGCACTTACCGTAATCTCTTGGTCATGTTCAATTTGCATCTCACGCTCAGATGATTCATTGAGAGCTCCTGGAGCACAAATGGGGTATCAAAATGATGAGCTCGAGGATTCCACGACTGAAAAAAAAAAATGGTTTGAACCCTACATACACATAAGATCACAAAATCAAACACCAAAATTAGCCAAAATAGAACTATATTACAATTAGTTTTTTTCATGCGAGATCAAAAACTTACACAACTAAGTAAATGTATGTGTAATGATAATATTTTAACTAATTTTATCAATATACAACTATTTTTTTACCGTGCCACACCTGTGAATCATATGAATAGGGTTGTTACTGTCATAGGTAACTCCTGCGTATACACAATGAAGGACATTATTAACATAATTTAATAATGCTACAATGAAGGACATTATTTTAAACATAATTTAACATAATATGAATTATTGTATGAGCTATTTAATGAAAATACATGTAGTTTGAATACCTCAGTGAGTTGTTGCGCAGATGAAATCACAACGGAAACACCTTTCTCTACTCCTCACAGAGATGGTGGTGTGTCTAGTGAGGTCATCAACTTTATCAAACATATATCACGTCAAGTTAGTTGAACATATATAATATATATACAAGAACATACATATATATATATACATATATTTGAGTTCAAAAGTTGAGTCTAGTTTCATACGTGAAAATTTTACACAATTAACATTCTAAATTACCTCTATGAATGTATGCATAGGCATGGTGCTATGAACATTTTGTTGGGATGATGAAATCATTCCCACATGTTGTAATATCAATGCGTATAGATGTACAAATACAATTATTTCAAAAAATTTAACATATATAAGTAAATCAAGTACTCATATATTTTTGTAACATACATAATAAAAAATAAAAAATACCTGCAAAGGTGTCACCGATGGCTAGAATCCAAATGTATCACTCAAAAAGGTGTCTGACATAGCAACATTATCATGTGTACCACCAAAGCAAAAACTCCATCAAGCACAGAATGCATGAAAGTATCATCCTCCTCGGGCCCTAAGAATATGCTACCACATGATGAGCAAAGATGTGGCCTCATGCTAGTACTTCCTAAGGGAATACTCTATGTACCTCCATGAACATATGGATCAGAAATGTCCCTCGTATGTCAAACAATGGTATTAGATAGCCCCTGAAGCACGTGGAGTGTATCAATCTCTATTGTCTCCTTTATTGTTGGAGGGACGAGTCAATGCAAGGTGAGGGGGATTTTGTGTGGGGACTCTACCCTAATCAATAGGTGCACATTGTGCACCTGGTTGATCATGTGCGGATCCTTTTCCTCGGCCTTGAAATCTCAAAAATCAAAATAGTTCGGGATCTTGTTGAGGATAATATCACAATAGAGTTTCCTCAAATAGTATAGTTGAACCTCATTTTTATTGCAAGGAGTAAAAAAAAACTGTCTACCATCATCAGTCCCAAAAATTATTTTTAATTAAATTACTATTACACAAGTGGATTGGAAACTATTTGCATGACAACAAAACAAGAAAATTGGTTTTGGGGTTCACAAATAAGGCACATATGAGGTCTTTTGTAATTTATATTTTATTTACATCCGCATATGAATTTATTTTTGCGTAATACTCCCTACAATGCTCTCTATAAGGTATCAAATGATCAATTTGACACATTTCCACATTAAATGGAGCCACTAATACCTCCATTGTGTTTGTAAGAGAGACACAATTGGGGTTTGTAGAATGGGAATCCCTCTTTTATTTATTAATTCCTCAATTTCAATCTTGTTTTCCACTATATGGGATACGAAATCCTCTTGAATTCCCAGGGGATGGTCAAAAATCGTACGAGGGCTAGGAGGGACCACAGGAATTGCATGGTTTGGTTTTGGTTGAGGTGGGCTGTAAAAAATAAAAATAAATGTATTTAATTCAAATTCTACTATATAATTACCAAATCTCAATGTAATTTAGATAAAATAATATTTCCTACTTCTTCTATGTGGCCCCATTGCATATTCGATTTTCGCGGTGATTCTCGGACGATCGTGGGATCTAGATGCAGCTAAATATAAAACGTGAGTGCGGGGTTTTCTTTTAAACTCATGTTTCAGGGAAAATAAAATGAATAGGGCTCGAGCCCTTTTTTGTTTATATTTTAGCATAACACGTACGCATTATAGGTTTGTGAATTATCGAACCAAAGAAAATATAACACAATCGTGTTTTTCTCATTTTCACTTTCTTGTTCACTTTTTGGTCCCCCAAAATGGTGCACTTACCCATAACAAGTACAATTAAATATTCAAATATTTATTAGTTGTACAATATAATGAAGTAGTTATTAATTTTGACCTCTTACATGTCGAGTTTGGAAATATACATTTATTTCTCATTCTTGTACCAACTTGTCCCAAAATAACATTGTTTGCATACTTCACTAACTATTGATGTCATGATTAACGCTATTGTATTTATCATTTAATAAATCATATTAAATGACATCCTAAGTACAATTAATTAATCAAGTCCAATTTATTTCACAATATTTCTTAAGTACAACAATGAATATCAACATACATCATTATTTCATCTCATAAGAATAATAAGGTATACCATAAACTCATTTTTGATAATTTCATGTTTAGAAAGTACAAAATATATTTTTAGAATGATATAATTGGCCAATGACAGGTTTACAACATCGTGAATTAAATTTTCTCTCAATAAGGATTACAAGATCCAATTTTAATATATACATTAAATTAACGTTTACAAATTAGGTAATCAATATATAACATATCGAGCATGCATGAACAATCCAACTATTTCCTCATAATACTTAATCCGTCCGGAATCGAAAGATAAAAATGATAATTTACATTTTCAGTTTTACAAACCGACATGGATATACATCTCTTTTCCTAGATGTGTAATTACAAAGTAATTGAATACATAATGATTTATTTAATGTCATCAAACAAGTATTATTTTATACAAGTCAACAAATCTCAATCATAAAAGTATAAAGCACCGAGAAAAATTCCTTTATACCAAGCACCAATGCATGATAGTTTTTCAGATTAACTCATTCAACTTACGAAACTCTATAAAAAAATTGTCTAAAAACCAATCATTTTCCTTAACAAAACTATGCTAACGTAATCAATCAGGATGGTTTATCCACATACATAGGTAATAAATAATATTATTCAATACGAAATGATAAGTACACTTCATACTACTTTCATTTTACATATTCCATTAACAATCCAAAAGTTTTTATCACAAAACATGTGATTCAAGAGAGTGTCCTTAGTTCCAAACTAAATTTAATCTTTTAAACGGTCTTCTAGCCATGTTTCCTAATTCCTGTCATGGTTTAAACAGAGCTCCCATTTATAATAGAAACACTTTTCAATTATTGAGAACAAAATTTGAGATCAATACAAGATGTCATAGACATACTCTTACACAAATCAAATTATTAAAACTAGATTGAATATAACATCCACAAACAACCAACCTTTTTAACATATCATCAAGTAAAGGTAATTGAAACCAAGCAGTCCAAGTACAACATTACATTGTATAAAATTACAACAATCACCTTCTTAGTGACTGAGTTCGAATTGAACTCTTCTCAAAGTATTAAAATACACCGAATCAAAGTCACATGTCAACACAAAACCAACACATTCATCCCTACCATTAAACATGGTTGTGTTTCAACACAACCTCTTGTCATAAGTTATTGGGTTCTTATTGAACCCAACTATTTATTCAACACAAATATTCTTGAGTCATCATTACTCTCCCATTATCCCTCATTAAAAATTAAAAATCTAGAATACAACAACTATCGGTACCCAATATACCCATATGGGTTTGGTCTAAAAGGATGCATTGAAAATCCAAATAACCATCCAATAAAAAATCTTGAAATAATAGAGACACCTAAAGGTAATAGGGTTGAGTGGTCCCAAACCGAACTCGTGAACTTAACAACTCATCCAAAATATAGTCATTCATTTCCACCATTGTCATGCTAGCTCGATCTTATTAAGACCTGTAAAATAAAAAATCAAGAACCTACAAGTAAATAATACCCAACAATAGCAAGGTTCAAAATAATATTTAATCACTTTTAAGAGGTATGTAAATGGGTATCGATAAATAATTTTCACGAGTTATCAGACATAATAACGATTCATAGTCAAGAAGTAGGGTTAAGATCTTACAAAATTAACCACTACCTAGAAGCAACCTTTTCACTCCATCATAAAATAAACCTAGCTTAATAAAATAACCAGTTTTATCAAGAAGCTCAGCACGCAAGATTCCACAAATAACCATTATACAACCATATATATATTTTATCATTTCATTATGAAATAAAAAAGACAGAGTGAGGTATTTCCATGTCTATAAAACTCTGACAAAATTCATCAAACTCAAAGCTCGATTCCTCCAAATATTCCTTCAAAAAAACCCAATAGTGTAACATAGAAGCAAGTATGAAAATTGACAAATCCCAAGAAAAATTGTGCCTATAACTTGATGAGTCCACCATTGTTACTTCCCAAAAATATTTCAAAAACTAGCGAGTAAAATTTCATGCAACATCTTGAAAGGGAGAGGAAAGAGTTCATCATTTCATGCAAATGAATGAAAATAGAAAACTAATTTTTACATATTATCTTATAGAGTAAGTTTCTCCCATTCCCGAGATCTGTGGTAATGCATTTAATATGTTTGTAGGTGCCACATAGTGGCCTTTCCTATCTACCTCCACCGCCAACTTCTAGTTTCCCTCTAATGTCAACTTGATATATACGAGCGTCAAAGAATTTAATGAAAAAATAACTTTGCATGGGTTGAGATTCAACTAGATCAATATTAAACAATAAATATCAATAAGCATTCAGCTATAGTCAAATTGGTATTATATATCAATCAAGAAAAGCCTTAACATAAGGTAAATGATTTCATTCAAATAAATCAAACAATTACATATTACCATCCCACATAGCTTATAATCCAAATCCATGAATATGGTCTAAGACCATAGTTATTTTAAATAAACTATGCACAATTACCATTAACCAATCATACTTATGACTTCTCAACAAAGGGTGTTTTGACAAACCATTATAAAAAAATGCCTCCGAGTCGAAGCGTTATCTAAATAGATTATTTTTTACCATTTGAGTATCGGTCGGTCCAAGGTAATTAACCATCTTATCAAGTTAAATATGAATAAATGAAAATCATAATAAACACTTTAAGATCATGAAATAAATAAGTTTGATAAGTAATCTTCATCAATAAACTATTATAACACTTAATAATAATTAAGATACTTATACATGTACCTTATCGAAACCAACACTTTTACATGTCCCGATTGAAGGTACTTCCATGTTGTTCGATCAATGATCATTAGTATCAAAATATTTAGCACATTTAATAATCATAATTATTTCCAAATTATGAAATACTATATTGAAACCATGAATACTTTTAACTGTACTTTGCAATTTATTTCTTCCAACAAGAAAAGTAAGTCGCAATATAAATAACATGTAAAGCAACAACAAATCATCCAAGATGGAAACATCAAACTCGGTAAGGTAATGAAACTCGGTCAAAAAACAAAAAAAATGGTATTAAGATGAGGTTTCTCACAAGTTCTTGGTAGTAAGCAATGTTATACGATTATCTTCATGACTACTCATAATCATGTTTATCCTTTTCGAGTAAACATGTGTATGCCTAGCTATGGTACTATTTGGGTAATGTGTATTACACTAAAACCTTTGTGGTTCACTTTACGCTACTGATCCTATCTTGAAAAAATCATGCAATGAAAATGTGGGATGTGACACCCTAACCCTTTTCTATCTTACTCGTTTATTTTGGGTCTCTTTTATCTTTGGGCATCTTATTTTCTTATGGGTTAGCCTTCTAGTTTTCAGTTACAAAATTCAACCAACACAATCATATAAATAGAAAGCTATGTGACAAACATAAAGGACCAAGCTCTAAGAATATATTATCATCACCTAAGGTTGTATCCAAAGGAATATTAAAGCATCAAATGCATCCATCTAACATCCATTCAAGGGATAAGGGGCTGCATTTTCTACACACACTTTATAGGAAGGGTAAGTTCATTTTTCCATCCATACATCTAGCTATCACCCGCTATCAAGTGCACTTTCACAAGGAGTTCTTAGGAACAATTATTTCACACACTCAAAATAACTACATGGTTTCTGAGATGTAGTGCAATGCTTAGTCATAATTTTAATCTGTCGGGTGACCTTCGTGGTGAGTCGACTCCCGTATTGATTTTTTAATTTTTGGTATTTTATGTAGTTTTAGGTTTTTATAGTTCAATATTTCTTTGCAGGTCACATGTGACTTCTATGATCAAGGTGCGACATAAAGGTGACTAAAAGTGACTATTAATGACACTTGTGTGACACGGAAAAATCGGGTTCGACCACTTTCTCATTCATGGTCACCTAGTAAAAGAATTTGGTTCCCAAGAACCCCGACCCAATATAGGAACCCTAGTCAAGGCTCATCCGATAGCTCTAGAACATACGGTTCACATTTGTGACAATCTTCCTTCCTGTTCATCATTTTTCTAATCAAGATTAGTTCTAGGAAAAGTCTTAAATCAGCTAAGTCCTTTACTCTTGCTCTATTTCAATTAGGGTTTCATATTTATTAGTTTATATTGCTTGTGTCAAATTTATACTTTATCATTTATTTATCCTACATGACTCTATAATTTAAGGTTTAGCATATTTCTATTTTTGTTAAATCATTTGCGAGATGATAAAATCAGTTCGCAGTTGCATATTGCAAAGATTCTACAAATAGACAAACCGATACATTCTCATAGCTAATTCCTATCACTCCACAAGAAGAAATGAAAGATGTTATCTAGTCATCTAGTTGTTGTTTCTTGTCACCTTAGAACATGGTAAATTTATTTTGTGATCCTCTATGAAAATAATGTAAAGGCATGTTGAGAGATAATGGACCTATGTTTTCCCTAGGAAAATATGTTTGTTGAGCCATTGGTGGTTCCTCTTCTTCTACTTATTATTCTTCTTTGATTCTTTCAAAAAATTATTTAGTATCTTCATCTTGTGGAGGGATTTACTTTAATGATTCACCTGTAACTCTGTCAACAAAGTACTCAATAGAAAAAGTAGGATTAAATTCGGGAAGTATCGTTGATCTGTTCTCCATGTAATTTGATTGATAGGACTTTTGAAATCAACTTGCAATTTTTATTCAAAAATAGGATCGGTCACAACACTATCCCGAAGATCATGTATACCATCTCTTTTCCATCTTGAATGCGTGAATCAAAAAAATATTCTAGACTCTCCTCTTTTGATTTTTAGCTTATCTTGCTCTTTCCAAAGCTTATGCACGTTCTTCTTTCGAATTCTAGAACTCTTGTAGTTTTGTGGTAATGGAAGAAATTTACTCTATTATGCCAAATGTCCTCCCTCAAATCCAATGCAATATCTTCTTGAGTATGGAAGAGAATTTCAGGTCTTAGGACTATGGGATGACTAGGAATATCCATGAAGTGAAAAAGGTTGACCATACATGAGGACTCTTATGGTTTCTTAAAAAATTATATTTTTTTATTTTCAATCTATTTGCATTTTACAGATTTTGTGGGTTTGATGTGATGCGAGACAAAAATTATGCCTCATCGGTAAGTGCACAAATTTGGGGGGCCAAAAAGTGGACAAGAATCTAGAAAAAAGCAAAATGTGTATGCGTTCTATTATAACACGATCACATTTTCAATTTTCGGTTTGGGATTTACCAAAGCATAATGCATATGCGTTATGCCTACTATAAACAAAAAAAAGAGGCCCGAGCCTCTATCATTTTATCTCCCTCAAATGTGAGTTTCAAAGCTTAACCGTGCCCTCACATTTTTTCATTCAGCTAGATCTCAAGCTCAAAGGATCATTTTTGGATTGCCGGGAAGATCTGAATTGACGATGGCACCATGGAGAAGAGGTAAGCACAATTATTTTCTAAAAATTACATTGAAATATGATAATTATAGATTAAAATTTGAATCAAATACATATTTTTTATTATTACAGTTAGAGGTTGAGGGAATCTACCACAACCAAACCCTATTATTCCTGTCATCCCTCCCGACACTCCCACAATTCCTCAACATTCCCTAGGTAGTCAAGAAGATTTAGCAACCCACATAGTTGAAAACAAAATTGAAATTAAGGATTTAATCAAAATAATGAGGGATTCACAATCTACAAACCCTCACCGCACCTCTCTTGCAAACACATTGGAGGCATTACTTGTTCAAATTGACATGGAAACGGGAAAAATGATCATTGGAAAACATACAAAGAGGGTTGTAGGGTTTATTGTTCCAAAAAATTGTCATATGTGGATGTAAAGAAAAAATAAATTTCAAAAGACCTCATATGCACCTTATTCACGGACCCCCACACTAATTTTCTTGTTCTGTTGTCATGTAAACGATTTCCCATCCATTGGTGCAATAATAATTTGATTAAAAATAATTATTGGGACCGATGGTGGATGGTGTTTGATTTTCCACCTTGTAATAACAACGAGGTGCCACTATAATTTCTGAGGAAATTCTATTGCGAGTTTATCCTCAACTAGATCTCAAATTATTTTGATTTCTAAGATTTCGGGAATGAGGAAAAGGACTTGCACAGGGATCGACTAGGTGCACAACGTGCACCTATTTAGCAGGTAGATTCCCCATGTAGAAGCCCCCTCACCATGATATTTTCCCTCAAGAAGTGAAGGAGACGGTAGAGATTGATACACTCCACTTGCTTCAGGGGCTATATGTGACCCTTGTTTGACATACGAGAGAGATTTCTGAGAAAGATGCTCGCAGAGGTACACTGATTATTCCCTCAGGGAGTACTAGCATGAGGCCACATATTTTCTCGTCATGTGGTAGCATATTTTTGGGGCCCGAGGAGGACAAAAATTTCATGCGTACTTGATTTTGGTACACTTGGTGCTAGGGGTGAACATGATAATGTCACTGTGTCAGATGTCCTTTTGAGTGAGACATTTGGATTCCATTCATCGGCATCACCTTCGCAGGTAAATTTTTTATGTTTTGTTATGTGTGTTACAAAAAATTTGAAGTACTTGATTTACTTATATATGTTAAATTTTTGAAATAATTGTATTTGTACATGTATATGCATTGATATTACAACGCGTGGGAGGTGCATCTTCATCCCAACCACAGGCGGCAAGCACCATGCATACACATACATTCACAGTGGTAATTTAGAATGTTAATTATGTAAAATTTTCACTTACATATGTGTGTGTGTGTGTGTGTGTGTATATTTGGATGCATATATATATATATATATATATATTAGTTTTGAATTCAAATATATGTATGTTATTGTATTTCCATCTAACTCACATGATATACATGTTTGATAAAGATGTTGACTTCACTAGACACCCCACCATCTCTGTGACAAGAAGATAAAGGTGTTTCCGTTGCGATTTCATCTGTGCAACAACTCACTGAGGTATTCAAATAACACGTAAATTTTGTTAAATTTCTCATGTAATTCATATTGTGTTAAATTACATGCTAGTAATGTCTTTCATTGTACAATTATTAAATTATGTTAATAATGTCCTTCATTTTGTATATGCAAGAACCTACGACATGTAACAGCCCTATTCATTTGATTTAGAGGCATGACGGGGTAAAAAGAATAGTTTTATATTGATAAAATTAGCTAAAATATTGTCATGTTATATACTTAGTTCTATTTTTGCTAATTCTAATGTTAGATTTTATGATCTTATGTGTATATAGGGAAATTCAACCCCCTCCATTTTGACTTCAAGGGCCCCGAATCCTCCATCTTGTCGTCTTCGCATACCCCGTTCGTCTTGTAGGATCTCTCGATGACTCATCCGAGCGTGAGATGCAAATTCAGCATGATCGACAACTTGCGGTAAGTCTATGTATTTATGTAAATAATTTCATTCTAGCATGGTATTAAACACATGTTGAAAACATATATAAATTAAGTTTTGACAAAAAAACATTGTTTGCATTCTGAGCTCATCTACATACGAGTATTCAGTAGAAGAGGACTCAAAGCATGGGCTCAGCCGATCCAAAGTCATCTCATGGATCTCCATCTTTGTCTAAGGGAGGGCCTTCTTCGAGCAAGGCCAAAAGAGGGATAAATTTTGATGAGTAGGAAATATATGTCTTACATGACATTATATATACGCCTATATGGAATTTGAACTTGATGGTATATGACCTATTTGGGCATATTTGTATTTATTATGCACATTAAAATATTATTTGGAACTTGATAATTTTGTATGAGACCTTACATTTTCGAGATTATTTTCACACGAAACTAATATGATGTGCACTTGACAATATTTAAGACATTATAGATTATTTTTCATTTATTGGTGATGTACATGTACTAGAATTTTCAATGTATAATATGCATCAAACTTTGGAAATCGGTATTTATATAATGTATGTATATAAAGAGTTACCTAATCGAGTAATTATTCATTCAATTTATCAATATGTATATGTGTATTTACCTTACTTGTGCTTCTTCTTTCTCATGGTCTCTTTGTACCGATTCCTATCTTATCATGCATTTACTACATTATTCTATCCTTCATGGTCTTCTCCCCTGTTAAAACACCCAAGATTGGTCACAATTTTATGCCTTTCATCTATTGATATTTTGAGAATTTCTCTCCATATACATAACTCCAATGCTTGAGAATGTCTCCAGATGCAATGACATTCTGATTTAGACACTAAACGATTCTTGATTTTCTAATCATGTCCAATTTTTTTATTACCTTTAAATCAGTAGGCATTTCAAATTATTTGAAAATCAAATCACACCCTTCACTAGGCTTGATGACTACCCCTATCCTTTTAAGGCACTTTTGAAAGCTTCCATGGGTTTATCATAGCATAAATTATCAATGAATGGAAGGCCACTAAGCCATAGGCTAGCTGACTCCCATCCAGAACTAAACAAGAAAGATTTACTAGGCGATTGATAACTCCCATGTGTTCTTAGACATACCCCTATCAAATTCATTCTTAAGTCAATCTAGTCATTCAGGCTCTTAAGGGACTATGCCTAGACAAGGTAGCCCAAAAGCACGGGGAGCATATGGAACCAAAACAAATCCTCCGCTAGCATCCTAGTCTTGGATCTAACAAGACGTCTCTATGCGCCACGGAGTTTGAGAAATCACTCGTCGAAGATATGGCGTGTTTGGGCCTCAGGGCTCTTAAGGGACTACTCCCGGATGAGGTAGCCCGAAAGTAGAGGGGGCGTAGGGAACCAAAATGAATCCTCCACTAACATTCACCAGGCCACCCCGACATGTTGGCATAGTTGGTTCAGTCCCACGACCTTCTGTTTGTAAACTACAGCGTTTAGTAGCCCTATATCGACGTGGAATGCACTATTCCGTGCATTTGAAAACAATATCACAACGAGAGAAATGAATAGAGATGGATAAAATTTTGATAGGATTTTGTATAGGGCCCTAACTTGGAGGTCTCAGATTTGACAAGATGTCTCTAGGTGCCACGGAGTCTGAGAAATCACCCGTTTAAAATATGGCATGTTTGGGCCTCATGGCTCTTAAGCGACTATGCCAAGACGAGGTAGCCCGAAAGTATGGGGAGTGTAGGGAACCAAATGAAGCCTCCACTAGAAATCACCAAGCCTCCCTGATGTTTTGGTGTAGTTGGTTCGGTCCCACGAGCTTCCGTTTGCAAACTACAATGTCTGACAGCCCTACACAAACTCAGACTGCACTATTTCACGCATTTGCAAACAATAGCACATCGAGGGAACCGGATGGAGATGGATAAAAGAATGATAGGATTTCATAGAGGGCCCCAACATAGAGGTCTCAGATCTAAAGAGACATCTCTAGGTGCCACGAAGTCCGATAAATCACCCATCGAAGATATGACATGTTTCGACCTCAAGGATCTTAAGGGACTATGCCCGGACGAGGTAGCCCGAAAGCATGGGGGGCATAGGGAACCAAAATGAAACCTCCAATAGCATTCACCAGGTCACCCCGACATTTTTACATAGTTGGTTTGGTCCACGAGCTTTCATTTGCAAACTACAACATATGGTAGCCCTACACTCGACTCGAGACTACACTATTTTGTGCTTTTTGCAAACAATAGGACAACTAGAGAACTTGATGGAGATCGATAAAATCATAATAGGATTTTGTAGAGGGCCCTGAAGTGGAGGTCTCGGATCTAACGAGACATTTGTAGGTGCCATGGATTCTGAGAAATCACCCGTCGAAGATATGGAGTGTTTTGGCCTCAAGGCTCTTAAGTGACTACACCCGGACGAGGTAGCCTGAAAGCACATTGAGCATAGGGAAAAAAAATTAAGCCTTCACTAGTATTCACCAGGCCTCCCTGATGTGTTGGCATAGTTGGTTCAGTCCCATGATTTTTTGTTTGCAAAAACAACATCATCGATAGCCCTATACTCGACGTGGAATGCACTATTTCACGCGTTTGCAAATAATAGCATAGCGAGAGAACATGATGGAGATGGATAAAACTGTGATAGTATTTTGTAGAGGGCCCCGACATGGATGTCTTAGATCTTACGAGACATATCTAGGTGCCACTGAGTCTGATAAATCACCCGACTAAGATATGGCATGTTTGGACCTCAGGGCTCTTAAGCGACTATGCCTAGACGAGGTAGCACAAAAGCACGGGGGCGTAGGGAACCAAAAAGAAGCCCCCACTAGAATTCACTAGGACACCCCAATATTTAGGCACATTTGGTTTGGTCCCACGAGCTTTCGTTTGTAAACTACGATTGTCTGGAATCCCTACACGATGTGGAATGCACTATTTCACGTGTTTGCAAATAATAGCACAATGAGAGAACCGGATGGAGATGGATAAAACCATGACATAATTTCATAGAGGGCCTCGATGTTGTTTTCTTGGATCTGATGAGACGTCTCTAGGTGCGATGGAGTCGAGAAAGCACCCATCGAAGATTTGGTGTGTTTGGGCCTCGGGGTCTTAAGCAATTATGCCCGAGCGAGGTATCCCGAAATCACGGGAGCATAGGGAACCAAAAAGAAGCCTCCACTAGTATTTACCTTTCTACCTTGATGTGTTGGCATAGTTGGTTTGGACCCACAAGTTCACGTTTGCAAACTACAACATCTTGTAGCCCTACACCGACTCAGATTGCACTATTTCTCGTGTTTGCAAAGAATATGACAAGTGAGAGAACCGCATGGAGATGGATAAAAACGCAATAGGATTTTGTAGAGGGCCCCGACATGGAGGTCTTGAATTTGATGAGATGTCTCTAGGTGCCTCTAAATGAAGAAAGTAACCTTGTAAACCAATCTTCACCTCTAAGAACACCTCCATGTCAGTGTAGGGCTGCTAGAGGCTGTAGTTTACAAACAAAAGCTCGTGGTACCAAACCAACTACGCCAACATGTTGGGGTGGCCAGGTGAACGCTAGTGGAGGCTTCATTTTCATTTCGGTTCCCTACACCCCCGTGCTTTCGGGCTACCACCTCGTCCGGCGTAGTCACTTAAGATCCCCGAGGCCAAAACATGCCATATCTTCGATGGGTGATTTCTCAAGCTCTATGGCACCTAGAGACATATCATAAAATTCAAGACCTCCATGCCAGGGGCCCTCTACGAAATCCTATCGCGGTTTTATCCATCTCCATCCAATTCTCTTGATGTTCTATTATTTGCAAACGTTCGAAATAGTGCTTTCCACGTCGTTGTAGGGCTATCAGATGCTATATTTCCAAAGGGAAAAGGGAAGCTCACGAGACTGAACCAAATACACTAGTGGAGGCTTCGTTTTGGTTCCATACGCTCCCCTGTGCTTTCAAAGGCTAACTCAAATGTCTGGGTGTAGTCGCTTAAGAGCCCTGAGGCCCAAACACGCCATATCTTTGATGGGTGACTTCTCGACGCCATGGCACCTAGAGACATCTCGCCGAGATCTCGAGACCTCCATGTCAGGGCCCTCTACAAAATACTATCGCGGTTTTATCCATCTCCATCCGGTTCTCTTGTTGTCTTATTGTTTGCAAACGTGTGAAATAGTGCAGTTTGAGTCAGTGTAGGGCTGCTCAGAGGCTATAGTTTACAAACGGAATCTCGTGGGACCAAACCAGCTACGCCATCACATCAGGGTGTCCTAGTAAATGCTATTGGTGGCTTCTTTTTTTTTCCCTATGGCCCCCTTGCTTTCTGGTTACCTTGTCCAGGGGTAATCCCTTAAGAGCCCTAAGGCCCAAACACGCCAAATCTTCGACGGGTGATTTCTCAAACTTTGTGGCACCTAGAGATGTCTAGTCAAATTTGAGACCTCCATGTTAGGTCCCTCTATAAAATCCTATCACGGTTTTATCCATTCCCATCTGGCTCTCTTGTTATGCTATTGTTTGCAAACACGTGAAATAGTGCTTTGCACATCGAAAGCATGTATGAGACATTGTAGTTTGCAAATGGAAGCTCATGGGACTGAACCAACTATGCCAAAATGTCGGGGTGGCCTGGTGAATGCTAGTGGAGGATTTTTTTTGGTTCCCTATGCCCCAGTGTGCTTTGGGCTATCTTGTCCAGGGTGTAGTCCCTTAAGAGCCCTGAGGCCCAAACATGCCATATCTTCGACGGGTGATTTCTCATACTCCGTGGCACCTAGAGATGTCTCGTTAGATCCGAGACCTCCATGTTTGGGCCCTCTACTAAATCATATCACAATTTTATCCATATCCATTTGGTTCTCTCATTGTCCTATTGTTTACAAATGTGCGAAATAGTGTAGTCTGAGTCAGTGTAGGGCTACGAGAGGCTATAGTTTGCAAACGGAAGCCCATGGGACCGAACCAACTATCCCAAGACATTGAAGTTTCCTGGTGAATGCTAGTGGAGGATTATTTTTGGTTCCCTACACTCCTCGTGCTTTTGGGCTACCTCATTTGGGCGTAGTCCCTTAAGAGCCATGAGGCCCAAACACGCCATATCTTCAGCAAGTGATTTCTCAGACTCCATGACACCTAGAAACATATTTTTAGATTTGAGATCTCCACATTTGAGCCCTCTATGAAATGCTCTCGCAGTTTTCTCCATCTCCATCCAGTTCTCTCGTTGTGCTATTGTTTGCAAACGCCTGAAATAGTGCAGTCTGTGTTAGTCTAGGGCCGCTAGATGGTGTAGTTTGCAAACATAAGCTCGTGGGAAAAAAAAACCTATGCCAACACATCGGGAGGCGTAGTGAATGCTAGTGGAGTCTTCTTTTTGTTTCTTACGCTCCCGTGTTTTTCGGGCTATGTCGTCCGAGTGTAGTCGCTTAAGAGCACCGAGGCCCAAACACGCCATATCTTTGACGAGTTATTTCTCGAGACTCCGTGGCACCTAGAGATGTCTTGTTAGATCTGATACCTCCATGTTGGGCCCTCTATGAAATCCTATCATGATTTTATCCATCTCCATTTGGTTCTCTCGTTGTCCTATTGTTTGCAAAGCGTGCGAAATAGTGAAGTCTCGAGTCGGTGTAGAGGCTACGCGCAGGTCTGTAGTTTGCAAACGGAAGCTCGTGGGAAAAAAAACTACACCAACATGGGGTGGCCTGTTGAATGCTATTGGAGGATTTTTTTGGTTCCCTACACTCCCCATGCTTTCGGGCTACCTCGTCTCAGGTATAGTCCCTTAAGAGCCCTAAGACCAAAACACGCCAAAGCTTCGACGGGTGATTTCTCGGACTCCGTGGCACCTAGAGACATCTTTTCAGATCTGAGACCTCCATGTTAGGGCCCTCTATGAAATAATATCACGGTTTTATCCATCTCCATCCGGTTCTCTCGTTGTACTATTTTTTGTAAATGCACGAAATAGTGCATTCCACATCAGTATAGGTTTGTCAGACGCTGTAGTTTGCAAACAGAAGCTCGTGGGACTGAACCAACTACGCCAACATGTCTGGTTGGCCTGGTGAATGCTAATGGAGGATTATTTTTGGTTCCCTACACTCCCCGTGCTTTTGGGCTACCTCGTCCGGGCGTAGTCCCTTAAGAGCCCTGAGGCCCAAACACGCCATATCTTCGACAAGTGATTTCTCGGACTCCATGGCACCTAGATATGTCTCATCAGATCCAAGACCTCCATGTTGGGACCCTCTAAGAAATCCTCTCATAGTTTTATCCATCTCCATCTGTTTCTCTTGATTTCTATCGTTTGAAAACGTATGAAATATGCAATCTAAGTCGGTGTAGGGTCCGAGGTTGTAGTTTGCAAACGGAAGCTCGTGGGACCAAACCACTACGTCAAAACGTCGGATGGATCCCTATTCAATGCTAGTGGAGGCTTTTTTTGGTTCCCTATGCGCCTCATGATTTCGGGCTACCTTGTCCGGGCGTAGTCCTTAAGAGCCCTGAGGCCCAAACATGCCATATCTTCGATGGGTGATTTCTCAAAATCCGTGGCACCTAGATACATCTCATCGAGATCCAAGACCTCTGCATTGGGTCCCTTTACAAAATCATCTCACATTTTTCTCCATCTCCATCTGGTTATCTTGTTGTCCTATTGTTTGTAAATGCGTGAAATAGTGTTGTCTGAGTCAGTGTAGGGTTCTGGGACGTTGTAGTTTACAAACGGAAGCTCGTGGGACTAAACCAACTACACCAAAACATTGAAATGGCATGTTGAACGCTATTGGAGGATTTTTTTGGCTCCCTATGCCCCCGTGCTCTTTCGGGCTACCTCGCCCAAAGTCGTAGTCGCTTAAGATCCCCGAGGCCTAAACACACCATATATCTTCGTTGGTAATTTCTTAGACTCCGTGGCACCTAGAGACGTCTCGTTAGATCTGCGACCTCCACTTTGGGTCCCTATATGAAATCCTCTTGTAGTTTTATCCATATCCATCTGGTTCTCTTGATGTGTTATTGTTTGCAAACATACAAAATAGTGAAGTCTTAGTCAGTATAGTGTCAGGGTTGCTGAGACAAATTGTAGTTTGCAAACATAAGATCATGGGACAAAAATAACTACGCCAACACATCGGGGTGGCTAGGTGAACACTAGTGGAGGATTATTTTTGGTTCCCTACGCTCCTCGTGATTTCGGGATACCTCGTCCGGGCATAGTTGCTTAAGAGCCTTGAGGCCCAAACACGTTATATCTTCGACGGGTGATTTATCAGACTCCGTGGCACCTAGAGATGTCTCGTCAAATCTGAGACTTCCATGTTGGGGACCTATACAAAATAATATCACGATTTCATCCATCTCCATCCAGTTCTCTCACTATGTTATTGTTTGTAAATGCTTGAAATAGTGTAGTCCACGTCAGTGTAGGGCTTCCAGAGGCTGTAGTTTGCAAATAGAAGCTCGTGGGACCGAGCAAACTACGCCAACATGTCGGGGTGGCCTAGGTGAATGTTAGTGGAGGCTTATTTTTGTTCCCTACACCCCGTGCTTTCGTGCTTTGATCTCACCTCGTGTGGGCATAGTCCCTTAAGAGCCCCGAGGCCCAAACATGCCATATCTTCGACATGGGAGATTTCTTGGATCTCGTGGCACCTAGAGATGTCTCATCAGATCCGGATCTCCACGTTTGGGGCCCTCTACGAAATCCTCTCTCATGGTTTTCTCCATATCCATTTATACTTTCGAGTAAGTGTAAGGTTTTCCATTTCTAATCACTTGAATAATATAGGTGGTTCATACAATATAGATGGTGAAATGAGAATTTTAATAAGATATTTTTACAATATAGGTGGTGAAATGAGAATTTTTGTTTTTTTTTCCTTTCTAATATTTAATTTGTCTTAGCTTCACTTGGCTTCGAGAATAATAAATTCTCTACTAACAGTGCCAACCACGTGAAGGTGGAAGATTTTTTGGCACCACTAACCTACATAAACATGTTAGTAAGCAATTAAATAGAATTTTAAATCATACAAAATTTAAACAAAATCATTTAAGTAAATATTCAAATTAAATTCATGAAGAACATACCTTTGCAAATTCAATCCAATGAACCACAAGGATCAACTCTATTCTTGACAGTAGCAAGAATTGCTTCATGATCTGATCACGAACCTTCCATAGATTTTTGTTTGATGGTCAACCTCGATATTTGATCAATTTAATATTTGTTGTAAGGACCAAATGTAAATGAAGTATCTTCCGATGTACTTCATAGTCTTCAAAGAACCAAATTTTGATTTTTGATAGGATATCGTCGAAGCCAAGTTCCAGTGACTACCACTAATCCTAGTGGGATACTCAAGGTCTTCACCATCAATGATTGTGGAAGTCAAAATTTTTTCCCTCTACACAACGAGACAAGAAGTAGTTTGTTCCCTCTTTGTTAAATTCTGTCACAATAACTACAAAAACGTGCCCTATGTATCACAAAGTAAAATTGTTTAGTCAATTTATAAATACATTAAGAGTTGACCATTTAATAATTTATAAATCTAAAACATGGCATGTACATATATGTATGTACTTTTTACACTAAATCAGAGACTTGGTCAAAGTCAGGTGATGTTTTCATTTGATCTGAAGACCTTGCAAGTTGTAATGCTCATGGAACTTGATGTGTGTTGAGTGGAATTAGAGGTCTACAAGTCCATTCATCCACCCACTATTGTGACTCACATTCATTCCACGCAAAATCAATGCATGATATACAAAAACATGTCATGCACCTAGTATAAATAGTCCAAGCATTTGCATCTGAACTACGGAATGAGTGCATATCACTTGATCCTACAACTGTCATACAATCTTCAAAGTTTTCCAGATGTTGTTCCTCTATCAACCAAAAATATCTACGAACCATTGATCTCTCTTGAGATTCATGGCCCATATTCTTAACACACCAATCAACAATGTTTTTTACATCTGTAAATTTAGCACCATCCTTGAACTTTAACTCTTCTCTTGCAAGTTTCTTTTCACACATGCTCCTGCACCATCATGCTCTCATTTTCCATGCCTTGCCTCAGTAAAACTCCAAATATGTTGTACATTTGTTTCTTTGTGCATCTTTCTTAGCCAATAAAACATCTATGCATTCTTGAATTGTGATGTGCAGTTGTCTGACCAAATGTAATGTTGATCGAAACTAATGTTCCTCTCATTCAAGTTCACATAAAACACCTAGAAACACCCTTGTACATATTCTGTAGAATGTGTCCGATCATCACTGATGTAGAAATGATACTCTCTTAATATTTTTTTATCTTTCTCAGTGCTTTCAGGAGAGTGCATGAATGTTATATGCACAAAAATAGAAACTTGCACTGAGTTATAATATTGAGACTGAACCTCCATTTGTGGCTGTAATGTGTAATTCTCTACAAATTCAACTACTAAAACAATAGTACCAAGTGGGAATGTGTCCTTTCTTAACTTGAATTTTTCATCCAACCATCGAGCTCTATGTGTGTGCCTTGCATACTCATAAAAAAATTTCTCTCTAAATTTGACCATATATTCTAATATAGGTAATTGTTTTCTAACAAGCTCACACCTCTTAGATTCTTTTCCATCTTTTAATTGATATGCCACCGATTTATATTTGGTGAAATCAACCAATTATTTTCCTATTGAATATGTACTCTCCTCATGGATACAACTTTTCATATTTGGAAAGCCACCGCATACATTGCACGTTCCATCCAAACATGCTTTGTTATAAAAAAAATTGTCTTGTTGATTTTTCACAAAATATTGTCGGAATAAATTCCTTGAAGATTTTTGTGGGAAATTTATTCCACACTCCTGCAACATGATGTCAAGTATGCAAAACACGATGTATTTGACAAAAAAACATCATAATGCATTGAAAATTCAACATGATGCCTGTAACAACAAGTGGTACGTGAGTGATTGATTTTCACATAAAAGGGTTTGCTCATTTCAAAGAATCTTTGGCTAATGTTAATTTGTGGATTTTCATTTTTAAACTTAGAGAACAATTTTATTTGAGTCATATCTAAGAAATGTTTTGCACATGATTCACGATTACGAGAACCTATTCTTATTTTTACTGTATCTCTTCTATTCGGTGACACCCTTGTGTTCTCATTCCAAAATTTTACAATTAATTCTTTTAGAATATCAGATGTATTCTTGTCTTTTCATGGAAGTCTGCTAGAGAAAGCCCAATAGTCAGTGTTATTGACTAACTCAAGATGTTTTTCTCTATTGCTTTCATTAGTTTAGCTTCAAAGCACGCTTGTTTTTCTAATCAAGTGTTTATTAACTATTTTATCACTTACTATACAATTAGTTAGTGCATGTCATGTAGCATTACTATCTTTGGTGTGTCTTTTGCCACCTACAGTTTGGTATGCTTTATGTATGTTTTCAACAATTGACGCATTTTGATCAACAACATTAGATGTTCTTAACCCTAGGGTCTTCATTATAGGTCTCATATTAATTAATTTCATCAATGAAACAAATAATTGACATCTTTGCATGTCATTTAAATTCTCAAAGTAATTATCCCAAATTCCACTAGCTTTTCTTCTCACATTTTTTCGACATTTTGTTAGGCATTGGTTTTATAATGTTTTCATCAATTTCAATTAAGTGAATTGGTTTTCTTCGCAAAATGGAAGGAGGTGTTCTTAGAGGTGAAGATTCGTTTACAAGGTTACTTTCTTCATTCAGTGTTTTCATACAAATTTTGGGGTTAACATTTGGATTCTCAAGTAAGGGTTCAACAATTGGATTCATATCAATTTCTTCATCCATACCAACATTATCATTCAATTCAATATCATTATTCATTGCAAAATCATTATTCTCTACATTTTCATTATGTATTTCATCCCCATTTTCTAATACATTAGCTACATTTGATATAGCGGATGTACCTTTCCCTGCTCGAAGTTTTTGCATTCTCTTCAATTTCTTTATTCTCTTCTCTTCCAATTGCTCGGTGTCTTGTTCTTGACTTTCCTCTTGTCCTTAGCTCGATGTTTATCGCCCATGATTAGAAAAAATCAACTAGTGGGGTAGGGGACAAAATGAACTACTAAAAAATCATGCAAGAATGTAGAGAAAATTGCAGACAAAACAGAATGTTTGCAGAATTCCCTGTGAAAGAGATGAAAGGGACGTTGGGGAAAAATATATAAAACAAAGAAAAACATGTACACGTTATGTAATGCATACGTGTTTTGCATTTTCTCTTTTCCCAAGCCATGCCTCAAGGCTTGGGATCTGGTTTGGATCCCCAAGCCTAAGGCATGGACCTGTAAAAATACAACAAACAACGTGTTTTTGCAAGAAAATGTAAAAAAAACACTTCCTCTACGATAAATCAAAATAAAACAATCGCTCCATTTTCAAAAAATTATACCACAATGTAGAGCAGAGTTTCTTCTTTCTAAAATATATATTTTAAAATTTTCTAACTAATATAAGGTTTCCATATTATTTATTTTCTAACTATGTCTTCTTATAGCTATTTTTTTAAGTATAAATATGTCTATCTTTCATTGTGTATCTTTTTTTTTGGTGATCGAAATTTAAAAATAAATATACTAGCCCAAACTAGGCATAATTATATACATATTAAAAAAAACTTATTTTTGATATTTTTGAGGTAGTTAGGGGGGTACGGTCGGAGCTCCGTTATTTTTCAAAACATAAATTTTTTGTACTAGAAAAATCATAAATAAACAAATATTCGCTAAAAAAGTCTTTAAAAAAATGGAGCCCAAACTAGATGCTCCTAGCTATATTTCTACCCAAGGGTTTTCAAAAATACTAAATGGTACTCAAAAATGGTGGGGGGCACGAAAGTCACTCTATTATGTTTTTAACAAAAACAGGAGCATCTGTTGGTATTTTAGTTGTTTGACCCACTTAAAATTATCTGTTTTCAATAAAATTTAGTAGCTTAGAAACTAGACTCAAAATGCTACGATTCATATTTCTACAACATCTTCCAATTTTGAGTGTAACTATTTCAAAAAACTCATACAAGTTGAAGGTTTTTTTAGAAAAATGCGTCCACTTAAGACCCCCTTTTGGCCCCCAACTTGGTGCACTTACCCCCACAGAGGGTGCCAAAAACTATTGGTGAAATAAGTTTTCACAATGATAAATCGGGGGCTTTCACCAACACTCTGGGACTATGTCCCTCCTTTTAGAAATGGAGCAGCTCCATTTATTTAAAACAATGAAATATATACACTATTATAACCATATGAAGGTGGTCTTATGATCGGGGACCACACGGGGATGCTTCACTAAAATTGTAGAAAATTTCTTGTATAAAGTACAAGAGAGGAACTGTGTGATTATGGAGAAGAATGATAAAGTGAGGAGGGGGTTTATTCAATAAATAACATAAAAAATTTATTGACATAAGACCAAAGCATTCCCAAGTTATCAAAGAGAATACATGAATAAGAAAAGCAAGATAAATAACATAATTAAAACAAAGTCCAATTGCATTATATTCATCAAAATATATAATCTTTTCCTAGTTTTGAAGGATTACAATGCTCTATTGGATTATT
Source organism: Taxus wallichiana var. yunnanensis (assembly GCA_018340775.1). NCBI lineage: Eukaryota > Viridiplantae > Streptophyta > Pinopsida > Cupressales > Taxaceae > Taxus > Taxus wallichiana. Next base: position 466,962,202 of record CM031234.1, read on the forward strand.
AGCTGAGATGGAGAGGAACATATCGAGCAAGAAATAGAGGGAAATAAATTTCTAGAGTAGAGAAAAAACTAATTCTTTGATATGATAAGAGATATTCCTTAAATCCTACATTGTGATCCTCCACATTCCTACATAACTACTCACCTTCTTTTCCATAATAAGAAATTTTTCCATATTTTAAGAAAATTACTTTTACAAAATTGGAAAAGAGGCAACTTAAGTTTGTTTTTTTGAAAAAGTGCATTTCTCAACGAAGAATTAGAAAACCTTTGGAATTCCTTTGAGAAAAACAAAATGCAACGTGTAGGAATATAAATGAGGAATAAAAACATCAATCAATAGGAAAATATTGTGAAGAAGATCCTTTGATGGGGTGGAGTGAAGAATTTTTAATATTTCCTATAGTTGCATTGAACTTGTGCACTTCCTATGAAACTTCTCCTTCATGGGGAATAGAGGTGTTTGAGAGGATATCTAACCAATGGTTCAATGCACTCTAAGTGATCTTGCAATTCTTGAGCCACTGGGAATCTTCTCGAAAAAATCAGAGATAGATGATCTGATTTTAATTAGTGTGTACATGAGCTCATTTTCGTAAGATCATGGATTATAAAACTCACCTCTTACAATATCTTTGAATTTTTTTCAAATCTCATGAGATGATATTCACCCGATTGCAATTCATGAAACCTCATCTTGTCTTAAAACTTGTTAACATATTATTTTATTTCACAACCCCAGTTTTGATCATCTTCCACTTGATGATCATTTCCGAGGTGTGGGAGCAATTGTCTTCTTGATTGGGAACACTTAATTTTCACAAAATGTTTTTGGGTGGACTCTGCTAATTTTGTGAAGAGTTGAGAGAAACTTGTTCTTGTGATCCGCTTCTACCTTGATCGTAGAAAACACATCTTCCAATATTTTTTCTATCAACAATGTAACAATTTTTAAAATTCTAGAAATTTCAAGGAGTGTATCACACCCTTTCTGAATAATAGTATGAATCCATGAATCTCTCATCTTACACTCATTCTCTTGAATTCTTGTATAGCATGAGAGTCGATATTGTTCAAGGGGATAATAAACTTAGAAGGAATGATCGGAGGCACATCGGATCCATAATGGTGTGAATGTATGAGGTAAAATTATGGATTTGACTCTACAACTTCTCCTTCATTGCCTCTCTTTCCCTAGTTTGAGTGAAAATTATTGCAATGTTTCACGGAAAATTTTAGTGGAAAATTTTCATAAAATCACGAATATTAGGGATTTTGGAAATAGGAAATGGAAATTTTTTTTCAGATGAGTCGATCGCCACCCCTGTTCACCTAAAATTTCATCCAACAAGTCATTTGTATGGGTCAATTCGCCTACTATTTATATGTAAAAATGAACTTATGCATGTATTTTGCCAACATTTCTAATCAAAATGTGTAAATATTTGTCAAGGTATAAAACATATCCCAAGGTATTTTATATAGTCCATACAATGCAGAAGAGACGGTCATCCAACCCTATCCATCTAATAGGAGAGAGACGAGTGTCAAACACATTCGTATAATGCGAGAAGAGACGGTCGCCCAACCGTATCCCTCTAACATGGGAGAAACAATCATTCAACACGGTTTGTATAATGCGAGAAGATACGATCGTTCAACCCTATCCATCTAACAAGGGAGAGACGGTCATCAAACATATTCATACAATGCGAGAAGAGACAAAAATCCAACATATTCTATACAATGTGGACGAGACAAATGTCTAACACGGTGGAGAGATGACCATCCAACACAGTGTGTACAATGGAGAAGAGATAGTCATCCAACCCTATCGATCTAATAAGGAGAGATGACCATCCAACATAGTTTGTAAACTATAAAAGAGATGCTCATCGAACATATTCCATACAATGCGAAGAGATGCTAGTCCAATCCTATCCCTCTAACGTGGGAGAGACGACAATCCAACATAGTTCGTAAAATGCAAACAAGACGACCATCCAACACAGTTTGTAAAATGCGGAAGAGGCAGACGTCCAACCTATTCTAATATGGATAGTCATCTATCCCTATCCATCTAATAGGGGAGAGATGATCATTTAATTGTATGAAATCTAGGAAAAGCGTGGCCTATAAAATCGCCTTTGCCATGAAATAATTTATGAGAAACTCATCATCGATTCAAAGATCAGTTTTGGAGATTCGCCACCCATTCTAAACTAATTTTTTGGAGGGGGTTCTTAAAATGAACCCCGCAATGGTTTTTTCAAAATTGTGAATGTGTCGCTCGGCCCAAGCTCGCCATGAGGACTACCATGTCATCTTATAATTTTTATCTTCATCTTTGCTTCATCCTTTTAAAATCTAGGTTGAGAAAACTCAATAAACTATGATCCTGAAGCATCATCCATGATCCTAGAGGTCATCATTATTTTCCTCGATCGAGGGGAAGGACTCCAAAAATCATAAAAGAATTCAATTTTCAGTGTCTTAGATTTTTCCAAGGTACAATAATGCTTTTCGATTAGCTCTTGTACCTATGGGAACACCATATCTGGTGAAGATAATGAGGCATGAGCTGCAGGGGCTTCCAATAGGGGAAACTAGCATTACAAAATGGAGAAGTCTAGCGAACACTTTCCTCATGAGGTTAAATAGGTGGTATTACAGATCAGTGGGAAGAATGTTGAAAACTCTATAGACTTGTGCTTGTTTCTTTTAGGAGAGAAAACTAAACGAGGGTTCAAGGAATTTTTGTTGGTCCTTTTTTATCGATAGTTTTCTTCTTATAGGCTCGTGGGGATGTTCTATTATGACCTACTCGTCTTGAGGATTCTCCTCCTATCTCGGGGTTCATGTTTCTCTTACATATACCTTGATTGTTTCTTCTTTAACGGCCTTGTGAGATGAAGATGGAGGTGGAGAAAAAAATATTTCATGAACCTATTTAAGGAACCATTGTCTTGACCTTTGTAGAACCATTTCGAAAAAATCCATATATTGGCACATTCAATATTCAACCAATCAACAGTGTAATCGGTTCAAACCGTATCTTTCCCAAGTACTTAGGTTCAAAAACATCACTTCCAACATCTTGGATGTCCACATTTTCTGAATCAATCTTGAATTCCTTCATCTACTACATAGTTAACCTTGAAAATTCTATTTTCTTTGCATTTTTTTCCTCATCACAATATTCCCAATAATCTATCAATGTTGGTTGATGTGAGATATTGACATTTTTGTGTTTTCCTTTCATATATTGCTTGTTGTTGAAATTTTTTTGGGGAATAAAATAATAGATTAAACGATCCAAGGAAGATTCAATTTTACTTGCATCAATTTAATTATTGCAAGTACAGATTCCCAAATAAATTGGGAATATCACTCATTTTATCTTTCTTTCCCAACATCAAACGTGCATTTCGATAATTACTTACATATCTCAATCAACATCATCTTGTTACTCTTATACCGTGGGAGCTTGGTTTCTCATCTTCAAATCCTCTAAGACAAAGATACAAGAAGTTCAAAATTTTGGTAAAATAAATCCCATACTTACCTATTAGTGTGTAATCTTCAGCTAATAATCTTTGATTGACATCTCCCGCCATTTTTCTAACTTGGTACGTGACAAAAACATCATTTACTCTTGCAAAAATCCTTTTGTATCGCTTTCAAGTGAATTGTGGGTAAGCTTGGCACACATGTGAATTCTTCACAAGATTCCTTTTGGAGTGAGTCCGGGACACCTCGCAATGCCAAAATTCTATAGACCAAGTATGAGGTCATTGTGAACTTCCTCATTCTTTCTAAGTTGAGGATCTAAGAATGTAAACTATCACCGATGATCTAACACCAATCAACCACCGAGATGATTTTATGGGTATCACAATGAAATGGGACATCCAAAGTTAAAATTTTCTCATTAATGGTTCCCCATAAGTTTTCCGAGTATGATATAATTACATATTTCTTCCTTGAATTCCTCCCTGGGGAGAATTTTTAGTACCCGCGAGAGCTTGCGTGGCATTTTCCCCTAGCTACCCATGGCCATTCCATGCAAACATGACTCTTTCCTTTCCAATTAAGATAAATCATCTTCTTTTCTTATGATCATCTTTGCATTCTTAGGCCTTGGAATACACAATAGCTTTGATATCCCCTATGGTGTAAGCATAACTATGATCTAGCCATCATCTGCAAAGTGATAGACTAGCTTTCGGTTTGTAGTTCTGGTGTAGGCTAGAACAAACTCAAAAACTTAGAGTGCAAGGAGGAAACCAATATATCAATACAATCCACTCATAAATATCATATCTACCAATGACGCGTGAACTCCTTCCATTCTCTAATTCAAATCATAAAATTCCAAGTGGTCTATGTTGTTGTCTCCAATGTAAGGATATTAGGATATCAAGAGAGAGATGAGCTCATAGCTAGAATAATGGAACTTCACTTTGTGATTTTTGGAGCTTCAATGACCTTAGGAAGTGATAGGAATGACTTGGTGTGAAGTAAAATGGATTCCATAACCATTTCAAAAACTCATAAATTTGTGTGTACTTTGGCACTACGGGATGTTGATTTCCTAATTTGGATAAATTTTGATTAAATCAAATCCAAATCAAATGTGACTTGCTTATCTATAAATATAATCCAAAAACAAACAAATGCTCCAAATTTTGTTTGATTCTTTCATCGGAAACATCGGGAAAATGAAAAATGGGTTTTGGTTACGAGAAAGACTTTAAAATAGTGGAAATGAGAGGAAGGGAAAATTATCATCCGGTCATTGCATGAGAAATTTTTATTTATAATCTCTTATTTGGCTTGTTTCTAAGCTCTTGAGGATAGGAACAAGTGTTCCAAGTTTCAAGGATTCTCTCTCGGGGTTTAAAAGAAATAACAAGATCAAATTTGCAAGAGTATAGGGTTTTTAAGGGATTTTAGAGCTGTATGAGTATTTTTCATGTATTTTTGGATTTATTCATCTTCATATTGTTGGTATAGGTTCACAACAACAAATTTGTTCATAGGAAAGATCCCTCAAAGTTTCAAGTTGATCCTTTTTGTGATTTGAGAGAAAAGTGTCTTGCAAATTTAGGTTTTTCAAGTGCCAAAGCCAAGCTTAACCCAAAAATAGTAATTAATATTATTTTCATGGGTTTTCATAGGGTATAAGTAATATATATTCTTAAATTTGTTCCTACAGGGAAAAGGAGCAAATGGATAGGAGTAATGAGAAAAGTATACTCTTGGAAGCTAAGGCATCAAAGGGAGTTTTTGGTTGTTTAAATGATTACTCCAGCTTTGAGAATAGGCTTAATGGATTCCACTAGAAGTTTTAGTTTTATTTTTTATTTTTGGTGCAATGGAGGAAAGAATGGATGATTTATAAGGTGGGAGATGGAAAAATGAAGCACCTGGTGGAGTGTGAGGGAGGGGGAAATGGAGAGGTGGAGCTTTGAATGTCTCATGCACCATAGGAAAAAATTTTGGGTACACAAGAACTCCAAAAAATTTCCCAAGATTCATTGTGCAGTTTGGGTTGTACCATGCACTTAGATGGCTGCAAGAAACACCATGCACATTACACCCACAAACCCCTTTTCCTTTGTTTTTCACTTGACTGGCACACATGTATATGGATTGAAATGAACCAACAAGAGCATGGCACGTTTTTGGGGTGAATGTGCATCGAACATTTCACCTAAGGTGCATGGGGTCAAAAATTTCCCTTAGAGATAAATATGGGCCCCACCATAACTTACAATACTTGCTTGAGTAAAAAAAGTGCATCTTCAAGACTTTTTATGTTTTGATGGTGGGGAATTGAATAGTAGGAGTGAGGAAGAATTTAGGGGTGCATGTTCACCTCAAAATTTCTCCCAAGGTGTGTGAGTGGTTAAAAATGTGCCTAAGAACCTTATGCATGTTGCAGAGCTTGGTTTGGAAACTTGACATGCTCCTAGATTTACTTTTTCACCCGGGGTCAATGTGCCATGGATTTTGGTCGTCAATATATAAAATTTCATATAAAAAGGCCATTGAATCGATTGGAAACCTTTAGAGAGCATGAAAAATTTATATTCATTAACGTTTACTGCCCTCTCCTTTTCCTCGTGTGGTGTGCGAGTGATCCATACTACATAAATATTCTCCTTCCGGTGTGAGCCAAAATGAATTATGGATCCTAAAGAGTATTTAAAATAACCCCTCTTTATATTTTTACAATCTTCTAACTCTACCAGATGCACGAGAATCTTCCGTACAAGAATGTTGTGCAAAAGAGACACCTTGCCGTAGTGTTAGAAGAATTTATCCCCTTTCATGCTCTCAAAAATTTATTACAATAATTCCATCATGAAGTAGACTCCAAAAAATTTCGAATTCCTCAAGTATGAGCTCCTAACTCTTCATGAGGTTCTTGGAACATTCCGCTAAACTTGAGTCTTCAACATCATTTGTATGTTTATTCTTCCCAAAAAGTGCATGTGAATACAAGTTTCCAAAGGCCATTTAAAATCCTCTATAATTCTTCCTAAGTCATGTCATCATCGAAAAACTCGATACCTTTTTTATGACTATAACTAGGCCTTCCAAAATGCTCCAAGATTCCTAGAAACATCCTTTGAAGTTGATATTTGAAAACAAGCAGTTTTGACAACTTTGGCATTTGTTTGCTACTTTGACCAATTTTTACTAGATTGACCCTAAAGGGTAAAATTTTCAATTAGGTTTTCATATAAAATTCACTGACATTTTACATGCCAACATCTTCATGAGTTAATAAATCAACCATTACAAGCAAATGGAATTATCTCCTTTATTAAATAGACTAGCAGATAATGAACAAAACCATCCTTCCTAAAGGAACCCTATAACAAAAACAAGATGAATTATTTAAAGGGAAACTAATAGTTAGTCACAAATATGAATAATTTAGTAAGGCTCATTTAGAACATAACAAATGACTTAGAGGAGTCTTACAAAAATACCCCTTAGCTATAACTTAGATAAATAATGAAATAACTTAAGTTTCATAGGAATTTCCACATGATGAAATTTGATTATGGATAGACAAATTTGATTATGATGTAGATTGGATATAATCTCACATCATCATGCAAACATCTAGGCATAGTGCTAACTAGGGGTAGTTATAGAAAAAGAAAGAGAACGTAATGGAAGTAACCCATTATGTGGTCTCTCCTCATTCCATAAAGACCCTAAGTGGGTTGTGGTTCTTTTCATTTACAAAGATGGTCCTGTAAAGAACACGTCTCCTCCATCTTAACAAGATTATCTTCTTAAACAAAAAGATCCAGATAAATGTGCAGAGATATTTGTCTGGTGGTGGAAGACTATGTCCCTAAGGCTTAGGTGCGGTCTCGGGATAAGCTACTTATGCATGACTAGGAAATTCGGCCAATGTAATGAAAGTAGATGATTGTATTTTCTATTCACTTTGTATCTTTAATTTATAGATGTCGATCTTTGGATAATACAAATTTAAGTAATTGATTTTCATAGTGGACATTTAAGGATGGAAACATAACTCTCTCAACATAGAAAAAGGTAAACCTAAACATACTAAAGATTGTATGATTGCTCGCATAGAGTGGATTGAAGGGAGATAAGGATGCACCCTTCTCAATTACACAAGGTTTATACATGAAAGAGTTATCAGATGGATCAAAATTAACCTAATAAATACTTGTTTAAAATTGTTAACTAGTTTGTACTAGGTTAACTCTATTGCATACTTTATTGATTGTCTTGTGGAAATCAAATAAAAAAATTACTTTAGTTTTGGGAAAATAAATGAGGTGTTACACACCTAATGACCTACGACTCACCTAACCGATATGGCTCGCCATGAGTGAGGTGGAAAATTCCCATAAATAAATAAAGGAAAATGTAATACCTCGCACCAACAAGCACTAGTAAGATTTAACATTAGATCAAAACAAGGCACATGAAACTAGAAGTAAAGCATAGAAGTGGGAAACTTGAAACATTCATGACAATGCAAAGTACACTTTCAAAGGCTTGCATTAGTAGGGAAAGCTCAATTGGATAGTGTGCATCTACCTACATAGTTGTAAGATTTTTGTAAATTTTGTGGAAGGGATATTCAAGAACATGTTGTGCATAGGATTCTCCAACAATAGCACACAAGGTCTATATACAATGCAAAGGGAAGAATAATTTTGTTGGAAACATATAGATCACAATCGGGAGTTCTTGATGACTTACCAGTTGTCAAATTGTGTTTTTTTGGGATGACATGTATTTATATTGCATTGTGCTATGTTATGGACCCTCTCTTCATTTAATGTTTGCAATACATTTAATCCTTGTATATGTAGGATGCATTTGAGTACTAATATTGTAAATGGTTGATTTTGTCTCTATATAAACACTTCATTATACTCGGTTCAATTGTAAGGAGTATTGCAATTAGAGATCTATCTACAAGTCTTGGAAGGCTAGTAGAATTAATTTACTTATGATAACATTGAGTGTTAAATTGTTGTGAGATTGTGGGCATTGTATGTTGTATTGTTGTAGTAAGTTAGATTTGGCCAAGTGTGTGAGGTTTTATGTATATCTCCATTATTGATGAATGAAATAATTGTTGTTGCTATGATTTCCATTGTGTATGTGACTTATTTATTAAGGATGCACGTCTCTAGCATCTTTTCAATTACATAATTCCATCAACCTTTGTACTTTTCTATAAATTATTCAAGACTGCATTTTAAACAATCAAATCCGAAATGAGATTATATTAGTTTTCTTTCCCATAAGCTGTTTTTATAACCTTGTGGACGTTAAAAATTATTCTTCTTCTTAATAGTGGTGTGAAGAAAATGCATTACCTTCCTGGCTGGTTACATGACTAATTTTTGGGTGGCTTCTATTATGCCGCCTTTTCAAAAACATAGCATACACCTGCTTATCGCTATTACAACTTTTATTCCATCTAAGCACTGACAATACATATAATTCTGACCCCATATTTATTTCCTATCTGAACTCTTGAGATCACATTCTTACCGATTACTCGAATCCACTTCTTGGGATGTTTCAGCTTCATCTCGTTTCCTTTTCCCCTTTTATTTGATAAGCTTAATGGAGTGTACAAAGAGGAAGTTTGAGAATGCGGATCGAAATAACATCCGGAATAAACGTTGAGAGGGAAGTTAAGAATAGCCCTGCTACCACGCATCTTGAATGCTGCACGGTCATATGCCGCAGCCGCAGCTTCCGCCGTAGTGTAAGTGCCAAACCAAAATCTGGAACCTTTCTTCTCGGGATTTCGTATCTCTGCAGCATATTTCTTCCGACCCCTACTGGGCCTCACTCCTCTGTAATGTATTTCTCCCTCTTTAAACAACGTTGCAGATTCGGCCCCATTTTCGTTTCCCTCTGAACCGTACCTGTCATTAGACGACTCATCCAGTGCGTCACTTAGCAGACAATTTGCAGGAAATGAGGCGGAATCATTTGAATGAACAGGAGCAGAGGAATCGGAAATACTTTCTGCCTGTGTTGAAATTGCAGAGTATTGTTCCTCCTCCGCTAAAATACTAGTAAATGGAGCCTCCACATTCATAATGGGTGTAGATGATGAATATGAATCCTCCCCAAGCAAAAAAAAGGCAATTGTTTCCAACATTCTCGCAGTCTCCGCGGCTTCTTCCTCTGAATAAAAACACATCGCCTCTGCAATTTTTCCTCAACCACAAATATTCAAAGATATTTTTTTGCTGTTAGGGATTTTTATATCTTGCAGTTGATGTCTACCAGGTTTTATAGCGAGGAAGTGATAATGGTTGCATAGTCTACATACGGTGCACGTCGTCCATGTTTTGCAAGGGATCTTCGTAGCTGCTCCTCGTTTTCAGTTATCTTAATTTATTAAGATTTTGACCATTCATACCTACGAAAAATCCTATTCTTAGATACGTTCAGAAAGGTATCCGTAAGTTTTGGCAAAGGGTGACGCGGGCACTTACGTAGGTCATATGACGAACTTCAAGATGCTCTTATATTATTGTTATTATTATTTTTTTAAAAGTTATACGAATTCAAATAAGTTACGACTTAGGAGGAAAAAAATTAATCACAAGGGCAACTTCGATGAAGACAAACAATGAACCTACGAAGTAATATGAGGAAGAGAAGTGGATGTGCGCACGTTATTATAATCATATTGAAACGGTAAGCAAAGATTGAAACTTCCAATTTCACCATTAAAATATTGAGAAGCAGGGGTTAAATTTGACGACCGTTTAGGTGTTTTTGTGATTTTAGACGTATAATATTTTCAAACATTTTATACGACCGTCACGTGCCACTTGCATATTTACAATGTGACCGTCAATTTTTATATATATTTATATGTAAACTATATTAGTATATATTAAACATAGTTAAATAAATATAGAATAATCATTTATAAATTTTATAAATAATGTATAAATAGCATTGTTTTGTATTTTTGATGGGCAACATTAAAAATTTATCGTCACCTAAAAATTGTTTGACAGGTATAAGTGGCCGTAAAATTTAACCCCTTTTGAGAAGCAAACTAAAACAACCCTGTATATGATCATGTTAGGTCACAACCCCTAACTAGTCTACAACACTTACATGTATAAATTGAAGCAAAACCCTGGTTTTGGTCACTAACGCTCGTAATAAAAGCCATGCCCACTCAAAATCCCACAAACATTGCTCGCATTTTAAATGTGTGGATTTAATGGCACTCAAAATATACAATGTGCAATTAATAACAAAAATTTCATAATGTCATTTAGAAAACGCTTTTACTAGGATGGTAGCAATTATAGTTAATCGATTGGTGATTGGTAAAAGGTGATAAAATTCTTCTTAAATTGTAGATAGGGATCATAGAGTTCGCATATAAGATATGGAAAGAACGAACAAATGTCTTCTCAAGTCCCTCATACCTTTGTTGGTATTGTGACATTAATATGGTGTTTGACAAATGTCGTGGAGGATAGAAAATCCTTCACTTAATAGTTTTAATGAGAATTCATAAATTTCTTGATGATAGAGATCATAATTGTTTCTACACTTTTGAGCTCTCATCTCTTGTGCATCCTAATATAGGTTGTGCATTAAGTACCTTATGTTTAAGAGGTGATTCTCCCTTCAATCAATCATCATTAGCAAGAAAATGGAGATAATTTCATCTTCAATGAGATCTTTTGATTCCGTTTATATAGCCTTATGAGGGCACATTTATGTTAACTTGTAATCTTACATTGCCCCAAAAGGAAAATTTAAGTTATATGTCTAGCACTCTATATGTTTTGTTTACAACAAGTCTTTCTTAGTCTTTATTGTGCAAGTTCTATTTTACATAGGTATGTACTATGTAATGAGTATATGTAGCTTGTATTTGCACAAGATTCATTTGTACTATTTTGTTTCATTTGTTACTTTGTAAATGTTTCAAGTCATTCTTGTGTGTCTATTTCATAAGTATTTTGCACAATTTTGTAAGAAGTGTACTTGAGTGTAATGTAATAGTTCATAGTGGTTTTGTGATGTTGATTTGTGTGCTCAAAATTACAAGTACTTTCATTGTATCATTTATTCATGTGAGTTCATCTCAATGATATACATATGCTACTAAAACTATAGTACCCACCCATTCTAACATTCTCCTCGATACGGTCTCTAATCATAACTTAAACGATTTGGAATGAATGTTTACTTTGTGTGAACATGCTTGGGTTTGTAGAGGTGTATTTAGTTAAATAAATAAAACTTTGGGCTTGATATTTTAGTATGGGATGATTTCCTTTGTTCAAGATGATGATGAGATTTATCGCAGAACCACAAATTTCTCATGAACACAATTTTAACAAGTCGAGCGCCTCGTTGATAATTATGAACATTGTGTTGGCAATCACGTTTAACCTTCACATAGGAAATATTAATATATAATTACAAATAATAAAAATTACTCATTACACTTGTTGGCTTAAGTAATGAAATGGTGTTTTCGGGTTCAAAAGCCACATCTCCACATTATTTGGTGATTTTTTAAAAGTAAATTTTATTCTTGGAGAAGTGTGGAGACATTTTTAATGGAAATTTGTATGGCTTGAAATGTGGGTTATTTCCCAACCTGTTGACTCATATGTTGAGATGATTAATATGGAATCTTTGCCCAAATATCAAGGTAGCATTACCAAACATAATGAGTTGGAAAATAATATGGTGAATAAAGTAATATAGACTCAACCATAGAAATATTATAATATTCCAATAACGAGATATGGCAAAACTATAAAGTGAACCTATAATCATAGTCCACTTGTCGAACATCGATAGACATGTCGAGCAAAATCAAAAAATGTAAGTTGAAAATTCTAACTCAAAACGTTCACAAGGACCCAAGACTAAAAAAATCAACTTTGCATAATTAAATTGACTTAATCCTACATATCAGGTTCACTTTCTGAAGTGAATTATGGATACTGAAATTTATTACATTCAATCCATTCTTCGATCTAATAATAAAAATGCTTAATCGAATATTAAAAATTTATCTCGATCAAAAGCTTCATGAAAATCATAAAAGGACTCCCAAGACAACAAAAATTGAATACGGAGTTCGAAATTGCCTACGTCTCCGAGTTCATTAGAACCGATTTATAACCAATGAAATAATTACAAGTCTAGAAATCTTTCCCAATTACAATTAAAGGAACAATAATCGCAATTAAAAATGAAATGGAATTTCGAAAGACAAGAGCAATAATAACGCTTGACTTCCACCTTACCGATTCACCGATGATTAAAATAAGCTCCCTTTGCAAACGGTCTAAGACTCCTTCTGCTTTCTCACTTTCAGTGCATTGGTCACCTATTAACAAATAATAATAGGCCTTTACAACTATCACCTAACAAATAATAGGCCAAAATTAAAAATTACAAATAATGCCTTAAACAATATTAAGGACTTTTTTAATACACAATAATTCCTTTGCTAAAGCTAGAAAAGCTTTGGGCTTCGGTGTGTTTGATTACAATGGAGATGGACCTTTATATAGGCCTACTAGGCCAGTTTTATTAGATAAATATTATATCCGCAAGACTATTTTTAGCCTTCTCCTCATGGCACAATGGTCGGGCCTCATCATTTTGGAAAAGGGGTGTGAGGTTTGAATCCCCTTATCTGCTAAGTCATGGCCAATTTTATATAAAGGGCAGTATGCCATCTCTTATCCCAATCCACCCGTCGATCGAGTTGGTTGGGTCAATGCATTCGTTGGAGGGAGGTCATGGGGTCGAGTCGCACCCCTATTCCCTTTGCCACTGCTACCTCTTTATGTTTGAGTGGGATTAATCCCACATTCACTAGGATTATGGTGGGTCGGTGATTTATATGACCACCACCCTACCTTCTTATACATGGATTTGGCCACATCCCGAGCTCCTTTTGTTTGGCCACGTAATTTGGTGGGTTGTACATAGTTTGAATGCCCATGTGGGCCAAGCTAGGTTTATCCTTTTGGCCACATAATTAATTTGGCTAGTTGTAGATAGTTTGAATGCCCATGTGGGCTGAGCTAGGTTTATCCTTCGAGTTAACTGTGAAACCTACCGAGTCGTATGTTGAGCTAATTAATATGGAATCCTTTCCGATATATTGAGGTAGCATTGCCAAACATAATGAGTTGGAAAATAATATGGTGAATAAAGTAATATAGAATTCAACCATAGAAATATTATAATATTCCAATAACAAGATATGGAAAAAATATAAAGTGAACCTATAATCATAGTCCACTTGTCGAACCTCGAAAGACATGTCGAGAAAAATATAACTTGTGGTGGCAAGCCTCATGATGGCTTAAGGACCCACCATATCAAAAACCATAAAATAGTCCTCATGGCGGTTGGGCTCCCTTCCATTACAAAAGTTGAGCCTCTTGTTCTCGCAGCCTAACTTCTCACTTGTTAAAGACCGGAGGTGAAAACACAACCCTTTTTACCCAGTATCATGTAATTTACAGTTGACTCTCATTGACTATTGGGTTGATTAAACTTTGACCAGCTACACTGGGAGCATATGTTCTCTGATCCATGTGTTCCAATATGCATTGGAAATCTATCAGAAGGCTCTTTCGTACTAAGCGGCTTGTGAGCGATTTGGGGAAGATCTAAAGATCCAAAATGTTCTCCAGATCACTCCTCTCTAATGGGAAAGGTGTTTTGTCCAAAAATAATCTTACTGGAAGATTTTGCCATCCTGTCCAGAATCTAAATATTCTGATGTCACATCGAAAGTTGAATTCTTCTCACTTCGACAACTTGATTCTGATCCTAGCCCTATGGGTTATGGTCCTACCATGCTTCAGAAAACCTCAATGCCTCCACTTTACGATGCTAAGTCTCTTTCAAGACCTCAACGCTTCCAATGTGCGGTGTTAAGTCCTCTTCTAGACCTATACACTTCCATTGCATGGTGCTAAGTCCTCTTCCATACCTCAATGCTTTTGTTATATGGTGTTAATCCCGATGTTCGGATGTACGCTCATAATTCCTTGAGACCAAATGACTATCCAAGATAATCTCTTGCGAGCTCCTCTTGTTGACAAAAATTATCAGGTACCACTCTTTTGTATGGCCATGATGGCCTCTTCAAAGAATGAATATTCGACCTTATGTTTAATTCCAATAGTAATCGTCTACTATCTTATTGCATGGTCACAATGCCACAATACAAAATGAAGATCCGAATTGATACCTGTGAGCTCAAATGTCTGCACAAATGGCTGAAAAATCTCCAATCTTATAAATATGAGTTAAATCATGTTTTCAAGTTGTAATAGGCACTCAAAATCTGATTAGGAGATGTAAATGGAGTAATCCAAATTTAAATGTGAGAAAAATGCTGAGTATGGTAAACTTTGACCCTAGTTATTCTCAATAAATTTGCTCTCTAGAAAAAAATTTCTCCACCTTGGTGGAAAAATAACTCAACAAGGATAAAATATATTGCATAATAATAGCCCTCAAGGGGTTCATAATGCAAGTAAAAAAATGAGTACAAACATTGCCCAAAAATTTGGGTCTTTTATTCTTTGTGCCATTATTAGTTAGATGTATACAAACATTTCCCACAAGGGGTCTTATTTATACATTCTACCTAGCACAATAGTTTGCTGGTTTTATTACAATAAGAGAAATAAATAATGCTTGAAATCCATTTACAATAGTTGAACAGAAAGTCAAATTTATTCACTGCAGATTTCTTACCAACTAGAATCTTCGGTGTGGGCCTAAGCATCCTTAATAAGTGCCCTCTAGATCGTCATGCGATCTCTCCTCTACATAAGGATCGATGATCTGTTGGAATGTAGGATACCTATGCCTTAAGATCTGGTTGATGCACGGACATATGATCGCAACTCTACCTCCCGAGTTGGATGCTCTGAAATATGTGCGACCTCTGCGGGAGATTTTTGCTAAGATGCTTTGGAGCATATGAGCTAGTAGTGCTTCTGTTGTGTGTAGGTGCAGAATGAATTTCATGTCCCATCTTAAACTTCCCAATCCAACTATGACGAATCAAAATATCCACTCCATTCTAATAATCGGTCATATAACTTTGTTGAGCCGTAAGGTAGAAGTATCCAAAAGCCACTTTGCCCACCTCCAAGGGCACAATTTCAAGTGTGGATATATCGGTGAAACTTCCCCTGAAGATGAAGATCATAGTGCAGAATCATAGGGCTAATCCATGCAGAACACCATCTTTTGTGCAGATTGTCTTGGCATGAGAAAGTTGGATAGTCATCAAATGCAATCTATGTACAACATCCATAGTCACATAGCCTACCTCAATAGTCCAATCAAGAATAATAGTGACTGAATTCCCTCACGATATCACCGAGAATGTTCTTTCTCGAGGCATTCGTGTGTTACAACATGATACTTGGAAGCTTTACTCGTCTTGGTCCCCCTGAAGTAGATGTTTGTCTAGAGCTAGGTTTGGAAATAACCTTTCCCTTTCCTTTCCACTTTGGATCCATGTCACCTCTTCTTTTGGTATAAGTCCTAGTGTTTCTCAGTTTCATGTCCCAAACTACAATGGCTACACATGTCTAGTTATGGTGTAGGTACGCTTTCAATATGATATTTCCATAGTTGGATTGCTTTGATTACCCTTCTAGGGGTATCGATGATTTTTGCTTCTCTATGAGGCATTATTCTTTGCTTGTGCTTCCGATCCCTCACATTAGGCAAATCAGCAGCACCCCCTGGATGTTGATCAGATTTCTAGTTTGATCATACTAGCATCCAGTGTGATTGCACAACATTGAATCCTTTCCCCAAGTGTGGGACTTGTAAAATGAGAAAGGAATATCCAGTTTAGAGGTTGGTTCCTCAGTTCCTCTGGTCAGATTTATCACTTACAAGTTACAGAGGTCTATATTCCTAACCCTACCCTAAATTCCAAAGGAGACAGAGATAGAGAATGCAAAAAAGCTAAAACTAATGCTAATAGGTGATGCACCAAAGGAGTGGTGAGCATTTTTACTTCTGCAGATTGACACAATCCATAAAAATGCAATAAAGAACCTCATGCACAAACTGATAATTGTAATGAAGGATCATAAATTAACCAAACAACATAGGCAGAGGATGAAAACTAATCACAGAGGCTGTATTGTTATTTTAATCATCAAAATCACTTGCATTACAACACCTGAGAGGCAAAATAAAGTTGTAGCTCTTAGAAAAGGTCTGATATTCCACCAAAATCACTTCCAAGGTGAGAAAGGGGACCTTCATACACAAAAAATGTTCAACCCTTTGAAAATGAGCCAAATCTGGCTTTTACAGTGCAAGGGACAAGCCCAGGAGAGAGAAACACGGGAAAACATGGAAGGGATTCAACCATTGACCAAAACACATTCAAAATAGCATGGGAATCCTTACATACCCATCCCCTAACATTTTTATCCATGCTGGGAGAGAATGCGAGCCATTCTTCATTAAAAACGGTGGTTGAAACGTCATTTCTGTCCATGACCACGTGCCAGAGGTGTTTTTCAATTTTCTCTCTCCAAACTCCATCAAAATAAAAAAATGACCCTGGAATCTTGTATATAATTTCACCAGCTTTCCATTGATATAAAGAACATGAAAAACCGAGCTCTGGATCGAAAGATATGGCCATTTGAAGTTTTAGGGAAAAACAGGGCCAAATCGGGTTGGCGGGCAAAAATTCGAATTTTTGCACCTTTTTGGTCATTTGGAAAATTTTCTAAAATTTCCCCACGCTCCACCACTCTAGGTGCCACGTGGTGGCATCTCATTGGCCACGGGCCTTTCAGGGGAAAATTTTTCCAAAAACTCCATGAGCCATAACTTCAAAAATACATGGAGTTAGGAGGAAAACTTTACCTTTGTGGAAAGTTGAGAAAGAGCTCTATCCAATGGTGTCATTTCCAGAAGGTTTTGAGTGCTTGAAAATAAAAATATTATGACTGAGGCACAAGAGAGGAAAAAATGAGAGGAGTTAGCCATAAAAAATGAGCAGGGGCACATTTTGGATAACAATTTTGGCGACTCGGAGGGTCATCACTCTTTGGATGAAATTACTAGTTGCCTGAAGCAATCCATTGGGTATGGAGTCATTGAATTCTCTATTTGATACCCCAACTGACTAGAACACTACAAGGAGGAACATGGAATATCACCTGATGGAGCAAGGCCTGCAAACACATTCCCAGGGACAACAAGCTTGTGCCAAAGCACTTAGGGAAAGAAAAACTAATCTACAGCAAAACAATGTGCACAAGCACTTGGAGGAATGAAAAAC
The DNA here is from genome assembly GCA_018340775.1 of Taxus wallichiana var. yunnanensis. Taxonomy (NCBI): domain Eukaryota; kingdom Viridiplantae; phylum Streptophyta; class Pinopsida; order Cupressales; family Taxaceae; genus Taxus; species Taxus wallichiana. The sequence continues at coordinate 466,980,091 of CM031234.1, forward strand.
CTAAACTAATATGTACAGGGTGAAGCATTTCCTTCAGTAGCAATGCTTCAGATGGATTCCATTGATTGGAATCTATAGTTCTTCGCCATCCAATGAAGACAACTGGAAAGCATTGTTGTCCTTACACTTTGTGACCATGTATGGGCCACTCCAAATGGCATCAAATTTTGAATGCCTTCCGGTTTTTCTCTATCCGCATCCCATTTTAACACTAGATCTCCAACTTGGAAGGATCTGTTCTTGGCCTTTCTATCAAAGGTCTTCTTTATCAAAGCTTGATCCTTCTCCATTGCTTGGGATGCCTGATTTCTGATTTCTTAGAGCTCCATCAATTCTGCATATCTAACTTCCATGGGCTCAAACTCCAACAACTCCAACTATTTCATGAGTTCCAATGTTGGAAACTCAAGTGATATGGGAAAAATTGCCTCTCTTCCATAAACAAGCTTGAATGGAGAGTTACCTGTAGATCTTTTAGGAGTTATCCTATCAGCCCATAAGGCTGATTTCAATTTGGTATGCCAAGACCTCTGATTCTCATCAAGAGTCCTCCTAATGATCCTCAACAAGTTCTTGTTTGTAGATTCAGCCTGGCCATTACCCTGGGGGTAATAGTTTGATGAAGTACTTAGGTAGATCCCATTCTTGATAGCCCATTCAGTCACCTTGGATCCAATGAATGCCAATGCATTATCTGATATTATTGTAGCTGGTATGCCAAATCTGGTTACTATTCCCTCATAGAAGTCTAGGATGCTAGATTCATTTGCTTCCTTGAGTGCTACTGCTTCAGTCCATTTGGTGAAGTAATCTGTGGCTGTTAAAATCCACTTGTGCCCTTGGCTCGAATTGGGATTAATAACTCCAATGAAGTCTAAACCCCATTGCATGAATGGCTGGTCAACTGAAATTGGATGCAATGGGAGGGCAGCTAGCCTCTCTTTACCTGTGAAAAATGCACAATTCTTGCACCTCTTGATCCATGCATAACAATCATTGAAAATATTGGGCCAATAATAACCAACCCTCATGATCTTTAGAGTTGTCACTCTTGGTGCAAAATGGCCACCAGCTGGTCCACCATGGAACTCTTCCAGCACCTTATGAATCTGATTTGTACCAATGCATCTCAAGCCAGTACTCCATTCACATCTCTTTTGAATAAAACACCATCAACAAGGGCATATGGGACAGCTTGCAACTTGAAGTGTCTTCTTTGGGTCTTGTTCATCTCTGGAGGACATAGACTTGTGCTTAGGAAGTGCATTATACCTTGGGTCCAACAAGGAGTGGGGACACCATCATTCTCCTCTTGAGTGCTTCCTTGCTCATGGCTGTCTTGCAATGCCAAAACAGACCTCTTCTCGTTGCATGATTCCTCTTGTTTGCTCAAGATCAGCTACTCACACAATCCTTTTCCTCTTACCAACTTGGTGACTTTGATCTCAATGTCATACTCCATGACACGAGTAATCCAACCTGCCCTTTTTTCATTCAAGTCTTTGTTGAGGAGGAAGTCTTTAACCCCGCATGAGAAACCAACAATTGGACCTTATTGTTTGAAACTAGATGCTTGAATTTCTTCAAGCTCCTGATTACTACAAGAACATGCTTCTCAATGAAAGAATATCTCACCTCATAGTCCTCCAGGCTTTGGCTGAAGAAAGTAATTGGTTGCTCATCATTGTCTTTATTCTACTGTACCAAAATTGCAGAAATAGTATCATCACCTCCAAACGCATAGAGGATGAAATCCTTGGAGAAATCCGGGTTGATGAGAGTTGGGGCTTGAGAGATGGCTTCTTTGATTGCTTCAAAACTTTCCTTTCCTTCTACTATCCATTTGAAAGCCATGCTTTTCTTTAGCATCTTGGTGATAGGTCTGACAAGGGCTGCAAAATTTGGGACAAACCTCCGAACAAAATTTATTCTTCCCAAGAAACTTTGAAGGGCCTTCTTGTGGCTTGGCAATGGCAGTGCTCTTATGGCTTCGACTCTTTCCGGATCAATTGCTAATCCTTCTTTGGAGACAATGTGGCCAAGGAGCTTTCCTTCATGGGCTAGAAAAACACACTTTTTAGGATTCAAGGAGACTCCAAATCTTCTACACCTTTGGAACACTTGTCTCAAATGAAAGAGGTGGTCTGCTGTATTTTTTGAAAAAATAGTGATATCATCAAGATATATCAGTACAATGTTGTTAATCAAACCTTTGAACGCCATGTCCATTGCTCTTTGGAAGGTAGCTCCAGCATTGGATAGCCCAAATGGCATTTTCCTGTATGCATAAGTTCCCCATTTAGTTGTAAAGGCTGTCTTGAACTGATCTTCTTCCTTCACCATAATCTAATTATACCCTGAATAGCCATCAAGTAGTGAAAACCTCTCGGAGCCAGCAACAACTTGTAAAATCTGCTCCATGGAAGGAAGTGGATAATGATCCTTGAGAGATGCTCTATTCAAATCTCTGAAGTCAACACACAATCTGATTTCCCCACTCTTCTTTCTAACTGGAACCAAGTTGGAAACCCAACTAGAATGCTTGATAGGGAATATGATTCTTGATTCTATCAACTTATTCAATTATTTTCTCATGAGAGGCTCCATGTGGGGGTTGACTAGCCTTTGTTTCTACTGATGGGCTTAGTATTTGGATCCAATTCAATGGTGTGTTGAGCTAACTCAGGATTGAAACCTTTCAAATCTTCATAGCTCCAAGCAAACACATCAGGGAATTCTTGACAAAGTTGTATGAACTCATACCTTTCTTGCTCAGTTGTCATCTTACCAATTTGGAGTGATTTGCCTCTTTCTATTGAGATGGACACTGAATCTTCTCCCTTCACTTGGATGTTTGCTTTCTCCTTCCTAAACTGATCATTAGGATTGAAAATGGACTCCAAAGTAATAAGTCCCTTTGGTAGTTTGTTGGTTCTCAGCTGCACCACTTGGTCACCATACTGCTGCTCCAACTTTTCCTGATTTTTGGCTGAGAATTCAGCCTCTTCTTGCAAGAAATGGATGATTTGCTGATCATTTTCAAACACTTGCCAACTTACATTGTTATTTGGCACTGAAGGCCTCACAATCACATGGATGTTTGGCTATACCTTGTCCTTTTGAATGCTCTCCACAATGTCAAAGGCTGCCCCAACTGCTGCAAGCCTGTCAGCAGCTTGGTTCTCTTTTCTAGGAATGGATTTTATGCTAAAGCCCTCAAAATCTTCAATGAGGTCCCACACCCTGTTCTTGTAGCACTTGAGTAGATCATTCTTGATAGCATGCTGCCCCTTAACTTGGTTGACAATCAACTCACTGTCACCAAAGACTTGCAAGTTCTTTATTCCTCTCTTGATTGCCCAATGCAGTCCTTGCACCAAGGCTTCATATTCAGCAGTGTTATTAGAGCATGCAAACTGAAATCTAAAAGCTGAATAATACTTAACTCCTTGAGGTGAAACCAACATGGATCCCCCTCCTGCACCTTGTCTACTCCTTGATCCATCAAAAAACAACTGCCATACCTCATTGTCATCTTTGTGGTTTGGCTTGGTGATGCTAGGAATAGGCTGATTTTCTTCATGTATGCAATAGACTCCCAGCTCAGATTCTTCTATTTCTTGATAAGGATCAAAAGCATGCACCTTGCTTGCCCATTCATCAAGAGTTAGATCTGGGATGCTTCCTACCTTGGTGTCAGCTTCATCAGTGCTTGGATAATCCTCTTGATCAAACGTTGAACAATTGGCATTAATCTGACTTGGAGTGTAAGGCTCAATGTGAAAGTTTGCAATAGGTTCAGACCTGATTGTGGCTTTGGTTCCATATCTTGTTCTGAACAACATGTGTGACCAATCAGCAGACAAGTAACCTCCAATCTTAGTTGTGAAATCCCTTGACAAACATAGGGCAAAGAGTGGTGGAAGGTCTATTACTGAGACATCTTGCAAAACAACCACGTTGGGACAGGCATGTAAAGTAAGACTCAAGTTTTTAATCACCCCAACTATTGTTACTGCTATCCCATCCAACTGTACCACCCCTTTGGATATGGTTTCATATTGAATTCCCAACTGATCAGCTATTTTCTTGGGCATTACTGAACTACTTGCCCGGAATCAATCATGCAATTGTGTACTAATTGGTTCCCAATGATCAATGAAACATAGAATGGAGGGGGCTTCAATATTTTACCTTGCTGTCCTCCATGATTCCCCTCAGGCTGGGCAGCATTTGTGAGCACCTTCTCTTGCATTTGGACTTGCTGATTTGAAGTTGACCAGTCCTTCATGGCAGCTTGTAGCAAATCTCTTTGGCCTAGGATAGATAGTGATTCCCACATTGATATGTTTACATTTGTCTTCTTCATCTGATCAATGATACTGAATGGAGATGAAGTATCCCTCTGCTGTCCCTTGGCCTACACATTCATTCCTTGCACATGGGCAGCAACAACTGGCATTTGGGTTGGCCTAGGGGCTGTTTTAGGCAATCCTTGCGTGCTTGGGATTGCATTTTGTTTGCCAATAGTTTGTGGAGTGACAGAAGGTCATGAATTACTTGGGGCCAATGGCTTTTCTTCACCCAAATTTCTTCTCTTTGACCTTGTGTTGGCTGCAACACTTTGGGAAATCGTTTGATTCATGCCACAAAAATCTTCTGCCTACCAGTTTACAAGTGTGGTATCATTTGGAGCTGATTGTTGCTGGAATGTTTCTTGTTGCTGGTTATTTCCTTGACTACCTTCACCCTCCACACTAGTTTCTGTCACCATTAATGCTTGATTCAAGGCACCATTGAAGCACATGGACTGGTTATGAGGTTCATTGCATGGGAAACACCAATCATACTCTTGAGCTATATTGTTTTGTACTGGCACTAATGCTTTAGATGCAGATGTAGCATTGGGATTATAGGGCTGAAATGGTCTGTTGGCAGGAGGCCTTGCTTGATTTAGATTTATAGCTAGATTGGGTGGTCTATGAGGTTGATATGGCTGCTTGTTAGGCTGAGCTTGAGGCTGGAAGGAAGGTCTAAAACCTTGAGCTTGCTACCTTTTGAGTGTAACCAGCTCATTACCTAGATTTTGCAATTGCTTCATGACTTCTTGAAGTTCATTTGAGGCACTAGAAGATGAAGTGGAAGCTTCACTTGAATTTATGATTTCTAGGAGTGGGAATAGAAGCTAAATTAGGCACTTGGCTAGTACTTGGGCTCTCTAAACTTGGAAATAATGGCATTGGAGGCCTAGGAGCTAGCTTGCCAGCTTGAATCAAACAATTTTCAGCTCTAATGGCAATGCTATAAGCAATGGGGATAGTTGTGCCTCCCATGGATTGAATTAACATAGAAATATCAGAATTTAAAGCTTTAAGGTAATAAAGAAAAGCACCTTCTGCTGTTGGCTTGATTGCCACTAGAATTCTCTCCCAAGTCCTTTGAAATCTAAAATTAAAATCAGTCAGTTGCTCATTGGGAGCTCTTTTGATAGTTGTCAGCTGCTCCAAAAGGGACAAGTTGTCTCCCTTTTCCCCAAACTACTCATGGAGGGCTATACATAGCTGATTCCAATTTTGAATAGAACCTGAGGCAAGACTCCTGAACCATTGCAAAGCTTTCCCTTTGAATGAAGATGCCAACAGTTTGACAGCAACTTGCATCTCATTGATCTCATGGATTGCACAAATGTTAGCAATATCCTTAACATGATCACCAGGTGAGGTCTGATTTTCTCCAGTGAAGTATGGAATGTTCTTCAATGCTGCAACTGGGATTGGATTTTGTGCATTGAGAGCAAGTGGGCTGCTGCCAGTGAAATTGACATAGGGGTTGTTTTGTGCCATTCTAATTGGTCTTAGAACCCTTGTTGATTGAATGAAAGGCCTACCAGGTGGAGGAGTTGAGAGAGTTCTGTTTGGTGGAGATGGAGACCTTTGGATTCTCCTCCCACTTTGCCTTATTCTTGGAGATAACTGTAGATATTCAAACAACACCTCTTCCTCTCCAGCTCTTGACCTTGTGTTGATTCTTCTCATGAGTTTTCAGGTCTGCACTGCTAAAACCAGCTGATTCTTCTTCCTTGGAGTCGCCAGATGTGTAATTTATAGCTCTTTTAAAGCAAGAAACTTGCAACAAATGCACATCAATTTTGTTGCAATGAAGATGAAGACCTCTAAGGTCCCACCGGGCATGCCAAAACTGTTGTTGCAAATCAGCAGCACCCCCTGGATGTTGATCAGATTTCTAGTTTGATCATACTAGCATCCAGTGTGATTGCACAACATTGAATCCTTTCCCCAAGTGTGGGACTTGCAAAATGAGAAAGGAATCTCCAGTTTAGAGGCTGGTTCCTCAGTTCCTCTGGTCAGATTTATCACTTACAAGTTGCAGAGGTCTATATTCCTAACCCTACCCTAAATTCCAAAGGAGATAGAGATAGAGAATGCAAAAAAGCTAAAACTAATGCTAATAGGTGATGCACCAAAGGAGTGGTGAGCATTTTTTACTTCTGCAGATTGACATAATCCATAAAAATGCAATAAAGAACCTCATGCACAAACTGATAATTGTAATGAAGGATCATAAATTAACCAAACAACACAAGCAGAGGATGAAAACTAATCACAGAGGCTGTATTGTTATTTTAATCATCAAAATCACTTGCATTACAACACCTGAGAGGCAAAATAAAGTTACAGCTCTTAGAAAAGGTTTGATATTCCACCAAAATCACTTCCAAGGTGAGAAAGGGGACCTACAATACACAAAAAATGTTCAACCCTTTGAAAATGAGCCAAATCTGGCTTTTACAGTGCAAGGGACGAGCCCAGGAGAGAGAAACATGGGAAAACGTGGAAGGGATTCAACCATTGACCAAAACACATTCAAAATAGCATGGGCATCCTTACAGACCCATCCCCGACATTTTTAGCCATGCTGGGAGAGAATGCGAGCCATTCTTCATTAAAAACGGTGGTTGAAATGTCATTTATGTCCATGACCACGTGCCAGAGGTGTTTTTGATTTTCTCTCTCCAAAATCTATCAAAATGAAAAAATGACCATGAATCTTGTAGATAATTTCACCAGCTTTACATTGATATAAAGAACGTGAAAAACCGAGCTCTGGATCGAAAGATATGGCCATTTGAAGTTTTAAGGCAAAACAGGCCAAATCGGGTTGGCGGGCAAAAATTCAAATTTTTGCACCTTTTTGGTCATTTGGAAAATTTTCCAAAATTTCCCATGCTCCACCACTCTAGGTGCCATGTGGTGGCATGTCATTGGTCGTGGGCCTTTCAGGGGAAATTTTTTCCAAAAAACTCCGCCGAGCCATAACTTAAAAAATACATGGAGTTAGGAGGAAAACTTTACCTTTCTGGAAAGTGAGAAAGATCTCTATCCAATGGTGTCATTTCCAGAAGGTTTTGAGTGCCTGAAAAGAAAAATATTATGAATGAGGCACAAGAGAGGAAATAATGAGAGGAGTTAGCCACAAAAAATGAGCAGGGGCACATTTTGGATAACAATTTGATCAAAAGCTTCATGAAAATCGTAAAAGGACTCCCAAGACAAAAAAAATAATAATTATCAAGTTATGCAATTGCCTACATCTCTAGGTTCATTCAGAACCGATTTATAACCAATGAAATAATTACAAGTATAGAAATTTTTCCTAGTTAAAATTAAAGGAACAATAATCGCAATTAAAATGAAATGGAATTTGAAAGACAAGAGTGATAATAACACTTGACTTCCACCTTACCGATTCACCGATGATTAAAATAAGCTCCCTTTGTAAATGGTCTAAGACTCCTATTTTCTCGCTTTTAGTGCATTGTTCATTAACATCTCCGAAACTTTTTTAATGAAGGTTATTTCATGGAATTTTAGAGGCCTCAATGGGGGGACTAAGAAAAGAATGCTCAAGGAAATTAAAAGATCAAACAGGCCCAACATCCTTCTTATTCAGGAAACTAAAATGAAAAGTAAAGTTGTTGAAGATTGTAAAAGATATTTCTGGGAGAACGTTGCCTTTGCTGCTGTTGATTCTCAAGGAGCTTCTGGAGGCTTAGCGATCTTCTGGGATACCAAAATTGTTAATGGTAATGTACTCTCCTCCTCCCAGAATCATTTAGCTATAATCTTTAAAAGTCTTGAGAATAATTCTAGCTGGATTCTTTCCAATATTTATGCACCCAATACTGTTGCTGGTAAAAGAAATTTATGGAAGGAGTTAACCTTGTTTCAAAATAATGTTGAGAACATGAACTGGTTGATTATGGGAGACTTCAATACTCCTTTAAATCCAGGAGAAAAGTTTGGGGGAAGCTCTGAATTTTCACTCAGTATGGAAGAGTTTGTTGGCTTCATTTCGACTCTTAATCTTATGGACATAGAGCTTCATGGTAATCAATTTACCTGGTCTAACAGAAGATTTGGGGAGAACTTGATCTAGGTTAAACTAGATAGAGCTCTTATTTCTGCTAATTGGATCTTAGATCAGAATTTTCATCTTTCTTCTCTCCCCAGAACGGGCTCTGATCATAATCCTATTGTCCTAAATTTCTTCAATTGGACAAAACCTTTTCACTGCAATTTCAAATTTGAGAAAATGTGGCTCGAGCATGAAGATATTCTAGACAGAATTAAAGAGTGGTGGTATTGGGAAGGCACAGGGACGGCCCAATTCAGGCTTCTACAGAAGTTGAAAAATGTTAAGCAAAAGGTTAGAATCTGGAATAAAGAGGTTTTTGGAAATATTTTTGAAAAGAAGAAAGAACTTAAGCAAAGCCAGTTGGAAGAGCTTGAACTTAATGTTTCCTTGAAAGGTATGACTCTAGAGGATCATCAGCGGGAAAAAATCTTCTCTCAGATCTACATAATATAAATAGCCATGAAGAATCCTTTTGGAGAATGAAGTCTAGAGCCCTTTGGCTTAAAGCAGGAGACAGGAATACAATTTTTTTCATTTGACAGCCCTCAAGCATAGAGCTTGTAACAGAATTACTGAGGTTTCTAAGGACAATGGGAACATTACTAAGGATTCTGAAGACATCAAAGAAGAATCCCTCAAATTTTACAAGAATCTACTCACTGAGAATAATTCCTACAATGAACAAGTGGCCTCCTTTCTCTTAGACTCCATTCCTAATAATATAATACCTGCTGAGAGGTTTAAGAGTCTTTCCAAAAATGTCACCATTGAGGAATTGAAAAAGGTTGTTTTCACTTTAGAAGGGGATAAGGCTCCAGGCCCCGATGGTTTTTCAGAAAACTTCTACCAAAGATGTTGGGAAATATGCTCTGAAGATCTATTGAAAGCTGTTAATGAGTTTTATAGAACTGGAAATCTTATCAAAGAATTAAATAATACACACATTGTGCTTGCTCCGAAGAAGTTGGATGCAAAGGACTTCAAAGATTTTAGGCCAATCAGTTTGGTTAATGTAATATATCGGATCTTCACAAAGATTCTTACCACTAGAATGCAACCTATTCTTATGGAGATTATTTCACAACAGCAGAGTGGATTCATTCAGGGAAGAATTATTCAAGATGGAATTATCATGGTTCATGAAACAATCCATTCTATGGATAAAAGTAAAAAGGCAAGGATGGCTATCAAGTTAGACATGCATAAATCCTTCGACAGAGTCTCCTGGAGATTCATGGATGAGGTCTTATCCAAGTTTGGTTTTCAAAATAAATTCAAGAAAATCATTCACTCTTGTATTTCTACTTCTAGATTCTCAGTGGTTGTTAATGGGGAACCGGTTGGTTTTTTTGCCAGCAATAGAGGAATCGCAAGGGGACCCAATTTCCCCTCTATTATTCATTATAATGGCTGACAGTTTAAGTAGATCTATCTCCAAAGCTATTAGCATTGGCATGATAAAAGGCTTTCCTCCAACTTCTGGCAATCAGGTCTCCTCCCACCAACAGTTTGTTGATGACACTCTGCTTCTTCTGATGGCCTCAATAATTGAGGCAAAGGCTATCAAAACTATCCTTAGATTTTATGAGGAAGCCTCGGGGAAAAAAGTTAATTTTGACAAAATCTCTATATATTTCTTCAATACTCCTATGGAAAGGAAAAGAAAGATTGCTAATATTCTAGGATGCACTATTAATTCTCTTCCTGCTACTTATTTAGGTCTACCTTTAAGTACTAGCAAGATTTATAATGAGGTCTGGAATGATCTTATTAAGAGATTTCAAAAAAAACGGCTGGATGGAAAGGAGCTCTACTTTCAAGCGCAGGCAAGTGCTTATTGATAAAAAGCACGCTTCAAAACCTACCTATTTACATCATGTCAATGTTCAAGCATACCAGTAGCAGTGACGAACACTATTGAAAAGATTCAAAAGCACTTTTTATGGCACGGTACTGAGGACAGGTTCAGGTATCATTTAGTGGCTTGGGAGCAGGTATGTAAACCAAAGAGGCTTGGGGGGTTAGGTATCAAAGATATCAAACATATGAGTGCTGCCCTTATTGAAAAGTTAGGTTGGAGACTTATAAAAGAACACAAGCCTTGGATAGAGTTGGTTAAGATCAAATACCTTTCAAACCAAAGCAAGATTTCCTTTATTTCTGATCAGTCTCTTCCGAATGGTTCTATTTTCTGGAACAATCTTCTTCACAGCAGACATATTCTCTCTCAGGGGTGTAGCTGGAAGCTTGGGGATGGTCAAGACATTAACTTCTGGACTGATAAATGGACTGATTTTAATTGGATTTCTTCTTATGGACACATTAAAGACAACTTAATTACAAAGTATGGACACAAAATACAGGGATATATTGAGGTGGATGAAAACAAAAGAAAATGGAAACAATTAAAAGTGGAGAAGGATAATGTACAGTCTGATGTTTCATCTTTACAGAATCAACTTTCTCTAATCCATATTAGTAATCAAAATCTTAAGGATGAACTCATTTGGAAAGATTCTTTTGATGGGGAATACTCAGTTAAATCAGGATACAATTCTTTCTTTGCCTCTATTGAAAGTGAAATTAAGTGGCATAAGTTGTGGATGCCAGAGCTAACCCCTAGAGTGAACTTTTTCTGGTGGCTCATCATTAAAGGCAAGATTCTGACTAATGACAACCTCATTAAGAAGGGATTCATCATGCCGAATAGATGTTGCATGTGTCAGAAAGAGGCAGAAGACATAAAACATTTATTTCTTCATTGTGAGTACACTTCCAAAATTTGGCATCTTGTTTTTGCAAAATTTAATCAGAAATGGATCTTTCCCCTTACTTGTCTTCAGGCCTGGGAACAATGGGACTCTCCGTATAAGCATTGTGTGGTGAAGAGATTGTGGCAACTTGTTTTACCTCACACTATGTGGTGAGTTTGGAAGGCTCGTAATGATGGCATTTTCAGAAACACTAGAAAGGCATGTAACAAAATCTACAAGGAAATTATCATTGTTGTGCAGGATAATATTGCTAGATTTAAACCTCCTAAAAATAGACTTTTACCCTGAGAAAGAAGAATACATTCTGACTGATTGGAATATTGACACTGTCTTCAAAAAGAATAACAATGGTATGGATAGAACCACCATCCGATGGACTAAGCCTCCCAATGCTTGGCATAAGTTAAATTTTGATGGGGCCTCAAAAGGCAATCCAGGAGATTCTGGAGGTGGAGTCATCAGAGATCAAAGAGGCTATTTTGTTGCTACTTTTTCTAGGAAAATGGGTAGGCAAACTAATCATTACTCTGAAGCTCTTGCTGCTCTATGGGGAATAAGGCTAGCCAGGGATTGTAATATTCTGAATATTATAATTGAGGGTGATTCTCTGAACATTATCAATCTCTTAAACAAAAAGCAACACCCCAGCTGGTCAATTAGAGATTTTATTGTTGAAGCTACTGATATATGCAAGAGTTTTGAAAATGTTAAAATCACTCACACCTATCGGGAAGGCAATAGGGTCACAGATGGTTTGGCAAACTTTGGAGTTAACAATACTTTTCAAACTTGGCTAAGGGGGGACATTCTACCCATTCAAGTTAATAAAGACATAATCAATGATCTACATGGCCGGGAAAATCATCACTAACGGCTGTAATGTTGATGCTAATGAGCAGATTCTTAAGTACAGAATGATGACATCATATAAGATTTGTGTGATTTATGAGATTTGTGTGAACTGGACAACCATCATTTCTTGTCATAGGGAGAATGCCAAGGAGCGGGTCACTAATTACAAAGTATGGTCTAATAATTACATCTTCTATCACGGAAGGGAAAGATTCAAAAACAAAGCTAAGTCTGCTACGCATAGTGCTAAAATATTTACCGTTGAGAGCAGAATCACTGGAAAAATGGGGGGTCCACCATGCAAAACAGAGCCCACCCACAATCTAGCGTGGAAAGAGGATGTTGTGCTCTAGAACTACCTTCAAATTGGGGGTCTTGCGAATTTGATAGAAAGAATTCAAGGTTTTGATCAGGATATTTCTATTAAATTCACACAGGGATGGAAGAATCGGGTTGTTAAATACAACAACATAGAGGTTGAGATCATGGAGGAGCTCATCGCCTAGATCACGGGACTCAGTCTTGATGGCACCAAATTCTTTAATAAGAAGGTAGACAGAGAGGTGGAGATAAATAAATTCTTGGATGAAGGGGAAAATCTTGAGTTTGTGACAGCCGGCATCAAGTTGGCTTCGATTCTTGAGCCTTTTACTGAGCTCACTAGGATGGTTGTTAGGTATGTAACTCTTGAGGGGAGATTTGTTACTATTCCTCAAAAGCATTTGATATTTCTTAACCACTTTCGTAGAAATATAACCATCAACTTCCCTCATTACTTGTTAAACTCGCTGGAGAAATCCGTTCGGGAAGTGCAGAGTCATTCTAGGGTAGTTCCTCTGTATCAAGGGCTAATTCTTCTTATCCATCATCCTTGCTCAAACTGTCCCTGAGTGAATCCTGCTCCACCCTCTTCCTCCATTCCTCCCCCTGCTCACACCTCCTCCATTCCCCCTGCTCGAAAGGAAGATTGAGAGTGCTTCGTCTAGCAAGAAAAGAAAGGGCATGAAAACTAAGATACCTACTTTTCAGAGGGTTCTTATTAGCCACAAAGACCTAGAGCTTGCCGAGAACCTCCTGCACATCAACTAACCGGTGGAGGAGCCTAAGGAGGAGGATTTGATGGTCAGAGTGGGCAGGATGGAAAAGGAAATCCAAGAGCTCAAAAGGGTTATCAAAAATATGGAAAAAGCTAAGGGAAAAGGAATACTACAAAATGATGATGAGGAGGGTGTTATTGTTGAAGTGTTCAAGAAGTTATAGTCTTTGGATGGCAGAATGGGAAATGCAAAAATTCGTAATGACTGCATCCTATCTGCTCTTAAAAGTATTTACAATTTCATTGAACAACATGTTCATAGTGTATGCAGCCTAAGTGGGATTAATGAAGACATTTGGGGCCCCAAAGAGAAAAGGGATATGGAAATTGCTCAGGTATATCGAAAGACTCTTCTCAGGCCACAGCCATTGCTTTCTTTGTCTCGCTACAAGCGATCAAAACCAAGATTGACAGGGCTATCAAGTAATGTGGTGTTGTGCTTCCATTTCTGGCAGCAAAGTTACTGATGACTGGCAGATCTGGAGCTGTTTTTTGGTAGAGATATTCTATGATAGATATCTATTGTTTGCTTTTTGATCTCTTCTACTATTTTTTGGATCATTGTATGACTGGATCCTTTCTTTTAATATGTTGTTTTATCTGGCTGATGAGCCCTCTGAGGTTGGTTGTTTTGCCCTTCTCTGGGTTGTTTCTCTCACTTCTGATATCTAGCTTTTGAGCCCTTTTGTATATAGGGTATAGTCCCTTCAAAACTATTTTCCCTTAATAAAAAAAAAACAAACAATAATAGGCCAAAATGCAAAATTACAAATAATGCCTTAAACAATATTAAGGAATTTTTTAATAGACAATAATGCCTTTCCTAAAGCTATAAAATCTTTGGGCTTCGTGTGTGTCTCGATTATAATGGAGAGGGGCCTTTATAGGCATGCTAGGCCACTTTTATCGAGATAAATATTATATATAAAAGACTATTTTTAGCCTTCTCCTCATGGCACAATGGTTAGGCCTCATTATTTTAGTCGATGGGTGCGAGGTTTGAATCCCCTTATCCGCTTATTCACGGAAAATATTCTATAAAGGTTGGTATGCCCATCTCTTATCCCGATCCACCCGTCGGCCAAGTTGGTCGGGTCACTTTGTTTATTGGAGGAGGTTGTGGGGTTGAGTCGCACCCCTATCTCCATTTGCATCACCGTTGCTGCTTTATGTTTGGGTGTGATTAATCCCACATTCACCTAGATTATGGTGGGTCAACGGTTTATATGGCCACCACCTGCCTCCTTAGATGTGGCTTTGGCCACACCCCGATCTACTTTTGTTTGACCACGTAATTTGGCTAGTTGTACATAGATTGAATGCCCATGTGGGCCGAGATAAGTTGATCCTCTAAGTTGACTGTGAAACCCACCGAGTGTATGTCGAGCTGATTAATATGGAATCCTTTCCGAATATTGAGGTAGTATTTCCAAACATAATGAGTTGGAAAATAATATGGTGAATAAAGTAATATAAAATTCAACCATAGAAATATTATAATATTCCAATAATGAGATATGAAAAAAATATAAAATGAACCTATAATCATAGTTCACTTATCGAACCTCGATAGACATGTTGAGAAAAATTGAACTCGTGGTGGCAAACCATGTTGCAGCTTGAGGACTGACCACATCGACAACAATAAAATAGTCCTCACAGTGGTCAGGATCCCTTCCACTAAAAAAGTTAAGTGTCTTTTTCTTGCAACTAACTTATCGCTCGTTGAAAACCAGATGTGAAAACACAACACTTTTTGTCCAGTGCCACATAATCACCAATTTACTTCCTTTGACCGCTAAAGGCTGAATGAAATCGACAAGCTACACTAGGAGCATACATTCTCCTATCCACATGTTCTAATATGTATTGGAATGCTATTGAAAGGATATTTTTTACTAATTGGGTTTGATACAATTTTGGGAAGATCTACAAATCCAAAATGTCCTCTAAATTAGGTATAACCCTCTTCTTCCATTTATGTGTAATGTTTAGCATACTCTTGGGCATGTGAAACAACTAATATATAATAATAATAAAATAAAAATTCACCCGGTTGCATTAGAAAAACCACAATCCCAAGAAAACATGTGGTGCGAGTTAGGGAATAAAGTGTGTGTATTACGGTTAAAGGTTATTGTTGTCAAAAATACTCCTCGCGCTCTTTTGACAACTTGCAAAAATAATTTTGGACTTGGCCCCCATTTGTTTCCTTGGCTGGACCTTTTCTAAGAAGTTAAAGTGTTGCAACATGTGTAAATTTCAAGTTATTATTTGATCCCCAAAAGAAGATCTTTTCGACTCGAGGAGTTATAAGTACTTAGTCAAGTTTGTGAGGTTTGAGAAGTTACAAACTACCTCCGAACACATTAATAGGTGGCATCCTTTCAAGGATCCAAAACTAGTGTGAATGGAAGTTGTTTACATCATTACATTCTCGCAAGAAACTACAAAATGCGTGCAAAGGTCTGAGGCCCGATCGCAACATGGACATGTGGTGCATTCTAGGAGCTTGGGATGAAAAAAATGGTCTTACAGATTTACATTTACAAATTAAACTGAAATCAAGAACCTAAATTCCCTATCCAATCCTTTAATACCACCCTGGCATCTCTCCAGAGGTTCATATTGCAGCTCATAGTACTATAGAAAATCCTCCGTTAGGTCGAGCTATTTTTTACATTTCTACTCATATATTTCTCTCCAAGCCTCCATTTTTATAAACTTGGGCTTGTTGGAAAGGTATTTTTATGCACTTCACTTTGGCATCATGAAATTAGTTCCCACAATTAGAACGTAGTTCCAAGTAGCTCCACTACTAGATTTAATGAAGATGATGCCCATTCCTTCTCGTGTGCAAGAAAATTGATGTGGAGAATTCTCTTGACATAGTTTGCATGCATTTTTTCAATGATTTAATATTGATGTTGGTGGTTTAAGCTTGGAATTCAATTTTCCTCTTTTCCCATCTCTCTCTCTCTCTCTCTCTCTCTCTCTCTCTCTGTGTCCCATTTTCTTTATATTTTGGAAAATTATGTGTACTTTTAAAGTTTGTACCCTCTTGAAATATAAGGGAATCATTCAGAGTGTTGCATAAGTTTTTTTGAGTTGTAAGCCTCATATTTTTCCCTTATGCATTGTGGTTCTTCCTTCTTCCTTTATTGTAATGGACTGTAAAATCTTATTAAGAAATAAAACTTGTGTTTTTTGGCTATTCTCTACCCTAGTCATGTTATCTTTATTTTTATTGTCTCTTCATCCATTGCAAGTGTATTATGTATATTTTCCTACTTTGCGGGGTGTATTTCTATTGTTCTTTGTGTGAACATGGAAAGGTAAATGTTGTTTTGAATTGTGGCACTTATGTCTTCCCTTTCTCTGCCCATTTTCCCCATTTTCCCTCGGTGAGAGTGTCTTTCCCCCTTTTATGGTGTTATCACCTCTTTTAGCTAAGTATTTCTCTTTCATATATCTCCTTCTAATCCTATTCACTTGGATTATTAGATTAGGATTAGATAGATTTGTTTCTGCTATAGGAGTAGTTTAACATTAGGAATTGGTAGAGAAATTTAGCCTTCTTGTCTCAAGAAGTAAGTCACACACTTGGAGACAACCCCATGTCACCTCAAAATCCCGGGTCTCTCAAGTTGATCTAGGGTAGGGTGTAATTTTAAACTTCAAGTTAGATTACTTATTTTGGAGCTTATGTTGGGAGGGAAGGTTCTTTTGGGAAACTACCATGGTAGAAACAACCAAGAAGTTTTCAAGTAAATGCATATGGCATGTATAAAGTAAAATTATACTCCATAACCCTTTCCATCATCCTCCACACCTATATAAAATGTGAGAATTTGATTAGGGCATATACGTTCTTCAAATCATATTGAAAAGGGGAATTCTATCAAATGTTATGTTAAAGTGCCTTGAAAAAATTATATGTAAAATGTGGAGGCATGGACAATCGTCTAGTATGTTTGAAAAAATCATGAAAGAAATGTGATCTCATGGAATGCATGTTGAACATGTAAGCTTCATTTTTAATTAATTTTCTATCATGAAAGCTCATTAGTTGATGGTTGTAAATAATTCAATGTCATGATGGCCACTTCTAGAATAAAAATATTTAAATAAGATTTTTCTTTTTGTACATGATTGACAATATTGGTCATGCTAGTTATCTTGAGGAAACCCTAAATTTATTCATCAACATGCCATTTAAGTTTGTGGCCACTATGTGGATGTATTTTTTGGGTGGTTGAATAATGCGTAAGAATGACTAGCCAATTTTAGTATAGAAACATCTATTTTTTTGTTGTTTCCTACAATTTATACACCTTATGGTCTTCTGTCAAATGTCTACGCAAATGTGGTGGTTGTGTTTCAAATTACTTATGTTGACATTACCAATAATTCACTACAAGAACATTCTGTTATATATTTGAAATGATGGAATCGATTACATCTCTTTCAAAAACTTGTCTTACAACAATTTTGGAGATGAACTTGGTTCTAGTGGGTAGTCAACTCATACTCAAAGGTTCTTGATGACTTTAATAGTTGTTTTGGAAGAGTAGAAAAGGCACGTGAACTATCCAATAGAATTTCTCAAGAGGTTTTTTCTCATGGGGAATGGTGATATCCGAGTATGTAGAAAATGAAGTTGTGAAAAGGCCTTATAACCAAATACAAGTGACATGTGTAATACTAAAATCATGAAATATTTCTCGATGCATCGATTATTAACTAAAACTAATGAATTTTAGAATTAATCTAAACATGTACAACAATGAAATGACTAATATAAACTGAAATATAAATGTTAACTAATTTTAATTGATATTCTAAATAAAATGAAATAATTAAAATATAAGGGAAAGGTACTAACCTGAAATGAACTTACCTCACAGTGATCTAGAACTATACTAGATGATGCACATGTAGAAAAGAGTATGGTAGCAGACCTCAAGAATTTTTAGGAGATGAAGATTCATCAGATTGAGGTTCTTATAAGAGGATTACGGTGCATGTGGGTGCCCTGGTTTGCAAAACATCTCGGAACCTAAGTTTGAGTTAGTCACTAAATCTTCACAATAACTTGGTCTCTATTGCATGTATGTCTCGTTACCTTTGTTTATTTCATTATAGATCTCGATGAATAATATCCTACAAAACCCCACACAAAAGCATCAAACCCTTAAAAATAAAGGTGCAAATGAATGGTTCGTACTATCCTCATCTCATCAAATGGATGGATTTGCAATCGAGTGTTGCACTACATCTCGAGAGATGATGTAGTTATATTTGTATGTGTGTGAAATTATGTGCCTAGGGTTACCTAGCACCAATGGCACCAAAGTAGCAAGAAATAGCTAGATGTAAGATGAAAATGGTGGATGGAATAGAATGAATACAACCCTTCCTATGCAATGTGTGATGTGGAATAGTTCCTAAATGTAGTCCCTTACCTTAGTATATAGATAGCCCTTAGTAGAGATAGTTTTCCCTTAAGATAGTGTGTATTTTTTTTTTTATATAAGGATCTCTTGCTAAAATTATGACACTAATGACTGACATGTCAACTAGTACCTAGGAGAATGAGGGAGAAAACTAGAGACCAACTTTAAGACTCTAAATGAGAACCAAGTGCAACTAAGACCAGGGAACCTAAAAATGAGGACCGAGGTGCCAACGAGAACCCCAATCCCTTCCTAGGTGTCCCAGGAAAATACTAGGGATGACCACCGAGTAAATAATGACAACTAAGACTCCATGAGAGATGACCGGAACTGTGTGAGTTATTGATGACTTTGTGAGACAATTAATAACAATGACTGACTAAACTGACGATAGGACTAGTATATGGGTCATTAGTGAATAATTTTCTTACGTGAGATCCATATATAAAACAACATATTTTGTGGTATAATAGAAGAAGTGTGTGATTTAGTAACTAAATTTTCCCCACTTTATGTTGGTGAGAGGAAAGCTTGATAACATAAAGTAGATAGAGATTTGTACCTAAGACAAATCAAGAGAGGCCCATGTTTTAGTAGAACGCACAGATGTGGTAGTAAAATTGTGCTGAAAAAAACCACATAACGTTTGAACAATGGATCATCGTGTTGATCCACGCAATAAATGAGAGTGATGAGTGTAATGTTGGATGATTAATGATTTGAAATGTGTATGACAACGATAAGATGGGGTACGAAGTGAACTATTCTAAACCTAATTGCATGTATACAAATAATCAATAAGAGGATTTGGGCTGCCTTCCACCAAAGTAAGAGTGTAGAGAGAAAAGTGTGGTATCCTCCAATCTCTAAGTACATCCTCAATATCTAGCTGTTGTAGATGGACTTGGATCAATTTTTTTGGTTTTTGGATCTAGGTAATTTTAATCAAATAGTTGATCCATATAGGAGTGGTATAGGAAAATAACTCTTTCCCCCACTCCACATGTGTCGACGTAATGTGATGGCTTCCAATTTAGGTGATCTTGAAGAAAACACGCAATGTATGATGTATTCCACATTAGGTCATCTAGAAGTAAACGCCAAATATAGAATAACTTTCAAGTAAGTTCATCTTGGAAAGTAATGAATGTAACTCCCAAGTTAGGTTATGTTGGAGGCCGTATGTGTTATATAATTTTGATTGAATGATATGATTTTGATTGTTAGAGATTTGAATGCGTTAATTGATTGATTGATTAATTGGTTACTCGTAGAGAGATTTTATGCTAGTTGCCCCGTGTTATGTCATTATGGGGAATTGATGGAAATATTTTAACACTTGTTTCCCCCATATTAGTTCATTAAGGGGAATTGATGAAATTTCACATAGGGAATTTATACGTGTGTTGCCCCCAAGTTTGGTCACTAGGGGGAATTGATGGTGAAATGTCGCACTGTAAATTAGAAAATGTTAAAAAATGAAAAAATGGTAGTATTGATCAAACACAGTTATATAAGGGGAATTATAGGATGATCCCAATGATATTCCCCCCTTCGAGAAAAAGGGGAAGTGATGCTAAGAGAAAATGCTAATCCAAAATTAAACACGAGATAAATAAGATGTGTGATAAAGTGTAATGTCCCCAATGGACATATTTTTACCCCTAAATGGATTTTAGGCAATCCCAAACACTAAATGTAACTTGTAGACAAAATTCCAATAAATTATCATATAGATCTTGTTGTCCACTCAAAATTCCCTGCTCTTAAGAAAGTGAATTTTCAAAATTTTGAGTTTGAGTGTCTTCTCTGTTGTACTGAAAATGTTAAAGGTCAAGAAAATGATAAAATCTACATTTTTGGGTCATTTTGTGTGTTTTTCGGGCCTGTCGGACATTTTTGTCCCGCGTGTCCCAAGTTCAAAAGTGCACTCTGTTCCCCGATCAGCCGATATCCCGAAGTTTGTCTTTTTCAAGCCCGTCAGAACTTTTTGTCCCAAATGTCCCAAGTCAAAATTGTGCAAGTTGTTCCATTTCTGGCCGAAACACCCGAATGCGATTTCGCACTTTCTTGTCCCAAGTGTCCCAAATACAATTTGACAAGTTGTTCCATTTTCAGCCGATTCGCCCGAACACAGATTCCCGCCCACTTTTGTCCCGCATGTCCCAAAAGGAATTTGTGCATCTTTTCCTCGTTTCGACCGAATCGGCCGAGCCGCGTGTTTCGTGCATTCGCGTCTCACATGTCCCAAATGAACCAAGTGCCATTCGTGCTTATTTTTCCTGCTCTACCCGAATATCATGCTTATTCAAATTGGTAGGTATGTTTTAAATGTGCATTCATTGTCTTTCTCTCTCCTAATCGGCTATATAATGAGCGACCCTCCTACGCGTTTTTCACATTGCTTTCATGCTATCCTTTGCTCGAACCCTTGCAATCTAAAAACCTGCGCGTGTATCCCTTTCCTCTGTAATTCCTTCCCGAGTCTAGTTTGCGTCTCTGTCCTCCGAGTTACTATCAATATGAAGATCAAATTTCAGGGACAGGAACAAATCTCGCCACTAGAATCTGCCGTTCACAATATTGGGGACAGTGAAGCTCGTCATCTTGATTTCAACAATTTTTGGGCAAGGATGGCAGATGCAAACCCTACACCAATGGCGCAGATGATTCACGACAGTGGTTTGGATTTTGCTGGAGGTTTCCCAATCTCGGTGCAATGTGCTGATACAGTGCTTTCATGCGGAGCTCACTTCGACCCTGATTCGAGTGAATTAACCAATGTACACGGGGAACTCATCACAAGCTGGATGCTGCCGCCATTAGCACTGCTCTGAGGATCCCAGAGATGGATAATGCCATAGTTGTTTCCCAGGATCAAGCACAGGCCCTGTTCAATCAAGACAGCGACAAATTCAAGGCGCGGGTGGCGAAGTCATGGCTTAAAAACCCTAAGAAGGGAGCGTCTCGTCTTTCTAAGACTCTCTTCCAAGCAGATTTCAATGAAGAGTTGTCAGATTTCATAATCCTACTGGCTCGGGTTATGGGCTTACCTTCTACTAACGAGTTCCATTTCTGGATGTGCCCGCTCATCAGCATGGTGTGCGAGGGAACTCAAAATATCAACTGGGTGGAAATCATCAGCATGAATTTGGTGAGCAGCTGTCCAATGTACAACAAACAAAGAAGTTCTACATGACTTCGTACCTGATGTATACTCTGGTGGCATCAAGGCAATGGTTTGGTTTTTCTTACATTGATGCCCACAAGGATGATCCTGTATACGCCTACTACCCGCAGTTCACCCTAGAGACCAGCAATCACAATTTCAGAAGGGTAAATGATGCTTTCACCATGTACGTGGTCAAATTTGCTTGAGGGTGACACTTTGCTAGAAGGTTTCGATGAAGCCATGAATCGATATTGCTTGCACTATGGTGCTTATTTTATCCAATTCAAAAAATTCTCCTATATCAAGCTTCTTTGCCATGAGAGCACCCCTCGAGGCTTCCCATGTTCTGCAGGTGATAAGATGGCCTTGATAGAAGTATCCAGCAGTTAGATAAATTACGTAACCTGCGCAGAGACAAGAAGATTTCTGGTTTGCACTTTCCCATCTCTTTGGGAAACTACACTTGTAAAACAGCCCTGGACGCACAGAACATAGAAAGAGCCCTGGTTCCTATCACT
Source organism: Taxus wallichiana var. yunnanensis (assembly GCA_018340775.1). Classification (NCBI taxonomy): domain Eukaryota; kingdom Viridiplantae; phylum Streptophyta; class Pinopsida; order Cupressales; family Taxaceae; genus Taxus; species Taxus wallichiana. The sequence goes on from CM031234.1 coordinate 467,002,395, forward strand.
GTTCATTTCTTCAAGCCAAGAACTTGCTTCGACTTGAAGAAGTTCATTGAACAGAACATCAAGATAATATATCATCATAGGGCAGATACAGAAGACTACTGGGCTGACTGTGCGGATGATTTTGAAGCTAGAAGGAGGCACTATGGCAGGTTCTCTCTGCAATTGATTCAAGAACTTGGCTTGTACCAAGTTCCTGAAGGACTCCAGGATGACAATTCTGATCTATACTCATATGAGTATGACAATGTGGTTAAGCACACTCCCTTGGAGGACTTGGATTGGAACAGGAAAGAGAAAGATGATCTAGCCGAGATCCTTGCTCCAATCTTAGTCAGGACTAAGGTGCGGTTTTGACAGGAAAGTTCGAGAGCTCAGAAGGCGCTCAAGAGAATCCTCCTCTAAGGATGTTTCAACACCAAGGAGGGAAGCATCGACTCCCATATCAGACACACCTGTGCAAACCCCTCCTACCTCATCAACGCAAGGACCTACAGCTTCCACTCCTTCTTCATCCACTCAGGTGTATCAAAAGAAACTCAAAGAGGTTAAGAAGGAGCCTGTGGAAAAATATCTTCAAAGAAAGTAGGTAGAAGTGCCTTTGGGACCAGAGAACATCATTTTTCTCAGTGAAAGTGAAGAGAGTGAAATGCCAACCCCTGCAAATGCTCCTGAAGATCCAACGGATAAAGATAAGGAAGTCAGAGCACTGAACTTCCAAGTGTTGTTGATTCCTCTGCAGCAATTGTCTCCAGCGCCCCACTCACATCTCAACTTGAGACCACAGCTGTGCAAACCTTGAGTGTCATGAGCTCTATGTCTCTTGGTCCTCTTGCCCCTCCTGTTGCTTCCTCTTCCTCTTTTGCATGGGTTCAACCTTTTGTTGACAGTAGAAAGAGGAAATCTTCCTCTCGGAGCTCAGGGCCAAATTTTGATGTTGTGGCAGCCATGTTGGGCACTACTCCTTCTCACGCCAAGAAAGCCAGAACCACCTCCAGGATCGTGTCTGATGCTCAGGGTCAGCAATTCCTGGAGATTGCTAAGCCTACAGTAGATAAATCAGAGCAGGACTTACAGGCATCTGACTTAGAACTCTCAAGGATTCCAATGGGAGAGTCTACTCCTGAAGGTGAGATCCACAACCTCCAGGAAACAGTCACAAGAGTCATTGGGAGGGTAGAGAAAGGGCAACAAACTATTGAACGGTTGGAGGAACAAGCCCGATTCTCACCGGCTTTATTAAATCTCTTTTGTCTAAGGACAAAGTTTTGGACCCTACCCCATTGACTACTCTTCCACCACCTATAATTTTGAGCCAAGATGAAGTATAGAGTATTAAAGATATGCACAAGTATTTTGTCTATGGCAGAGCTATGGAGGCCATGGTGGAAGATATGCTTGTTGCAGGATTGAACTTCATCGATGAAGCTTTCAAACTCCACGAAAGGTGAATAATTTGCAACAGAAGTTCTCCTCCACTATCGGGGTCATAGATAAAGAGCTCAAACTCTGGAGCAGTTGCATAGTAGACCTCCGTCTCATGGGACAGACAGATGAGAACATTTTATTGGCAAATAAGGTTTTTGATGATGCAAAGGATAATCTGTCAAAGTCCTGGGTTTACAGCGTGGAGTGGAAGATCAAAGTCTTGGAGGAGGCTTTGGGAGAGCTGAAGAATAGCTGGCAGAAGGGTGAAGCTTTCAAGACACTGGTTGTATCAGCTTTCAAAGATATACATTGTCATCTTCAGGATGAAACTTCTGGTGTGCCTCTTTCCTTGCAAGAAATCAAAGCTCAATTCAGAGCTTTTGTCAAAGATAATCTATTCAAGGAAAGCTCCATTTCCAAAGAGAAAATGAAGGAGATCTGCTCTCTTCAATCTACCATTGAAGAAGCAAATAAAGATTATCATACTCATGTCGAGTTTGATAAAGAAATGGAGAAGTGTCTCGATTTTGGGGTCAGTCTACAGCCAACACGTCGGTCCCAGTGGCGAGAGACATAGCCGAGGAATGAAGAGATTCGGGCAGCAAATTTTGAAGTCAGTGTGTCCCTCCCAATCAGAATTCACTGTCTTCTTCTCCGTTTTCTTCTCTTCTTTTCTAATTCTTTTTCTCGAATTCATTGTAATTAGTTGAGGTATTGCGATTGGCAATCCTTAACTAATCTTTAGTTAAAAGAAGTAGTTACAAAGAGTAACTGATTTGTAAGCTATATAATGGCCTCTCCACGCCATTTTGAAAGGAGGAAGAACTTGGTTTATTTTCTGAAAGTGTAAATAGATCATAAATAAATCAATACAGAAGGGCTTTCCATTCTTTGTCTATCTGATCTCTGTTATCCCTAAGCTTTCATTTAATTTTTGTGAAGATCATTTGTCTCTAGTTTGTTAGTCTTGCCGATTGCATACTCTCCAACTTTGCAAGCATGGTGATCTTGTATAACCAAGAAGGAACTTTGTGTCCTTGATTAATGAATCTGTGTTATGTTAAGAAACTTTGTGTTCTGGCAGATGTTATTTACAGAACTTTGTGTCTTTAAATTCCATCTTATTTATACGATACAAGTGATCTTGTTTCAATTCACTGTAACTTCGCATACATAAAGAATTACTCTGTTATCTATAATTCTGCATGTTGCCTTTCTGCTCATTCTCATATTCTCATTCCTCAGTCCTTTTGTAATTGATGATCTTTATAGAAAACACTTTCGTAATATCCAAGTTTAACCAGAAAATCATGTTTTGTATATTTGTAAATAGGTTCGTTTCTGAATAAGGGAACCTCTCCCATTAAAGAGGAGGGACTTCTTGTCCCCTGACTGTTGCTCTTCGTAAAGTCCTATTTGATGACCAACAGATCTGAATTAAATAGGAGAAGTGCAACTAGGGATACGTGAAAAACCCACACCAATTAGCAATAAAAATATATCTATTCACTGAAATCTGATTTTCTAATTTTTAACAACCAATGCAAAAAGAGAAACTCATATTTTAAGAGATCAAATATGCTGAAACACTTCTCAGAAATATACAATATATTATAGCTAAAAATGACACTTTTAAGCATGTAAAAATTCATAGAATGGGCTGATTCAACCACTAAAATCCAGATTTATTAATAGCTACCAAACTCATATCCAAAAACAACCTTGCACATACCACATATGAATAAAAATGGGTCTTTCCACTAGAGATAAATATAATAACAACGATGCTGATATTTCTTCAAACCCCTTGATATAGAAATCTGTAATATCCCTTCAACTACTAGAAAATAACTAAAACATCTTTGCAAGCTCAATGGAATTCCCTGTGTAGAAATAACTCACATGCTCTAAGATGGATTTCGTTCGTAGAGAGGTAAATTCAAGGGTTTTCATCCTTAAATTTTATTTGCAAAAGCTTCAAGCTTTAGACACAATTCAGAAACTATCAAATGATCATAGAATGTCCCCAATACAAGTTGACTTTTGCTTTTAAGGAAAGAAGTGACCCAAAGTGGCCCGATATGAAACCAATCACCTTTCTCCTCCATTAAATGTTTTCACCCACCGCTTCATTTAATGTTTTCCACTTACTTTATCTAATATTTTCTCTTTCTTTCATTTAATATTTTTCTCATATTAAATGTCTTTTTCCTCCAAATTACCTTCCCAATGCAACTCAACATTCCCCTTAGGGAGAATACAAAACACATTTAATAATTATTTTTCCTACGAGAGAATACATAGTGAAATGGGCTTTTATCCTTTCTAAGTTCCCATTCCCCTTTACGGAAATTTTTCATTTCACCTAGGATGGATAACAATTTATATTTGGGCCTTTTCCATCCTAGATTTAATGATTATTAAGTAATATTAATTATTATAAGTGTTATATATATATATATATATTATTAATGACACTTGATAATAACTTTAAAATGACTTCACTCACCCTTGTATGTTTCCTTTTGCCGTCGGGTTGAAAAAATAGGCCAAAGGTCTTTAAAAGGAAAGGGGATATTACAATCCTCCTTTCCCAAAATTGCTTTCCTCAAGCAATTCCACATTTGTTTTTTCCAAGTGCTATGCACAATAGACAAAACATGTTGAAGTGATTTGAGATCCTTGCACCCAGAACTTTGTCAAACGAGAGGTTGTTACAAAAATAGGTAGGTCTCATAATTCCCATATTTATAAATTTGGAACAAGTAATCCACATGCTTTATTCTACAACTTTTATTATTGTACACCTCATGAAAAAATAAAATCTCAAATGGTTCATTATGCAACAATAAATATGACCCATTATTATGGTCTTCATACCTTGATTATGATCAATGTATTTGTGAATTTTGGTCTTCAAAATGACTTGAATTTGCTGCAAAAAATCATGAGCACTATTGTCCACAAAGGGCTAAATATTATTGCAAGTCAACTTCTGCAATAAATAAGATGACATACCTTCCTCCACACAATCTTCAAGTTGTGCAATCTACCCTTCTTGGAAAGATATTTCCATGCTCCGACTACCATATCTTGAGGATTATCATCCCTCATACCCCATTTTCCATTAATTGAAGAGGTATTTTCTTTGAACTCTTGTAAGTGTTGTTCCTAGCAACTCTAGCTCTAATATTCCATTCTTCACACGTTTTAAGAGTTTCCATTACATCCTCCTTGCTTGCATATCTAAACTTTTTCTCATGTCTATTATCAATTTCTCTAAGAAAATTTTCACTAACACAATAATTTTTTCAATGGAAACCATACCTTTTGAAGCTTCTTCTTCTACATTATCTGAAACTATCTCAATGTCAAGGATAGATCCCTTACCTTTGAAAGCGATTGTTAGGTGTCAATGGATCCTTACAATCAAATCATAATTTTTTTCTCCTTAACTCATTCCTTGTTTCTATCTTGGAGTTTTTTCTTTCCCATTACTTTTCCTTACCCCACGCCGACTAACTAATACCCCTTTCTTATCATTTTGAGCTTTAATTTGTTTTTCAAATGAGTTATTTTGTTGCCCTAAATGCCTTTTTAATTTAGGTATCACCATATGATCGTCTCTCTTGGGATTTCTACCAATATTCATACTACAATAATATGGAAATCGCATATTATCTTTGAAACCCTTGCTCAAAGATTAATATTTTCTCCAACAAGAATCCTCATCAATCAACTCTATTCGATTCTCTTTATTATTGTTCTCACCTTTTTCCTTATTGCTCCCCCGGATCCGATCGATTCAAATTTTGAGTGAGATAGCTCAATTAAAGGTTAGTGGATTCATGTTGTTTAACCATGTTGATAAAAATTTCTCTTGAGAAAACCCACATTGAGATCTTTTCAATATGGCATTATTTTTTTACTTCATTCACTACCGAATAGGTTAGAAGAAAGTCGATCTCGATACCACTAGAATATCCCCAATGGACATATTTTTACCCCTAAATAGATTTTAGACAATCCCAAACACTAAATGCAACTTGTAGACAAAATTCCAATAAATTATCATACAAATCTGAATTAAATAGGGGAAGTGTGACTAGGGTTAGGTGAAAAACCCGCACCAATCAGCAATAAAAAATATATCTATTCACTCAGATCTGATTTTCTAATTTTTAACAGCCAATGCAAAAATAGAAAATCCGATTTTAAAAGATCATAAATATGCAATATATTATAACTAATAATGACACTTTTAAGCATCCAAAAATTCAAATAACGGGTTGATTCAACCACTAAAATCCATCTTTATTAATGGTTTCTAAAAATATTCTTGAACATAACATATCTAACTAAAAGTGGGTCGCTCCACTAGAGATAAATAGAATAACATTGTTGCAGTAATTATTTAAACCCTTGATATAGAAATATGCTTAATCCCTTCAACAACTACTAGAAAATAACTAAAAATATTTGTAAGCTCAATGGAATTCCCTATGTAGAAATTCCTCACATGCTCTAAGAGGGATTTCGTTCTCTATAGGTAAATTCCAAGGGCTTTCATCCTTAGAATATTTATGCAAAAGCTCCAAGCTTTAGACACAATTCAGAAATTATCAAATGATCATAGAATGTCTCCAATACAAGTCGACTTGTCCTTTTAAGGAAGGAAGTGACCCAAAGTGGCCACACATGAAACCAATCACCTTTCTCCTCCATTAAATGTTTTCATCCACTGATTCATGTAATGTTTTCCACTTACTTTATTTAATATTTTCCCTTTCTCTCATTTAATATTTTCTCTTTCTTTCATTCAATATTTTCTCATATTAAATTTCTTTTTCCTGTAAATTATCTTCCCAATGCAACTCAAGCATTCCCTTAGGAAGAATACAAAACACATTTAATAATTATTTTTCCTACAGAGAATACATAGTGAAATGGGCTTTTATCCTTTCTAAGTTCCCATTACCCTTTTAAGGAAAGTTGTCATTTCACCTAGGATGGATATGAGTTTATATTTGGGCCTTTTCCATCCTAGATTTAATGATTATTAAGTAATAGAAATTATTATAAGTCACACACACACACACACACACACACACACACACACACACACACACACACACACACACACACACACACACACACACACACACATATATTATTAATGACACTTGATAATAACTTTAAAATGACTTCACTCACCCTATATATGTTTCTTTTTCCGTCGGGTTGAAAAAATAGGCCAAATGTTTTTAAAAGGAAAGGGGATATTACAATACTCCTTTCCCAAAATTGCTTTCCCTCAAGCAATTCCACATTTTATTTTCCAAGTGCTATACACAATAGACAAAACATGTTGAAGTGATCTGAGATCCTTGAACCTAAACCTATCAAATGAGAGGGTTGTTGCAAAAATAGGTAGGTCTTATAATTCCCATATATATATATATATTTGGAACAAGTAATCCACATGCTTTATTCTACAACTTGCATTATCGTACACCTCATGAATAAATAAAATCTAAAATGGTTCATTATGTAACAATAAATATGACCCATTATTATGGTCTTCATACCTTGGAATATGATCAATGTCTTTGTGAATTTTGGTCTTCAAAATGACTTGAATTTGCTGCAAGAAATCATGAGCACTATTGTCCACAAAGGGATAAATATTATTGCAAGTCAAATTCTGCAATAAATAAGATGACATACCTTCCTCCACACAATCTTCAAGTTGTGCAATCTTCCCTTCTTGGAAAGATATTTCCATGCTCCCGACTACCATAGCTTGAGGAGTATCATCCCTCATACCTCATTTTCCATTAATTGAAGAGGTCTTTGCTTTGAACTCTTGTAAGTGTTGTTCCACTTGAGTGGCTATCAACCTAGCAAATATAGCTTTGATATTGAATTCTTCACACTTTTTAAGAGTTTCCATTACATCCTCCTTGCTTGCATATCTAAAATTTTTCTCATGTCTATTATCAATTTCTCTAGCAAGAAAATTTTCACTAACACAATAATTTTGTTCAATGGGAACCATACCTTTTGAAGCTTCTTCTTCTACATTATCTGAAACTATCTCAATGTAGTGGATAGATCCCTTACCTTTGCAATGATGGTTGGGTGTCCATGGGTCCTTACAATCAAAGCATAATTTTTTTCTCCTTAACTCATTCCTTGTTTCTATTTTGGAGTTGTTTCTTTCCCATTCCTTTTCCTTACCTTGTTTCCCACTAACTGCTGCCCCTTGCTTATCATGTTGAGCTTTTATTGGTTCTTCAAATGAGTTCTTTTGTTGCCCCAAATGCCTTTGTAATTCAGGTATTAGCATATGATTGTCTCTCTTGGGCTTGCTACCAATCTTCATCCTACAATAATATGGAAGTCGCATATTATCTTTGAAACCCTTGCTCGAGAGATTGGTATTTCCTCCAACAAGAATCATCATCAATCAAATCTATTGGATTCTCTTTATTATTGTTCTCACCTTTTTCCTTATTGTTTGTGATTTGATCGATTCAAATTCTGAAGCGAGATGGCTCAATTAAATGTTAGCGGCTTCTTGTTG